>CM033276.1:36328224-36747443 GCA_019343175.1 Oedothorax gibbosus
GAAGAAACTTACGAATAATATTTCTTCTCTCTCATCCGACGATTTTTATTATCATTATTTCTCTTATTCCACCACCCTTCCATTCCTATTTCGACCCCCCCCCCTCTACTACTTCAATATCATTTCTAGTTATTATATCTCTTTTATACATTTTTTCCCAATCACTCTTCCCCCCCCCCCCGCCTCTACCCAGTCACAAGCTCCTTATTCCTTATTCTCCAAAAAAAAAACTGTTATTTTTTTAATAATAATAAAAAAAGTTTTTTTTTTAAAGTGTCTCGGCCAGCAGTGATTATAACTAGCGGCAAACAATGAGGTTTGAAGACGAAGAAGGAGAAGAAATGGTTCAAAAAGAGAAAGAAATGGGGGGGGGTGAATAAAAGAAAAGGAGCGGAGTGGAGGGGGATGGTGCATTTGAATTCCTCCCCCCTCTAGGAAAGTCGGGCCTAGTAATAATCACCCTTTGTAGCTGCCAGTTGCCATTAATAGCCCTGGAGTTTCCTCTAAGAAAGAACAATGATACCACTCTTGGACACATATAAAAACTCTTTATTCTTTTGATTCATTCTTCAATAAAAAAAAGAGAGGATTCTTATTCTTTTTGGGAGTTTTGATTCTTTGGTTTTTAATGATTTTCCCCTCCGTCGATGAAAAAGACGGTTTTCCGCAAGATTGCGCTTGCAGCAGTTAGTACGATCGCCAGCCTTTAGGGAAATGTGCATTGTTGTCGATGCTTTTTTTGTGTCTTTTGGGAGACAAATAAGACGTCGTGGGTGCCTGCGTTTAAAAGAGTTTATGGGTCGGTTTTCATGTTCCTTTTTCTAACAAAGAAAATAAATGAACTTAATCTTCTCTTAATTTATTAGAATTGTAGCTTGAATAAAAATAGAATATTCAAGCTGTCCATGAATTCAAGCTGAACTATCAAGTATTCTACACAGAACATTTTCTTAACACAGAACATAACTTAATCCCTTCTTAATTTATAAGAACTGTTGGTAAGACCACCATCTTTGAAAATTGCATGCATTGTGTTGATGGTTTTTATTTTTTTTGTGTGTCTTTTGGAAGACAAATATGACTTTGGGGTGCCAGTGTTTAAAAGTCTTAATAAGTTGATTTTCATGCTCCTTTTTAAAATTAAAAGAAATGAACTTAATCCTCTCATAATTTATTAGAACTGTAGCCTTGTTGTATAAAAATAGAATCGTCAAGCTGTCGATGAATTCAAGCTGAACATACATTCTACACAGAACATAAATTCAACTATAGATGGACCAAACGTTTTAATTTCCTGCTCTACAAGGGTTTTTATTAACATCCACTTCCATAACGTAATAATAAAACTAATAATTTTTATTGTAACAAGATAACCAATAATAATTGTGCGTTTAATAATTGAAATCTGCATTACTCTGATGTCTAACTATAATTTTATTTCAATCAATATCCAATTCCAAAGGGTCTACTGATTTGATTTGAATGCTTCCAAACTATTTGCCAGCAATTGAGTACATAAAAGAAATTTAAATGTTATTTCTACATTTCTATTTCTACAAATATTTTAATTTACTGCTCTGCTTGATTTCCTTAGTAGTTTTTTCATTGCATACACTAATTTTATTAACATCCACCACTAACGCATAATGTAATAGGAAAATCAATAGGAATTATATTTTATTATTTAATATGACTCAAAGGTAACATTGCAATTTTGTCAAAGTCAAAATATAATGTTTTATGTAGTTAATAGTTCAGAAGTAAAATAGTTTTTTTTAATTATAGTGTTTTAACTGACATCCTATACATATCTTTTCAAATTTAGAAATTTTATCTTATATATTTTTTACAACTTTAACACTTTTATTATAATCACTGCTTTTATTCAATGTAAAAACTGAAAAATTATTTTTTAGCTTATTAACTCTACTATTATCTTGGAAATAAATATTTTTAGAAGAAATATTTACAATAACCTTTTTGTGTGAATATAATTAAATCTCACTGACCTTAACAAATTAAGTTTTTCCAACTTCTTTACAAACTCTCTCTGGAACAAAATAATAAATTAATAAACATTAAAATGAAAATATTAATTTTAAAAGAAAAGTTAGAATCATTATGAAGGTCTAGTTTTAAAACTCACATTCTCCAAAATATACGATAAATAATAGAATGGTAAATGATGGTAATTGATAAAGGTAAATTCATTTGAGCGAAATCACCAATGAAAGGACAGACACTGTATCTTAGTTATACTTTGGAAAATATTTGTAGAAAGTGAGTTTTGCTACTCGACAGTATAAAAATAACATTTACTTTTAAAACGTCTTTACTGTAAACAACTAAACTATTTGATAAAACAATTCATAATTTAATTGAAATATTATATTGAAACAGTTTTTTAAAACATATTTGCAGTTTATCATTAAACATAAAATATAGTTTTAAAATTTTACTAAGGTTTATACAATAATCAACTACCCACTGCTTTTCAGTTTTAAAATACTTTTTTATTTAAATGTATATTGTATATCCTTAATTAACTTATATATCATTGAAATCATTATTAGAGGAAACTCTTGAACCAATAGTAAGGCAGGAACCAATAGTCTAAATTTAATTAACCCTTTCAGTCACAACATTTTATTTTTTATTCGAAAAATCTAAAATTTGTGAAATGGACTCATTTTGCAAACAGAATGAAATGTTAAAAAGGAGGGGAAAAATGTCAATTTATTAGCTAAAATTTAAGAAAAAGGTTTTGGAATCATAATTTTTGAATTAATTATAACAATAATTTTCTTGAAATTTTATTTGTTAAGAATGGTTAAAATAAAATTTTTAAACAATTAAAAATGCAAGAATGATGAATTTTGGGCCAATTCCTTTAATAAAATTGTTTCAGAAGGAATTTTTATTTTTCCATGTTTTTCATATTTTCATTTAACAAGAACAAGCATTATTAAATTCTTCAAAAGACATGATTCTTCCATCTAACGAATGCAAAAAGAAAATATAACTTTATAGAAAAATTGAAGGAAAATTTAATTAAATTTATTTGAAATAAGTGCACTTTTAGCTTAGTGAGAAAAAAAATGGCAAAATGATTATTCCAAATTTAATCATTAGGTGTGAAAGGTTTATTAATCACGATAGTATAAAGATATTTCTAGTTATTTTCATAATTTTTTTTTCAGTTACTAATGCCAAAGTTTAAATCCATAATTAATTTTTAATAAAAATATTGATTTCGAATACAGAAAATTATAACTTTTAAGGAACATAAATATCACACATTAATCTAGAACAATATGGTTAATGTTTCCAAGTAACAACTTTTTAGCAATTGATTTTATTTTTAATACGTATCTTATTACATAAGTTTTATTATATATTTTAGGCCCAGTGGCTTAGTGGTAGTGCTTCCCATTGCCACGCCACACGCAACAGGTCCGGGGATCGAATCCCGGATTGGGCGATGTTGACCCATCCTTTCATCCCTTGAGTGGATCGATAAAATGGGTACCAAGCATGCTTGGTACCTAAACACTGGGGGATGGAGGAGGGTAATTTATATAAATATTAAAGAAAATATTTTTTATGCTTAAAAAGAGCATTTAAACCAAATAAATAATTTCATGTTTCTAAATGTAAGAGTGAAGGAGTAAAGCAATGCTGCCATTTCAGTTTTTCTTTGTTATTTTTAAAAAGACTTTTCCTAAAAAAGGCCGAATACAACTCGAGGAATATACGACAAATATATTAAAATTGCATGAAATATACCTTTAAATATATAGGCATGAAAAATCTGAGTGTAATTTTTCTACAAACTATAACATTTATACACTACTACAAATAAACATTTGGACTAAATAAATCTATAACAGAATTATCTACTTAAGAATATCCATAGAATGTTTGTGCATTTTTAGATAAAATATGCAAGAATCTACATTATATTCTACTTTATTTAGTTTTAACGTTATAAAGTATTCAAATAACTTTAATTTAGTTTTAATAAAATCGAATTAATGTTTGTTGATTTGGATATTTTTATGCTGGGGTAGAAAAATTTAATGACGTATTCGACTACATTTTATTTTAGTTTGCTGCTTCCGACTTGAAAACCAATGAGGGTTTAGAAATTTTGTAAATATTATCACCAGTTATATCACTCAATTAATATATTTTCATTTTTTCACACTTATAGCAGTGCGGATTATTTTCGACATTCAAAAGGTTTTTCTTACTAATGCATTTGAGATGTATAATTTATAATCAATAGCCACTCCATACATGAACCCATAATTCTTGATTAGAAAAAAAATACTGTCATTAACTATACAAAATATCGGAAACAAAACATAAGCAAAAAATAATCAAACTATACCCTCCCTTTAAAGTATCCAAATATCGATTCAAACATATAATCTACATCGTAACATCATCAAAACCTTCAGCAGAACCCAATCTAATTTCTAATATTAGTAATTGAAAGATATCTCACACACAAACTTTAAGGAAACTTCCTTTAATAATGTAAACCCTGAAAGGCGAAAAAGATCCTATCTTATACCAGGGATTATTACTAAGAATACATTGCCAATTTTTATAATTATCGAAGCAATGTTGAAAGCCCCTATTTCTCATTAATATTCGACTATCTTAAATGTTTGATGGGATCCTATATGGAACGAAAGGTAATTTCCCATGCAATTAATCTTTTAAGTTTCTCATCTTAATGTACACGATAACGTTCTTTGGAAGAATAATAAAAAAGAAATTATATTAATGAGTATGCTTTTCTAGAGTAGTAAGTTTTTTTTTTATTCTTTATTCTAAATTTTGGCGTCATTATGGATGGATGTATATCGATTTGGGGTATAGTCATAGCTATTGGGGAGATTTACGCCAACCTTCCAAATGGACGCCAAATGATTTTAAATTAAGTCAATTTTTAATGTATTTCGTTTTTATTTTCCCCTAATTCATATATTATTAAAACAGTAATGACTTATATGATATAATTTGAAACAGCACTAACAAAATTTAAAATTTAAAAAAGGTCGAATTGACAATTTTGGCGATATTATCTGCGTAAAGAGAAAAAATGGCAGCTTTGGCGGGAAATACCCCAATGACTAGATATTCTCCATTGATTAGAAGCAAGATCTGTATCCATCTAAATTCAGAAGAGCACTAGAATTTTTTGACGACAGATTCTAGATTTTAATTAGTATCGATTGGCGTTGAAAAGTGTGTGGAAGCCTATGGATGTTTCTGAGTTTTATGTATTCAGGGGAAGTTTGATTTTTTTTTATCTTTCAGAATAATTGCGTTTTTGAGATTGGCTATTAAAGTTTTCGGATGCGAATAATTTTCTGAGAGAGATGTAGATGATGATTTTTTTTTTTAATTTTCCTCTTTTTTGCCTGGCGGACGGCAATTTAATGGGAATGGCGTTCACTGAATTATTTTTAATTTATGTTTCGACCAAAAATAAGTTGGAATAATTTAAAAAATATATACCATTGAAAATAAAATGAATGTTATTATTTTGAATTTTTCGCTGAAAAATAAACTGGATTGCATGGATTTGAATTAAAATTTAGATTAAAAATTCATAAATGAGATGTCTTGGTTTTCGGTTGAAGTAAACAAAGCTTACAGTTTCGATAGCTTTGATTAATCTGAGTTATAAAATTGAATGATTAAAAAGTTCAATTCCTCTTCATTCACCAAAAAAACCACATAGTTGATAGTAACATTAGAGTTATTTGAAAAATAACAAATGCATATACTCTTTGCAATTTCAGAATACAATCTAATTTTTTTAAAAGTCATTCTCTACGCATTTAATTTAGAAAATGTAATTTTGATTCCTCTCTTTCCAACATTTGACAAACTATACCAAATTACAAGAAAAAGTTTATGGGTTACTTTTTTGTAAATAAAAAAAAGAATCGATCCAACAACTATACCACAATCACTAAAAAACTACTGTGTCTTTTAATCTTAACAATTTTTACTCAAATCACTTATTGTTTATAATTTTGATTAATCATTCATGTTTTCTGTTATAGTTACTTTAGATTTTTCTAAAGGTTAATTCCGTCCTATAATTCTTTATTATGAATTTTGACAAAACAAAAAACACCAGGAGGTGCACAAATGATTTCTTTTTAGATTCTTTATTTCCAGTTAGCCTTTTTCGAGCTTATTTTTTGGTTACAGAAATGTATTAAAATATGTAGTTTAAATCATTCCAATTATTTTAGAGAACTACTAAATGAAGATTTTAATTAACTTGATTAGTGTCAAAGAAACTCATGAAAGAAAGAATATTTTATATAAATATCTTAAGTAAAAAAATTGTAAAAACTATTATATGTAGTCGACAAAAACACCATATGTTATAAATAATTGCCCTAAATAATAATATATTTTTAATGTGCAAGAAATGCAAGCATATAATATGTATGTCTTACTTTTTAATTTTGATTGCATTTATTTGAACTAAAAACTGTATTAAAATTTTGTGTAGTCTTTACTGATTAAAAAAAAAGTTTTAATAAATGTATTCATTGAAGCGTCATTTTTTATACTTTTTTTTATTAATAGTCAAAACCCCGTGGGCTTCTTTTGCTTGCTATTTATCTCTTTTTCAAATACACGAAAGACAGTTTTTCGCAATAAATAAAAATTTTACGCAAAAAGTTTTTTTTACCCCCTTCTCAACTACTTAAAAGTTCATATTCCTCCTCAAAATTAAACTTTAAGATCTTTCGCTTCGAACCTTACACTTGAAAGATAAAGATACATTGCCTATAGATCATGTGACTTCCCCCCTAAAGCGCATCTTTAAAAACCCTATCGGCTCCTATTTCTCTAATATTTTCGAAAATCTCCCAACATTGTCTCGACAAAGTAAACAAGCACCCAAAAAATACACTTTTCACACCACATTTTATGTATCTCCCAGTCTTATCTTTCGAAAAAAATACCGAATTGTAAGCGGAAAAATGAAGTAAGCGTCAAAAATTAGCATTTTCAGTTATGATTACAAATATGACGATCTAATGATTAATTATGAAATGAAGATTTAATGAATAATTATGAACTGAAAATCTAATGAACGGAAAAATGAAGTAAGCGCCAAAAATTAGCATTTTCAGTTATAATTACAAATATGACAATCTGATGATTAATTATGAAATGAAGATTTAAGATATATGAATAAAATCTATACGGAAATGAAGTAGCGCCAAAATTAGCATTCATATAATTACAATGAACGTATTATGAAATGAATTAAGAATAAGACTGAAATCTATGACGAAGAAGTAACCAAAAATTAGCATTTTCAGTTATAATTACAAATATGACAATCTGATGATTAATTATGAAATGAAGATTTAATGAATAATTATGAACTGAAAATCTAATGAACGGAAAAATGAAGTAAGCGCCAAAAATAGCATTTCAGTTATAATTACAAATATCGTCTAAGAGAATGAAGAAATTTAATAATATTTATATCTAATCATGAATAAGATTAGCATTTCATATATTACAAATGTAACATAGAAATAGTTAATGAATAATTATGAACTGAAATCTAATGAACGGAAAAATGAAGTAAGCGCCAAAAATTAGCATTTTCAGTTATAATTACAAATATGACGATCTGATGATTAATTATGAAATGGAGATTTAATTAATAATTATGAACTGAAAATCTAATGAATTGTATAGTTTTATGATGGTTTGTAATACAGTCTGAAAAAATATTTGTAAATTTTTAGCCCAAAGAAAGTGCATTAGCAAATACAATTCGTCTAAAGAGAAATGCGAAGAAAATTTTTCATTTAATAAATATTTTATTATCCGTAAATATGAATAAAAGCATCTTCTATAATTTATTTATTCGCAAAATAAGTAACAGCTAGAAATAGTAACTATAAATTACTAACTAAATTTACAATAACACTAAACGATAATTTTTAAGTACGCGTTATTGGTTTAAAATGTGTTTAAAGTTAGTATGTTTGACCAACGAATAAGACATGTATATCATAAAAAAGTACTTTTTTCAATTCTTTTGGTTAACAAATTGTAGTAACTTAATAGTAAATTTTTAATTAGACTTTTTTAGAGGGGCCAAAATATTCAAAAGGGGCCAACGTTGCGGCAATCTGTATGTTTTATATAAAATTCAAACGAAAGTTTAATTTCTCAAAGTTTTTAACAATGCATTTTGCTAGTTAAACATTGCAATAGTTTTTTTAAAAACTCAATTTACTTTTTAATTTTATCTATAAAATTCTTAGAAAACAATTTATATTTAGAATATTTAAAAATAAGCCATGGGAAAAATTCTTCTAAAAAAAACGATTTTTGTTGATCCGTCACTTTACCACGTAACCTTGCGACGCATTCTCGCCTTCTTATGTCTAGTAAAAGAAATAATAATATCGATTCCTTCTCTAAAACTTTTTCAATGTTTTTCTGCAAGCAAGAAATCGAAGCATGAAAAATACAGCCAAAGCCGGCCGATAAACACAGCTAACAGTCGACGGAGAAGTACCGTAAGTAAAGATTTTTAGTATTTTAGAATATTCGAACATTGACTGGGGGTGTGCGATAAAAATCAAACGACTTGTTTTGGAACGTCTAAAATGCTGTGGAGAAAAAAAAATCTTTTCGGAGTTGAGTTGTAATGCGGAGTTTTAATCGTGAAATGCTGTTAAAGTCTGTTTTGGTTTATGAGCAAATTTTCTAAAAAAAAATTGTTTTATAAAAAAACAGGGGCTATTTAATGGGTGATGGTGTGTGTTCAGGAACATTTATTTTTATTTCTGATAAGAATTTTTTTGTGTGTGTTTGTGAAAAGTAAAATTAGTTTTAGTAACCCAATTTATGCCAATATTTATCTTTCTTATACATCGGTATTTTTTGGAAAGTATTTAATGTATTTTATGATTTTCTTTACATTTATGCTAAAATTGTAATAGCATTTACTGGGGTTTTATTTACTTATACATTTTATAATATTGTAACAACCTCATGTTTTTCTCCTCTCTAAATATGTATGGCGTAGATAAAAATATCAAAATTTCAATCACGTAAGGAAAACCAGTCCTTAAAGCTTTCCTGCTTATTTTAATTTTTTCTATATATTTCTTTATTTTTATCTATTTTGAGAAAAACTTAAAATCGAATAAATGCTTATACTTTTATTTACTAATATAATACCATTAATTTTAAAAAAGGAACTATAGTTTTTGACATTTAATGATTGAATTTAAACATTTGAGTAGAAAAATGTGCCCCATATGCAGGAGCATGTTTGCCTACCTAATAAAAATCTACACAGAAATCAATTTAATTTCAGGTTGGCTTTACTGACATCAAAAACACGCTCAGACTAATAATTAGTTCGTAATCTATTACTTCAGTTTAATACGAGTCACTCCATATCTAGTTTTTTTATCATTGATGATTTCAAATAGAACAAAATTTGAAATGTACCAAATTTAATTGACTGGTTATTTGGCTTTTCTATATTAAAAAAGCTTATTTAATTAGACAAATTTTAAATAAAAAGTTATTGAAGAGTGAAAACCCATCTTTGGAAAAATGTGAACTGGTTACCTTATTGAAGCTTTGATACTAGTCTCATTGAAAAGCTGTATAAGTTAGCTGCAAATTAAATACATAGATTCATTGAAGTAAAACCCTATCTTTAGTACATACAATGTTAGAACAGTTAATGCTGGCAGGTAAATAATAGGTTTCAAATAAATAACTAGAAGAAGAAGGTGGAGAAGAAATCGAATATGCCCACTATAAAACATGCGTTTTATATATTTACTCCTTTCAATATGAGTTTATTCTTGTGATTATTTAAGTCTTATAATAACAGCTAAAAATCTTTAACTCTAATTATGTGTCAATGTTGAGACTAAAAGTTATAAATTTTATCCTTAACTTTTCATATTAATTAGGCAATTTCATAGTTTTTATTATTATTTAGTATTAATAATGTGCATAAGAAATTTTAGAAATAAATTCATGTAGAAAATGATTACATTTTAATATTTTAATACATTAAAAATATGTATTAAATATAATTGATTTGTATTGTATGTGTCATTAATTCTGTTAATTTATGCGTTTGTAGAAAACAAATCCCATTTTCGTTAACCAAATTTAAACCTTAAACCCATGTTTCTCCACGTTCTCATCCCAACATTTTTCCCACACAACTTAAATACACCACCACGTTTTACGTTACACATTGAAACAGAAACCTACTACTAAAAATTATGTTGTCAAGCCCCGTATCTTCGCGTCAAAAAAAAGAGGGGGTTGCGTAAAACGATTCCCGTTCACACGTGGTCGAGAGAGAGAAAGAGGCCCAAGATGACAGGGATTGTTGGAGGGTGATGGAAGGAGAAGATGAGGAGGATCAGACATCCCGATGATGGATGGGGGAAAGAGGAATATCTTTTTCCTGGAGTCATTTTTGGGATGGATGTGGAGGAAGTAGCAACTAGTTTTTCGTTATTGTTATCATGGTTCGTATTAGAATTTTTGTTACCAGTGAGGAAATAAAAAATTGACAACCATGTTAAAAAAAAAAACTTACAATTTAAAGATGCATATATATTTTTTGTATTTTCGATAAAATATAAATTATTATAAATTGTACATACAACGTTTATTTAGATAAAGCTACATCTTATAACTGCACACATTTTGACGTTTTCATCTATTTACCATGAATAAAAACAATGGAAAGAAATTAGTTGGTCATTTTTATTTATTTAAACTTGCCTGCTGATTTAAATTACAAATAAACTAAAAAAGTCGTCTACTCAAGAAAATATATTAAAGAGTTTTTAAATTATTTAACAATTGTAAAAACATTTTTAGATATCCATTCAGCAAAATTCTATTTTGTAAATAATTGCTCAATTTAATAAATTCTTTTAAATCTTATTCTTTAATTTTCTACAGTTTAAGTTACGATAAAATTTTGTCTCTGTTAAAAACATAAAACAATTTAGTGGTGTGATAATTTTAAACAGACATATTTTTTAATATAAGGCTTTGACCTGGTCATTTGACTATTTAAAATTAAGAGGTGGCGTACAGTGCTGCACAAAAGTTTAGGCACAGACGCGATTCATGAAAAAATCCCCAATATTTATTATTGTCCAATATATATTTTTTAATATATATTTTTTAGATAGCATAAAAAATAATAGAGTTAAAATTCTTCCCAAAAATATAAACAAATTTGACTTACATCAACAAATTAAAAATTTCAAAACTTTCTTTGCCACAAAAGTATAGGCACACGTTTCAATTTAATGCAAATTATCTATATAAAGTGATTGCGTCATCAAGGGGAAGAATTTTTATGTTCCTTTAAAAAGTTGAAGGTAATTTTCAATTCTTAGAATCCTGCCGAAGTCAACTGAATTTTCGTATGAAGAGATTTTAAGAATACATAGATATTGAAATCCAGAAGTAAATCTGTTTCTGATATTTCTACCGAATTAAAGCGTTCCAAACGAGGTGTTTATAGACTGTTAGCACGTAGCGATCAATATCAACCGAAATCGCAGCCTGGAAGACCTCGAATTCCCAGCAAACCAGAGAACAGACAAATAAGAAAATTGGCTTCAAACAAACATTGCTCTTCAAATCAAATTAAAAGCCTGATTGCGGCTAAAGTTGCACGGGAAACTATCAGGAGGACAATCAAATAATGTGGTTACTTGATAAAATTCAATTTGAAGGGCAAGTATCTCTTGATTCTCGCCATAAAGATACATGACTGCTCAAGAACTCATTGGTGACTCATTGAACGACAAATTGGTGCAAGTTAATCTTCAGCGACGAAAAAATATGGAATCTAGATGGTTCCGATGGATATGCCTAGTGGTATGTGATCGCGTAAAGATACCACGATGCAATTTAGCCGGCGCGACATCAAGGTGGTGGTTCGGTAATGGAGTGAGGAGGATTTGGATTCAACAGCCAGACTTCCTTAGACTTTACCAGAGGAAATCAAAACTCGGGGGACCACTAGGTAACTCTCGAGATCATCTTCCTGCCTCATAGGGAGATTTTAGGCGGCCAAAATTGAAGATTCCAACATCCCCATACATACATCAAGGTCAACTAAAGAGGGGACTAGAATCAGTAATATCACAATTCTTGATTGGCCTGTGCTTACATTCCGGATCTTAATCCTATCGAATAGTATTTGGAGAATCCTTACTGGAGTAGTTTATGCCAATGACAAACAATATTCCACCGTTCCGGAGCTAAAGGAAGCTATTGAAAAGGCGTGGTATGAAATCGAGCCTGAGATACCTTGGAAAAGCTGGTACTTTCTATAAAAACAAGGATTTTCAAACTAATAAAACAACATAGAAGCTACAAGAAACACTAAAATGTCTTAATTAATTATAAAATTATTATTTTTATTAGGTGTGCCTAAATTTATGTGCAGCAGATTTTGGTCATTCTTATCGTTTTAGTGCAAAACTTGCCACATATTTATTTGTCTTAGTATTTAATCCCAATTATTATTTTAATATGTTTTGAAGAATAAATCATCTAAAGAGATTAAAATCTTGTGTCTCAATACTTTTGCATAAAACTTAATACTATGTGTTGTGTCTAAACTTTTGTGCAACACTGTATATGGCTGAGTTAAAGCACTTTTTGAAGGGCAGCTCCTAACAAAGGCATCCGAAAACTTTTAATATAAATACGTATTACCAAACATAAAACGTATATCAATACGTATTATATAACGGTATTACCAAAAACATTTCCCTCCACATAAATAAGCAGTAGCAGTACCAAAAATAACAGTTACCTTCAAAGAACCTAAATAATATTTTAATTTTCCGTTTCCTATTTAGTTTATTCTCACCTACGAAGGTGTAAAAGCTTCGTTTTAGGCAGGAATTTTTACAACACAATGCATAATATTAATCAGCAGGGCTAGTTTTTTTTAATTTGGTCTTTTATCTCGGGAATAAAACATGGTTTTAATTTTTGAGAGTTTTTTTTAAAGGTGCAAAGAAAGGGGTTTAATTTTCTCTAAAGAAATTGCTTTTTTTAATTTATGTTTTCTAATATGTGGGGTGACATGTAAGGTAATCAACATCAGGGTAAATAATCGCTTTTTGTTTCCCGAATAATTTATTAAAACTTTTTACCTATTTTGTTAAAAAAATGTTTTTTTTTAAAGTAAAATAAATTGGTTTTTTGTAGAGTTCTAATAAGTCTGAAACTGTGGTAGTGTAAAGAAAACGCTGTTTTATTGTTAATAAATAATTTTAGAGGATTCCACGTAATTAGTTTATCTATAATGCAAATTGTTTGAATTAAAGAAATATATTTCCAATAAAAAATTATTTTAATTTATTACTTAAAGAAATATATTTCCAATAAAAAATTATTTTAATTTATTACTTAAAGAAATATATTTCCAATAAAAAATTATTTTAATTTATTACTTAAAGAAATATATTTCCAAAAAAATTGTTTATTTTAAGTTATTAATTAAAGAAATATATTTCCAAATTTCTTTTATGTAATGTTTACATGATTAAATATCATTATAAATATTTAAATTTTGATTAAACAAAATTAAACAATTTGTTATCTTTTAAAAGTGTCACCTACAAAAAAAAAAAAATAATGACTTAAACCAACCAAATCAAAATGAATCATTTAATACCATTAAGAATTAATCGAATATTTTGTTTGATTAGAACTTACAAACGTCAAACAAGTTTTGAAAAAAGCTGTAAGAAAATCAAAACCAACGTATATTTTTGAGCTATGTATACATATAGACTGAGCATGCGCTCTGAGTTGCAATTATACAAATAGCTCACATTAAATATTAATACAAATATCTTAAGATTAATGATCCATCAAGCTAGTAACCAACAAAAATTATAAACAATGATTTATAATAAGTATTCAAAGTGACGGAATAAATAATTAAAATTTCTTGGTAAAATTATACTTCTGCTTTAAGCACTTCTTGTTGACATTCAGTTAAAACTAAAAATATTAAATTCAAAATTATAACTAGATTTTGAAATGAATACAGCTGAATATGATCATATTCACGTAATACAGATAAATATTGACAAATTAAATACAATTTGACTCTTTCTAAATAAACTTGAAGTTGTTTTCTTAACAGTTTAAAATTTCACAGTTGTATTTTATTTTTGGTATTTTTATGTGCTTAAAATTAATATTTATTTTAAGATATACATGATAAAATTTATGGCATTTTTTTTCAATTGCACCTAACACATTTTAACCCTTTTAGTCCCAACTTTTTGATTTTTGTTCTAAAAATCTAAAATTTGGGGAATGATTAATTATGCATCTAAAATGAAATAGTAAAAAGCAGGGGGAACAAAAATCTTAATTTTGTAACCAAAATTTAAGATTTTTTTTTAAATCTTGACTTTGAATAAATAAAAACACTAATTTTTTAAAAACTTTATTTGCTAAAAATTTCTAAACCGGTTAAAAATGCAAGCATGAAGAATTTAGGGCCAGTTTATTTAATAAAATTGTTTTCATATTGTTTCATTGTGTCATATTGTATATTCAATGTTTTTCATATTTTCATTTAACTAAAGCAAACATTATTTAATTCTTAAAAAGACACGTTTCTCCCATCTAACAACACAAAAATAAAATATAAATTTATAGAAAAAATTATAAAAAAATTTATAACAATTATTTGAAATAAGTGAGAGTTTAACTTTTATGTATTTCTAGAATACTAAATTTCTTGATGCTTTTTTTTGCATTTCTTAGCATTCTTCATTTTTTTAAATCGCATTTGCGTTAGATTTTAAACAAATTTGTTTGTGTATAAAATCAATATTTTTAAAGATTAAATTTCTAATTTTATTTTAAATCTTTAAAAAGAATAACATTTATTTTTCGATAATATTGTTAAGCATCTACTGTTTAAAAGTATTAATAATAACAATAACAACACTAATAATAATAACAATTTTATTTCAAATACTGTTCCGATTGTAACCAAAAATTCGATTGGCGCCGAACCCAATGGAACAAAATAATTTAGCCGCTTCGATTAAGCTTTTTCCGGGGATTTTTAACGAAGCATTTCAGCTGCTTGATTGGAAAATGCCGTGGTTTGCATTTTTATTTATATTAAACTATTAATATAACTATTAATTGTTGTCTACGATATTCTCTAGGTTCATGTTTACTTAATGAGTTCTTTATACTAGTTTACAAACTTATATTATAAAATTAACTGACAAAAGTAATTTTGTGCGATACTTTTATCAAAGTTTAATTGTTTTAACACTTACGTATAACAAAGGTAATTTTAATAAATAAAATAAACTTATTACTTATTGTTCAATCAATCAAACTTCAGTATTAGATTGATTATTTTTACTTTTGATACTATTTTAATAATATAATATTGTCACAAAAAACTTAAAATTACTTAAATGTAGTTTTAAATCAAAATACTATCAGCAATCAGTTTGTATTGTTGCAATATTTATTACTACTTAGGCGTAGTGTACATGTATTTTATAATGTCTTTAAATGTTATTATTTATTTTAGATAAAGAAAATATACTTACGTAGTCTACAAATTTTCAAAATCATGCATCAAACATTGATTTCTAATTTTAATAAAGTTTTTCTTCATTCAATGGTCTATTTTAATATCAATAGAAGTTTTCCCAATAAGATATTAGATTAAGAAAAGCCCTACTAGACCCTTACTAGAGAACCTTTAAAGCATAAAGGAAATCTATTGTTTCAAGTTTGTGCATAAAATTTTTCCGATCTATACACGGAGGCTAAAAACAATATATTGGCATGAGTAAAATATGGTAGGATAAATATTATTTATTATTAAGAAAAAGCATAAAACATTGTTTATGGACGTTTTATGGAATTTGTATAACTTTTGCTTAAAAAAATTACAACAGAATTAAAGTGAAGTAATTTTTTTCACAAAAATATTCCAAAATGCTTTTATAGTTTTTTTGAATCGAAGTTTTGAACCTTTTAGAGCGCTTTTTTATAGTTAATGAAATTTTTTAGATACTTAAACCCTGAAAATGCTTTTACATTAAAAAAAATTCAGTTTAATTTCATTTTTTAAAATATTAAGCCATTTAACCCCCTGAGAAATAAATAAATTTCCCAAGGGGAAAACTTATTTTTACTGCACGTTTCTTAAACTTTCAAATCATTAATGACTTTTGCATTTATATAATAAAAATTATTTTTTTCAGTACACGGTTTTGGAAAACAATGAAAAACATCACATTTAGAACTTTAAAATATACTTAAAATAAAAGAAAAACAATTATTTTTTCAAAAATCAACTTTATTAAATTATAAATGTATAAAACATTATTAAAGTGTAAAATTTTCAAATTTAATTAAATTGTAAATTTATAATAATTTGTAAAAATTAATTCTAGAAAAAAAATTAAAATTTGATTTCAAAGCTGGTTATTAATTGATATTTTTGCAATATTAGATTTATCTATAAAAATACAAAATTTATGGCATATAATACAACAACATAGAATATAACTGTCGCATTCCAACGTAACTCCACGATCAGAAATATTACGTTGAGGGAAATCTCAACTGCTTTCAGTTAGGATTGTAATCCAGTGCCCTACTTTGTGATATCTATTGATGCGCATTCACAAATTCAAGGGCAACTGACTCTGGGGTGGGGGAGGCCCACTATGGGTCGTTAGATTGAGTCAGGTGGTGTAATGTGCTATAGGCACAAGTATTTTAGTACATTTTTTTATTATTTTGAAAATTACGTTTTTAACGTTTTGTCATACACGCTTAGTAATTCTATAAAATTTCAGTGTAGAGTTACTCCATAAAATTGGTGGCACATGTATTTTAGCTCATTTTTTTAAAAATTAATATATGTTACGTTTGTCATACACTTTTATTAATGCTGTAAAATTTCAGTATTGTGTTACTCCATTAAACTGGTGGACACTAGAAAAATGAACAAGCTCCATTTTTCAGCCCAAGGTAAGTATTTCAGCCCAATTTTTCGGTATTTTGAAATATACGTTTGTTACGCTATATCACACACCCTTAGTAATACTATAAAATTTACGGTGTAGCGTTACTTCATAAAACTGGAAGAAACTAGCTTAATGAAAGTAGTAACACAAAAATACTTTTGTATGAGAAAAAGAATAAATTAGAATTTCATTATTAGAACATTTACTGCTTTAAATGCCTAATGCAAAAAACATTAGTATAACAATACACCACAAAACAGGAGAAATTTTGAGCTTCCTCATCTTTCATCTTTTATGTGTAACATTACTCTGTAACCTAGAGACAGCATATTTAGAAACAGGTATGTATTACGCAGGAATACATACCCGTTTTTTGCAGTGGAACTACCAAAGTTAGTGCTACCAATTTTTTTTGCAATAATCGGAACTCTTGTATTAGATGGTAATTGTAGTAACTCCTTCGATCGTTGCCAAATATACTTTATGAAATATATTTATAATTGTTAACTAAAATAACTGAACTTAACTAAACATTCATACTTGGCGTAACTTTACCTCATATATTTTATAGCCCATTGCTTCATCGTAGTTTATTAAGAGAGTTTAGAGTTTTTCAAATGTCTACTCAGTTTTATGTAGTGTATACGAGACATTGGATAAACTGATAATAATATGAGCAAATAGAAAAGTAGTGAAATATAGGGTAAAATATTCTAAATACTTGGTTAAAAAAATAATAATATGTAAAGTTATAGTGATGCTAACGTGTAATATAATTATATTTTTAACTAACACATAATCTGGCTTTACAATTGAAGCATTTCGTATCCTCAAACATATGAGGAAGGAAATATCAATTTGCCCAAATATATTAGCTGAGGTTTTTCTTACGAATTGGTTCTGTTAAAATGACGAAAATTTGTTAAAACCGCAGAGCTAATTTATTTAAGTGCAAAATTAAAATGAAGATGATTTAAATCTTTTAATAATGGGAATACAGAAATTAGTAAATAATAATTATGATATGACGAAAATGTGGCAAGAAATGTATTGTTTATTTTTCACATAGATCGAACTGCAATTTGAAAGACATATATTTTTTCATTAATTCTAATTTATAATTAAAAAATAATTGAAACTGTAAAATGGCTGGCTGTAAAATGGTGACACACATACCCAAAACCTTACTAAAATATTTATCACAAAAATTATCACTCGTGTTACTCATAAGCCCATTACCGATACTAAGCCTAATAAATAACACCCGGTGATCTCACTACACATTAAAAATTTCACATATCCCACTCGAGTGTTGCCAACCAAAAAGTAGCAATTTTTAAAATTCAAGGCCAAAATAGATGGGGGAGGCAAAAGTGGGTCACTAGATCTCGTCAGGTTTCCGAAGGGGGAGGGAATTTTTTATATTTTTTCCCCTTGGGGTGGGGGAGTATGGAGGCCTAGAGGGAAAAAGGGGTCCCACGGGCCTTTTGTCTAGGCGGCCTTGGTGGGTGTTGGCTGTGTTTTGGAAGTGGCAGAATTTCGACGCGTGTGTTCGGTTTGCAGGTTGTTTTTGGGAGTGATAGTGTTGGGTTCATAATTATTAAATGTTGTTAAACTTGACCAAAACAGACACATAAATGTATTGATTAAAAAAAGTAAATAATAAGAAAAGCCAATTCAGCAATTAAATTTATTTAATTTAAAAATTCAAAAATCAAAATAATATTTTAGTTTAAAAACAAAATTTAGAATTTAAGTGAATTTGTTTAATATTTAGAAATACATAGTACTGCAAATTTAAATTGTAATAAATTTTTTTGTTGAATGATTTGGTTTTTGAACTTTAATTTATTCATCACTCTTAACTATTTAAAATTTACCTAAGATAGGAATTGTATTGGAAATAAATTGAAATTTTTATGTTTAATTATTTTTATTTGAAATAATAAATATTTCTTTTAAATATACAAGGTTTTCTTCTCGTATTAATTGAGAAAGTTATCTTTCACAACATTAGGACAAAGAAAAAAATAGTTAACAAATTCCTTTTTAAAAAAAATGAAACTTGCGATTTAAAGTACTTTAATGAATATACATAAAGAATTATGTTTAGAAATCATGGTATCAAGCTATTTAAAAAATATCATGTTCATTTTAGAATCTAAAACAGATAAAACTCAGTATTATAAAGATTATTCTACTTGAAAAAAGACTAGGTACAAAAATAGAAAATATTAATGATTCAGACCTTTAAATACTTTTACCGTTATTCGATTGGACTGTAACTTGGAAATTTTATAAGTCAGTTCCCTTATTTTAATAATTAAGGAAGAAGCTGTTTAGTGCATTTACTGAAATTTTTCTACTTTGCATTCGATATTTTCAAAATTTTGAATTGGCTCTTGATAAACCTGTGCTTTTATATTTTTAACAAACCTTTATAAGAAGAAGTTTATTTCTCAAAGCACCTGCATTCAAATCTTTCGGAGAAGTATTCTATTCAACATTTATGAAAAATGAAAATTTAGCTACATATTATATGAATATTATTATTTTTAATTTTACCGTCAACACTTAATTTTCATAAGAATAAATTAAGAAACTACATATTTATGCATACGAAACAAGTTATCTGTCAAAACCAAAACCCTTTACTTCTTGTAAGACAATGAAAAGTTGTTACTTTTACATTTTATAAGACTAATATGTATCTTTACTCGCTGAAAGGGTGTTTACTCATTGAACGGGTTCGATTCCCGCCTTCGCCCTGGGTGTATATTCTTTTCTCTGTGACAGTAAAAAAATTCTTTTTGTGTCCGTCTTACTTGACGAAGACTTCATAAGCGGGTCTCTGATCAAGCACACAAGCGGAATATATATGATTTTAGTTTTAGTTTGAAATATCATCGCACTAGAGCTACACGAGTGCTAGAATATATATGTACCTACCCCCCTACCCCTACTCTTTGAAAATTTTCTTGGCATTACTAAAAGTTGTTTTTCGTTTAATACTTTTAAGTTATTATTAATATCGACAAATAAGTCTTAATTAGTTTATTTGATTTTTATTAATGTGTAGCTACCTGGTTTTATACTTAATACAATATTATATTAGCTGACGAGGACATAACCTGATCTTGTGACAAAACACAAACCCAAACACACACTTTACACCTAAACCTGTCCACACAATAACCTTCAATTCTTCCACGCGCTATACTTCCGCCTTCCACCCCCACCCAAAATCCCGCCCGGGACCCCCTAAAACCGGCCCCTATCGATAGAAAAAACATACACATATCGGCCCGATCGCGTGCCAGGGGCCCTGTATGTGGGGGTGGGGCCCTAGAAAAGGGGCCCGGCCCTACTTTCACTAGTCCCTGTGACCCAGTTTTTACTATGGCGTAATTATTAAAATTTCAGGGGGTGAGTCAGCCAAGGTCATACGTGAGTAATATGGGCCACTAGGACCATTTTTTGTGTGTGTGGGGGTGGATATTGGTGTGGGTGGGGATATGGAATGGCTACTCGTGACCTTCAATATATGTGTGATTTTAATGCAGTGGTAACACTTCCGCATGTGTATTTCTATATAACAAGACAAATATCTCTCAATTTTTAGAATATTTAATAGCTCATTTTTCGTCAGTCGTAATACTTTCAGTAATTAATTTCTATATTAAAAGACATATTTTTCTCCAGTGTACTATTTATAAACAACTCAAGATCTTTGACATATTTTTCTGCAGTGGTAACTTAACATTTCCGCATGTGTTTTTCTAAGTTACCATACACATTTTTCTCTATTTCTAGACAACTCAAGTATTTTGACGTATTTTTCTGCATTGGTAACATTTCCACTTGTCTATTTTAAGAGAGCAGCATCACACGTTTTTCTCTATTTCACTATTTCTAGACAACCCAAGAGCTTTGACACATTTTTCTGCATTTCTGCATGTGTTGTTCTATATTACCAGACACATTTTTCTCTATTTCTAGACAACTCAAGTATTTTGACGTATTTTTCTGCATTGGTAACATTTCCACTTGTTTATTTTAAGAGAACAACATCACACGTTTTTCTCTATTTCACTATTTCTAGACAACCCAAGAGCTTTGACACATTTTTCTGCAGTGCCTTCTCTCTAGTTCACTATTTCTAGAATCTTCAGTAGCTTTCGCAAAGCTTTGTGCACTTTGAAGGTTTGAATCGGTGTCGGCCTCTGAACCGTCATTTAACTAAGAATTCGAAATCTAGATCATATGTAAGACCGCTAGCAGATTTAAAGTACATCAGCATCCACTACACGATATTAATAGTTTGGTTAAAGGGGTGGTGAAGTATGCGGTATTTTAGCTGGCCACCCACCCAAATACTAATCGAACCAGTGTCGAATTTTCTGCGTCCATCGAGAACTTGTATTTTGCAACACAATGATCCGTCGGTGGCTATTTTCTGCGAAATACAGGGATTGCTAGTCATTTATATTTTAATTTTCTTTTGAATAACTGAGCTGCTAATAAAAAGATTGAATTATTAGTTTTTAGTTAGAATTATTATATTTTAACTGCCGCTCGCCAAGGCTTGGAGTAGGTCAATGGACGAATGGAATGGTCACGCCTACAGTGATGTAACAGTTACGTTAACCATTGCCTTGAACCCCATAGACAAATAACCCGACAGGTAATTCGTCTAAACTAGAACAGCCACACCTACATTGACGAGACTGTTACGCCAATCATTAGAAACCATGCTGCAACGATTTCGAATTGTCCACTGAACGTCTGACAATGCCTTTTTTATATTTTAAGGGGATACGGTACCCAAAACATTATTTCTAGAAATAATAACATAAACTTGTAAAATATAGTGCTTTTATATAATGTTCACTCTAAATAAACATTTTCTAGCAATAAAAACAAATATTTACAAGTAGTTTTTTAAAAAATTTTTTTAAAAAAAATCAAAATTTTGAACTTTTTTTAAAACGCTACTCCTCTTTCGATTTTCAGAATAACTGCACCAAACTTTTATAGTTTGTTTTAAGAACTATTTGTTCAAGAACTGTGGCATGGACTTTAAAATGTGAGCTACAGTTAAAATGTAACATGCATTTTCACTGAAAATCTCAAAAAATCACAAAAAAATCTACAAAAAATATTGAATTCAACAGTTTTTTATAAAAACAACTGTACAAAGTAGACCTTATTCCATGCACAATTTGGTGCACCATTTATCTAAGAACACAGGTTAAATGTTCAAAATTCTTACTTAATTGGCAATAAAACCTTAGGGGTTTATTAAACACAAGAATTGAAAAAACTCGAAACAGAGAAAAACAGGTTGAAAGCAGACGAAATACGTATTCAAACTTATAAGAATGACGTGAGAAATTATTTAATAACTTTTTTCTACAGAAGATGTCCTTATGAAATTTTCAGTAAATGTTTAGAAAGATATTGTACTAATAAGAAGTATAAACTGAAAAATCGATATTTTGACCAATTTTTGGTACGTATCCCCTTAAAACCCCTGAAGATATGCACCATTTTATTTGGATTTGCAGTTTAAAAAGTCAATGTCAGTATACAAAATACATAACGACCTCTGAGATAAGTGTATAATAATTCCTTATTAATTTTTATACTTGATAAGCCATAATTAGTAAATGTTGTCTAATCCGATCTATCGTAGATGAAATTGTATTGAGGTTGATCCCAAACCAACTTATTTTTTGTCGACGCAAGCTTAAATGTTAGGCTGTGAAAACAACAAACAGCACTTAAAAGTGACTAAAAATTTGTATGGATATTTGGAAAGCCTATGCTCGCTGATGATAGTATTTTAATGCCTAAACACTGTAAATTAAGCCCAAAGAATGCAATAGGTTCGCAATAACCATATTTTTAAAAAAAAAATTAATTTACAGCCATAATGACAACAGCCAAATTATAAAATTGATATTGTGACCTTCTATATGTGTGGTAAGAACCCTATGCAATGGTAAGGTAATGCGTACTAATTAAAGTATTATCTAAAATATGGAATACGATTGAAATTTGGAAAACATATAATAATAACATTAAATAAAAACAACCTTGTATTTGTAAGAGCATATCTAATGGTGAACTCCCAATGTAGGTAACATTCTCATAAAGTGTTAACAAACGAAAAGGAAACATCAATTGTCACTGTTGAAACCAACAATATCATGGTGAAATAGCACAATTTTACGTAGAAGGATCCAAGTAGAGCCATTTCTGTGTCACATTCGGTTAATATTACAAAAAAAGTAGTTATTCTCTTACTGCAGAAATTCCCCTGATAGATAAGCAAGTTAACTGAATTTTCAACTTGTTTACACGGTATGAGATTTAAATTAATATTTGTAACTAGTAATTTTATTTCTTTATTTTTTTCAAATTGCATGTGTTAGTAGATGGTTGTAAATTGCTCAACTATACTTAAACAGCATATAATTTTAAAAAAAATTAAGAAATAAATTAGTTAAAAATTTAAATTTAAGTTTCATGAACTGAGGAGAAGTTTGTAATTCAATTTGTTTTTGCCTCAGAGGAAATAACTGAAGTAAATGTATTTTTATTAAAATTACAAAATTTTTAAAAAAATGCATGTGTTGCTGGTAAACCTGACTGTAAGGTTACGGGTTTTGACGTCTGTATCCTTCAGAGGGTTGAGTAACTATTTGATGTACTCCGATGTACTGTTTAATGTATTTAACTAGTGCTTGGCAAACACTACTCTTAGCGCGATTGTGTTTATTGGACTTTAACTATTAAACATTGCTGAAGAGTATGAAAAAGTATTACCATATGAAAACGGATTGTTTAAATTGATCTGAAACGATTCATTAACTATATTGACGATAGCATGTTTTTAAAGGTTAAAATTTTATCATAAAGTGTAAAAATTACAAGTAAAAACCAAATATTTAGGAAGAAGTGAAATTAGAAGAAAACTTTGGTTTTAGGAGTGTTTGCATGACAATATCGGCATACAATCGGCACAATACACATAATAAAGGAAATTTTAAGGTAAAGTTGTGCAGAATTAAAAAAACGGAATTGTTGTCAGTTTAGGTCATAGATATCATAGTTAAAGTATTAGATTGGCAGATCACTTGACCTCCAATGCTAACGACGGGACGCGCATGGAGACCAAAATAAGAGGGCGATGGGGCCAGTGTTGCCACCAGTTTTAGGAGAAAAACACTACGAAAAAATACCATTTAATTCTAAAAATACAAAAACATACCATAAAAATACTAGCAAAGCGTATCACGTTTTTTTTAAGTCACTAAAAAAAAATTCCAAAATGCAGCTAACTTTTTTATGGTCTTGTTTTGTAATTTTACAATTAAATGTTATTTTTTCGTAGTGTTTTTCTCCTAAAACTGATGGCAACACTGGCCCCATTGCCCTCTTATTCTGGTCTCCATGCGCGTCCCGTCGTTAGCATTGGAGGTCACGTGATCTAATCTAATACTTTAACTATGCTATCTCTTTTTATGGTTTAGGTAAAGACTATTTCTTAATAAGATAACCCAGAAAATGTTTCCTAAATTTCTTTTCTAATCAAGATACATTTAAAAAATTTTGTACCAATGTTTACAAAAATAAACTCAACAAAATTCCCTAGAAAACGAAATTCTAATAATATTTATTCGGTGTGCTTTAAAATCTAACTTAAAGTTTATGTATTTGGTTAGCTTGGATTTAAATTAGTATTTCCGACATCATAGACAGTTATGAAAAAAAGCCTTTTTTTATGTCAAAATATTTTTTAAACGAATGAGACTTTTGATGCAGTACAGCATTGTATATGAAGCTGAATTTAAACCTAAAAAGTATCAAACACATGATTTTCGAATATTTTTAATATTTCGGTACTTGGTTTAGTATAAAAATCAACTAAAATACATTAAAATCGTATTGTTTTTTAATATCTAAAATTATGGTTATATAGTGGTAAGCTTCAATTTAATACTAAATTCTTAACATTACTTTTTTTTACTTAACACAAAGTGCAAGTTAAAAAAAATTGAAAACAAAATTTGGATTTTTTTAATGTTAATAATTAAAGAAATATTCATTGGTATTCAAATAATTAAATTTATTTTTGTTTAAACTATAAATTTATAGAATTAAAGTTACTGGGAGTAATTTTTAAAAAAATTCTCCTAAAACAATTTTAATGTTTAAATAAAAAAAGTAATGTAATAAAACAGGTAAATATAAAATAATTTTTAACATTGATAATTAATAGAATAGAAATTAATAATTATAATGAATAATTTTTAACAGATATAATTAGCATAATAATTATAACAAATATTTCACTTTTTCCCATTAAAACCGAAGTATTAAATTTAAGCCATTACTTAAAAATGTGCATTGTAAAATAAACAAATGTAGCTTATAATGAAAAAGTTGTATTTAAAAATAAAGACCAGAGTGTATTGAAAAAATACAAATATTTTAAATAATATAAATTTTATATATTTTCTTTCAACTGAGATTATATAATTAAACGTAAAATTTTTTAGTTAAAGTTCCTTATATAAAAAAAGCTGTTTATAATTTTGAAAAATTTCAAAACATATGACAAAATATTTTTCAATGATTACATTTATAAATTAATTATTGAAGAATAAAATTTCCGGCAAATTGAAAGCTTCATGCCTACTTTATTATTTCTTACACTATAAAATTTAATTAGTATTTTATGTCAAATAACTAAAAATGAATGTTTATAGTTTTGATATAAACACACTCCAGCATCCACGATGTAAATAATCAATGGATGAAAATGTTTTGATAAAAATATAAATGAAAACATTTTCGTTGTAAATTTTGAAAAACATAATTTTCACTTATTTTTAATTTTACATAGTTTTTATTCCGTAGACATAAAAATTTCAATCATAGAATCGTTTTTGGGGTAACAGCTATGTTATTACAAAATATTTGCATTGGTCAACAAAGAAAAATATGGTTATAATATAAGTATTTATATATCAAAAGTTTAATATTGATATAAAGATATATTTCTTAATCATAAAATTTTATGAAAATTTTGTACAAAATTTTGACTTTTAGTTTGTTATATAAATTATGTGAAGGGTAAAGACTTTCTCAGAACATTCAATATACTAGTTCATGCAAAAAAGTTTCCTTATTTAACATAGTATCCTTAAATTTAATAAGAGTTGTCCTTTTATACAAAAAAAACTACAATACTGTAAAGTAACATTTATTGGGACCGTAGTGAGCCTAGTGGTCAGCGTCTCGGGATCGGAAGGTCCTGCGATCGAGTCACGGTACCACTGAAGACCTACCGAGTATATGCGGAGTACGTGCTCGTTAAATCTGTTGGGTCCGAAAGTCCTCTAAGTTCCCATACCAAATCAATACCTCTGGGGGTGACAAACCAATTCTGGGGATCCTCTAGTTGGCCTCTGTCTCTAAAAATTAGATGGATCCACTTATGTGTGCACAAACCTGAATATATATGTCTACCAACCAACCAACATTTATTAAAATAACTTACTTTTAAGTTATTTTAACTAACTTTATATTAACTTACTGCTTACTAAATACAACTGACAGCTAACTTGTTATATATTAGTAAAACATTTCTGTTAGTTTTAATAGTGTATGTGTTAATTTTTAAGCAATTTTTTTACAAAACATTTTATCTATAACAGTAATTCGTTCAGTCACACATAATGGCTGTTTGTTCAGGTATTTACTTTCTTAAGATTCTTTAAAAAGTTTTAAGTATTTATCCCAGTTAAATAACACGAAAGTGCAAAACAATCTTCTCTCTCTATTTTATGGTTCTGTTTTATTCTCTAAAATTGTTACAAATTTGTTAATTTGTCTTTAAAATTAATTAGCGTCGATCAAAATACTTAATACGGCTTTTTAATTCATAAGTAAAACTTTTTAATTTTCAAGATTTTTTAATATTGCATTTTTTAGTTCACTTAAAGGTTCTTGCATAAAATGAGGAATTGTAAAAATACTTTTATATATAATTTACGCTTCTCATAACAGTGTTGAGGGAATTTATATTGCCTAGAATTTAAAATTTGAAAATTCTAAAACATTTGGCGATGAAATTATATTTAAACTTAATTTTTTTTTAAAACTAATAAAAATAACTCAATTTTAAAAAAAGTTATTCGAAAAATAATTTAAATGAAATTTTTGCATAGTTCAAATTTATCACCAATATGGACATTTGAAAAAACACGGTTTCATAAAACAAAATTCAGTATTTTTCATGGTTTAAAACTTTTTGTAAATAATAGTTGTTAATATATTGTGCTAAATTTTAAATAAATCAAAAATATCTGCTATTCTTGATGGCAATTCTTTCTTCTTTTTGAATGGTTTGTATTGCTCAATGTCTCCAAGATTTAATTAATTTCATGTTTTCTTTACATTAAAACATAATTAATGATTGATTATAAAGCTCTAAGGGTAAAAGAAACTTATGAATTTTTGCAATTTATATAAACTCTGCAGAAGACTAGGCAGCATTGCATTATAAGGTAATTTAATTTATTCCATTAAATTTTTAGCAATAACAAACAGAATGTTAGTTTGAATAAAAGCAAATTTTTTTTGTGCAGAATTCAATGACACTTCAAGTACATCACCGATTCATAGTTTTATTTTTAAAAAAAAGCATTATTTTTTTACTTAATGATAAAATGTATATAATGAATTGAAATGAAGAAAAACTATTATTTATTAAAAAAAATAATAGATTATTCGTTATTTTTAAGTGTTAATTGAGCTTTTAAACTTTTATATAATTTTTAAATAAATGCGTTTAAATTTTTAGTTTCAGTTTACCCAGTTTCAGTGGTAAAAAAATTATCATCCTCTATATACCTATAACTTTATACCTTACCAAAATTACAATTTTCATTACTACAAAGAGTAAAATGGAAAAATACTAAACATTGTTGGTTTTGATCTTACTTTATAAATTTTATTTATAAAAAAATGTGACTTTTACTTTACCAGAAATGTTTACATATATAATTTATATAAATATAAAATTTTGAACGAATTAAAGCATTTTATGAAAATTCTATTGTTTTTGTTAAACTTAAAGCAGTGTTAAATAAAAAAGAATTTTAAAAATATGCTGGCATAATATTAAGTGTTTATAATAGAAACATTTATAATCAAATTAAAAAATAAAATCCTTAATCTATTAATTCTTATCTCAAAGAAATTATTTTTGGCTTTATTTTGTGGTTTCAAATTTTTACTAAGAGAACAAAATTTTCTTAAAACAAACAATTTGGTTTTGTACGATTGTTGCTGTTTTTTAATCATTAGTTAAAATCTTATTAACCTTTGGGTTCAGACAAATAACAGATATAACTTACAGAATCATGAAAATCATTTAAAATTAAAATATTTTTTAATATCTAACCACGTAATTATCTAAATAATATGTGTTTCAATTTTAAATTTTGAAATCAATTTTGTAACTAAATAAATGTTACATTAATTCAATTACATATCAAACAAAATATTTTATAAATGTTTGGATAAATACAATGGTAATGAGAGTACGGAACTTCATTTTATTTACGCTAAATGATTCTTAAGCCTAACTTCCGATGAAAACAAGAACGGCGAATGACTTACAAGACGGCGGAAAGACGCGTTAATCTGTCGGCGAAAACAGTAATTAAAAGTCGTGTATCGTCGATAGCGATATATTTACTTGATTTCATTTTAAAAAAATTATTGCTGTAGCAATGTATTGATAATAATTAGTTTAGTAACTAATTATTGAAGCCAATAAAGCGATTAAAATATTTAATTTGTAATTAATTTTTTTGTTATAATTTAAGATTTTGACGGTTATTACTTTATAAATATTCTAATCAATGCATAAACTTAAAATATTTTTCTAAAAACTATATTTATGAATACATTTGTTTTAAATTAATTTAACTCGTAGAAATACCAAATAAACTACATAATAAAATATTTGTTTTCATTTATCTAAAAAATGTACAACATATTTGTAAACACTATCTGATAAATATTTGTGATAATATTGATCATTAAAACTTTAGAAATTATTTATGTAGATATTACAATATATTTTAATCTTTAAAAAAAGAGATTCCAAAACTTCAAAAGAAAAGAATTTAATACTGGTTAAATGCAATAGTTTTTAGGTTTTACATGCAAGTTGATGAATTATATATTAGGCTCGTAAATATACTGAATATTTCAGATGTATGTTTAAATATTCATTTGTATTCTCCATAGCTTTTAAAAGCAAATACAAACTATATTAAGAGCTTATTTTAATACTAATTTTTAAAACTAATTTTTTAAGGTAACAGGGAACAAAACGTCCACTCAAAATCTCGAATTTTCATTTCAACTTTTGTTACTGAATCGTGCATCTACGAAATGATGAACATTTGAATGATGCATATTTGAATATGGGGCTGGAGTTTGCAAATTTGGTAGTTAATTTCAATATAACTTTGTTGCCAGCTTTAAATGTCATTATTCCAAAACACCAATTTTCAGCCTTAAGGTACACTTTTATCTTTTTATATTTTACTAGAAGGGTTGAAATTTTCTGTGATGTCGTATTTATGTCTATTTAACACAGTGAACCAAAAATATTCCAAAAATTATTAAGTGAGAAAAAATAAGACAATTTTTGTAATTTAAGAAATGTACAAAATTTTTATTTATGTTAATAACTTAAAATTATGAACGTTTAATCGTCAAACCTGAGGTTGCGTTGAATAGACTTTTTTTATTTCTATAAAAATTATTTTTAGATACACGCAATAGTTGTGCTGGAAAGTGTACCTAAAAGCTAAAAATCGGTGTTTTAAAATAATGACGTATGAAGCTGGAAACAAAGTTATATTGAAATTAACTACCAAATTTGCGAACTCCAACCCCATATTCAGATGAGAATATATAAAAAATTAAAAAATAATCATAGGTTTTAATCTCAACATTTTATTATTTTAAGGAAAGCATACAACAAAGTGTAACAAAGCGTACTCTTTTCGAATGTGCATCAATGAATTGAAGTATAATAATAATGCCCTATTATATTACCAATTTCATAGTTTAACTACTTGAGGATGTTTTGTTTGTTTTATAAATGAATCGGATACAATCAATTTAAATAAGTGAATTGCAAAACATTAAAAAAATCTCTATGTTATCTATCAAAATATACTTAACATTTTATCAAAAATATTATTTAAAAGTTTTAAGATTAATTGTTAATAAAATGCTTCAAAGTAACTAAATAAGTCTATATTACAACATTAATAATATTGTCATAGTTAATAATGCATTTCAAACATGACATTACTCATAGAAAGATTTAAAGATGGGTTAAACTTTACGTCTATACACTTTATTACTTAAATAATTTTTATTAGATTACCAGTAGTTTAGAAACTGCATTTGTATTGTTCCTTGTATTTATTTTAAATTAAAGTTATTATTAAGCGGAATAAGTATAAAGTGTAACACATAGCATGAATTATGATAACAAAAATTAAAGCAATATAAACAATAGCCAACTTTAATCAAAGAAAAAAATTAAGCATATAAAATATCATTTGAGCATTAGATTTTTCTAGTTGTATGCGTCTTAACTTTGGTAGAAAAGGAAAAAAATTCCAATGCTTTAAGATATGACATCGACCCTTTTTCTGTTGACAAATGCACTTTTAGATGTATTAAAAATTCTAAGATAGGCATAGAAATTTATTTAAGAACAAAATAAAAAAATTGGTTTAGTTTACTAAAATAGACTAATAATTTCGTGTTAGTTACTCAAATAGTAAGTTAAATAGACGAAATTGAACTTTTGAAAGATCTAAGGGAGTAACCGTACAACCTAACTATGTTTGTGTCATTTATGCGTGTCATGAAAAGTAATACAACTGAATGAAAATAAGTGGCAAATCTTCTGTCATATTTCAAAATAGCTTTTTTTTTCGAAAACGTATGACTTCTAAAGTTTGTATAATATTCATATGAAAACATCTGTTAACTTTTGTTAATGTCTTAAAAGTATTATGAAACTCCATTAAAAATTAAATAGAACTAGAAAACATTTCAGTTTTACAAAGCTTTGGTTTAGATGAAGGATATTATGATTTTGATATGGAGGCTGGTTTGTTTTCCACCTTACGAAACAAGGTCATGTGTATGACCTTGAAATAATTTAAACTATATGTATATAATATTTCTCTGTTTTCCTCTCCTAATAGTAAATACAACTATTGCGGGTTTTACTTTATATTTACCATTTTATGATACCAATTTTAGATCAAAATATAAACACAGATTTAACTTATACAGAGATACTTTAACAGTAGACTTTTCTAACCTTTCGTATCATTAGCAATTAGTGTTAAGGTCATTTTACATTCAAATACTACTTTAAATTACATAAAAAATAACAGTTACACAATTCAATATAAATATAAACTTCACATAAAAAGTCAATATCACTTAAAACAAAATACATTCATGCGTTTATGAAATCAAAAACAACAACAACAACAACAAGGCCCCAGGGCCCAAACTTACCTCCAAACATAAAAAAGCGATATATTCCAAAACAAAAAACACCACACAAACTACATTTTCCAAACCAAAACAAGAACCACGTTTTATCCTTATACTCCAAACCATCACGGGTACCAACCGTATCATACAGATCCCAGATACAAAATATACTCTAAAAAGGGCTCTATGGCTGCAAGGTCCTCTCTAGCTGGACCCCCAAGATAGCCCCTCAAAAAAGGGGGTCGGCATTCAGAAAAAGGGGGTTTCGGCACGTGGATTACACGGGCCCGTATATAAGGCCCCTTTATAAGGCCCCAGGATCCCCCATATCGTCTGAAGGTCGCTATGGTGTTTGGAAGGCTGATCCAAGGCCAGATTTTTTTATATATGGTTTTATAGTAGAGTGGACTTGCTAGTAGCCCCTGGGAAGGGCCCCAAACTAGGAAATGAAAAGTGCGAGTTTTTTTATGAAGGTCTTTCTGAAATCTGTGAATGCATTCCAATTTGTTTGGATCAGAAAAAGGGTTTTTTGTGTGTGGGGGGGAGGGGGGCTCTGAAGAGGGTTTTGTTTTTGTTTTGGTGAGATGTTTTGGGTGTGAGAATATTTACTTGGGTTTAAACTAATAAAAGTTTGGTACACTTAAATTAGTGGAAATAAGAAAGGCAGGATAATGTTTGTTGAAAGCTATTAATATTTCTAGGTAAAAATAAAAACATGAGTTTAGCATTTATCTATTAAAATTCACTGATATTAACTTTAAATGTATTTTTTTTAAAGTAATAAAACTTTAAGTAAATATTTTTTATTTAATAAAACTATAAGTAAGAATAATTTAATAGCAGACTTGCTTGCATGCAAAGCCCTAAACTAGGAAATAAAAATGTTCATTTTTTTATGAAGGTCACCCTCTCTCTCAGACAATGTATACCAATTGTTTGGCGTACAAAGTTTTTTTTTTTATGTAGACGTCAATTGTTTATGTTTTTTTTTAATTATTTACTCGGATTCAACTTTATAAATGGTTTACCTACTAAGACTAAAAGTGACAACGTGGATTAAGTTTTTTTTAAAAATATAAATGGGAAAATCAATAAAATATATAAATTAATATTTTCAATGTGATTCTAATATTTTCACTGTCGTTCATTAAAGTATTTTAATTTAAAATGCGTTTATCTACTAAATAATATAAAATTACAGTGCATTATTTTTATTCAAATAGGATATTTGAAAAAAATAGATTTGCTACACCTAGATAGGGCCCCAAACGAGGAAATAAAAGTGCTCGTTTTTTTTATGAAGGTCGCTCTGCAGGAGTGCATACCAATTTTTTAGACTGACAAATGTTTTTTTTATACATAGGTTTCTACATGTGGTCTTTATTTACTTTTTCATTTGATCAGGAAATGCAAAAATTATCTGAAAAAGTATTATAAAATTATTTTCATTGATTAAGTGAAGCCTAAATAAACTTAGATATTTAATTATTTAAAATATGGTGAAGTTAATTCTCAGCTTGATTACAAATTTCCCTCTTACTTAAAAAGAGTACAATTTACAACTATTTAAAAAAAAATTTAATGAAGTTTGTCTATAAATAAAGATTAAAATAATAATCAATAATGCATTTGTTTTCGTGTTTTTAAATAATTATTTTAAACTTACTTCCAAATATAGACATGACTCGTTGCAATGATATTTATACTTAAAAAAATATTGTTCAAATATTTAAACAAAAATGTGAGACAATGCCTAACTTGAGAAAATATTTAGAGATAACAATTAGTATCGACAATGTATGTATGTTGAGTGTTTATAAAACATATTTAAATCTGTTAAACTAATTAATGATAATTAGCACTAATCACACGATATTTAGATTTCCTGGTCATGTTTAGTCTCAAATACAAAATGACAACCGTTGGGCGTTTATATTTATGGTGTAGTAAAGTAACTGATACTAAAAGTCCAAGTACCAATTAGTTAGTTATACAATGTACTACTTTCAGTTATTTTATCTGCCTTAATAAACATATAAGTTAAAATTGTAAACTAACTTTATTGCTCACTTATTAATCTCAAATAAATTAACTAATTAAATATTGATTAGTAATAATTATTCCACGCTTAATTGTGATCCTTAAACAGTTCACTAGTGGCGCTCACTTGACAATGCATAATTATTGTCATTGTGTGTCCTATTTTGTCGTGTAATTAAAATTTAATTAATTATAATTAAATCCTTATCCCAACTCATTCCATGCAGAATTTATTGTTTTTAGACATTCTAGATAAAATACCAGACAAATTTTATCTATCTTGAGCATTATTATTCATTAATAAAAACTATTAGTCATTTAACTTACACTTATTACTTACACTCAACTTATAATGTGTCTTTCAATTATAATTATGATTATTTAGTCACATATATGGGTTTTTTTAACCCCCTTGTGACGAAAAAAATTATTCAGTACTGTTTGTTTTATGTTAATAAAGTGTTTGTTTTAACGATCATTTTAATTCATTCTAGTTAGTTAACTAATTAAATTGTAATTAGTAATAATTACACATTTCTTAATTACGCGTCTAACATAATTCGCTAATGATGATCACTCGTCAATACAAAATGGCTGCCATTGTGCGTTGTTTTTAGACAAGTAATTAAAAATTAATAATTGAAACCTCTATACCAATTTGCTTTATTAACAACACTCACTTTAAGGTAATTAAAATATCTTTCTGACATTATTGATAATTAGAATAAATATAAACTTTTTAATAATTAGCTATGATATTTTACTTAATTTAACTAACTAATTAATAAACTGTAATTAGCACTAATTACACCGTAGTGCTTAATTGCTCGGCTCACACAGTTCGCTTATGACGCTCACTCGCAATTGCAAAATGGCGGCCATTGTGCCTCGTTTCTTATCTAGTAATTAAATGTTAATAATCGAAATCTCTATACCAATTTTTTTCCTGTACAACTTAGTACTATCAGTCATTCTAAATGAATTAACAAATATAATTATTGTATTCACGATAATTTTTATTAATGAATTAAGCTAATTAATCATTAGCTATGATATTTTAATTATCTTAATTAACTAATTAAACTGTAATTAGCACTAATTGCACAGTAGTGCTTAATTGCACGTCTCACACTGTTTGCTAATGACGCTCACTCGCCAATGCAAAATGGCGGCCATTGTGCGTCGTTTTTTGTCTTCCTCTTCCCCCAGCGAGAAAGCCGCCATCACTGCCTAACCGCGACATCTGGGGGCTTAATTACTGTTGCCAATTCCCATTTTTTATGTTTTTCATATTTTAATATCAAAAGAGAAGAAGAGAAGCGAAAAAATTATAATGACGACTAGGAAATAAAAAAAAAATCTCTCTCTCTTCTCTTTCAGTAATATAATCTCCTATGCCGTTTTGTGCATAAATTACTGCACAAGAAAGAAAATAAGGGAAGCGAGAACACAAAAAAATAAAGATTAAAAAAATAAATAAAACGAGGCGAAGTTTTATCGATTCGAACAAGATCAACGAATAGGAAGATTATAAGCCCCCCCCCCCCTCTTCCTCCCCACTCCCCATCTTTTCTCTTAAGGGAGCACGGGGAGCAAAAAAAAAAAAAAAAGATAAAAAAAATTAATTGATTTCCGCATCTCCTTATAAAGAGTCGGAGGAGCTTTTTGTAATTAATTATGCTAAGGCAGTGACGTCACAGCAGCTTATGCTAAGCACCGGGACTCATTATTACTCGCAACTCGCCGTTTCATTGGCAGCCGCCACGGTGCTTTGTTTACTTCTTTCCCGGCCATTACCGCGGCTCTTATCAAAGGAGGATGCTGGATGCAGCAGCATCATTTGCTCTTGCGCATCTTTTCCTTAGTTCATCCCACATATTTTTTTCTCTTATCTAAAAATATTTTTTTTTAATATTTAGGGACTCTACCTTTAATCATGGGCCGTCAATAAAGGCTCGTTCCCCGTTTCCTGCTGATGTAGGGACGTTTACAGGAGTCTGATAAAGAATGTAGCGCTTTTTCTAACTTGATAAACTTGTATCTAAATTTTTAGTACGAGATTTTTTAATTAGTGTGGATTTTTTATTTATGCATGATTATAACTTTTCAACTTATTTTGTACAAATGTAATGCATAATAAATCAATTCGACATGATGTCAAACATTCGGGAATTATAGTAACCTATTATACTGTTTAATTGATCTTTTTAAATGCAGTTTTATAGGTATATTTTATAAATGAAAAATATGCAATATAATAACTGCATATAATTATACTGCATATTAGTATATCTGTTGTACATACATATGTGAATACTGCATGAAAGGTGTAATGTGCTCAACTTTACAGCAAAAATGGGATATCACTTGTATTTCATGATCAGCTGTCCAGCTGTTGTTTCTAATATCTAAACAAATTTTAATCGCTTTAAAAAATAACACAAAATGAAAATATAATATTAAATAATCACATAAGATACACTCTTAAAACAAAAGAGTGAAATTCACTCCTATAGGAGAAGTGCATTTTCGGCACCGGAAAGGAGTGGAAATTAACTCAGACTGAGTTAAAACCGCTCGTTTTAAGAGTGTACGACGCAGATTGTTTTCTTTTATTTCTTTTACCCACTTCGAAAAAGAGTGAAATTCACTCCTATAGGAGAAGTGCATTTTCGGCACGGAAAGGAGTGGAAATTAACTCAAACTGAGTTAAAACCGCTCGTTTGTTTTAAGAGTGTATGAAAAATTAATGAATGAACTGTCAGTGCCAAGGTATATAAGGGATTTTATTGTTTCTAACTAACTTCCTTTCATAAAACTGACAACCGCAGTTTCAAATTAAAAAAACACGTAGCTAAATGGTAACGTCATTGTGGTACATATCTGAAATCCGGGTAATATGAACAATAGAGAGTTTTTAATAAGCTGTAATTCAAAATAATGACTGATTGAAGAAAAAAAATACTCAAACAGCACACATCTCATTTTCAACAAAAATTTCACTTGCACGTTTGTCAAAACAACAAAAGCACAATTTCCCAGCGTAAAATTATTTAAACTCCGGTATTGTAAATCATTTTCGATTTGTATTTTTCCATGCTCCAACATATTGCAAACAGATTAATGTGCGTTCTGCTACCGTTGTATCTAAATATGGGATATTTTTTCTTTCAATATGAGTGCACATTCTGATAGTGTGCAGTATCTATGTTTATGGGCATATGAAGTTGCTATTCCCTAATGTTTTATTACGATTTCGAAATCTGTGTGGTTGTGAGTTAGTGGGAATTCGAAATGGCAATTGAAATTGCCCTTTTTGGCTTAAGAAACTTATTATTTATTGCTTTATGCCTGTTTTCCTTATTTATATTTCTAGAGTATTTTCAATTTTTTGGGATAATTTAAAGCGAACTTAAGAAATTTGTTATTTATTATATTTTATGCGTTTTACCGTTCGCGTTTCTAAAATATTTCAATATTGGAAGAAATTGAAGTGAAAATTAAAAATCTTATTATTTATTGCTTTCAATATCTTGACTTTACTTTAAACAAAGGTTTAAATTTTTGGAATAAAATTCGGTACTATTTTGTTTGGTACGTTTGGTATACTACTTTGTGTTAATTTTATGCAGAAGAAATAATATTTTTTTTAATTTAAAGATATTAGATATTGGGCTGTTCAAACATTGCTGCTCATTTTTTAAAAAAATAATCCAAATAAAATAATTCAAATAATAATTCAAAATTAAGCATGAAATAAATAGACAAAGGCCAAACAATTTATAATTAAAAAAATATTTTACTTTCAATTCTTTTGCAAATTATTGTTTCTTCTTCTTTCATTTTTTTTGTATAAAACATTTTTGGTCATAGCAGTTTAATTTGTATCATATTATAATTAGAATTCAAATTCTAAAGCTGGTTAGGTGTAGCTCCAAAAAAATAAATAAAATAAAATAATGTAACACATAATGTTAATAGGGGGGGGGATTCATTGTACTAGGCTTGTTATCATAAACTTCTCTTTTTAATTTTAAAAACACTATTCAAAATAAATAATGTTTTAATTAAAAAAATACTTAAGTAACATCCTTCATTATATTTAAAATTACCAGCCGAATTTGGAAAAGGTTAAGGTGATAGCAAAGATTTAAGAACTTTTGGGTATTCGCCTATCTTAACCCATTTAATAAATTTATTGGTTATTAAATGGCTCAAGAGCCTCATAAGCCATTATTTTCTATAATAAAATTACATAACTAGATAAATCCTGAACTACAACTAAATGAAATTAAAAATTTATTTTATATCTTGTCGAGAAGACTAAGTTTTAAGCCCAAAATATTAAAATAAAATATTAAGTTGACTTATGAGTCATTTTCCGATCCTTATTCCTTAATGTTCCATCGGCCATCATTTTTCTCCGCCAAAAAGTCCATTGATTCCTTTTGTTCCCATCATTTATTTCGCCAAAAAATACCGGAATTTTTCAAGTCAAAAGTTTTTCAGAGCATTGGATGGGAGAAGATATTCTGTAGCTCCGCGGATCAAGCAGCTCTTCATTCCGAGAAAGAAAAGAGTAGGTATGTGGCACGCGCGTTGCTTGGGAAAAACAGTTGGTCTTGTGTTGTTGTTGTTTTTTAAACTTTTGACTACAGTAGATAAGAATCATATGAACTTAAATAAAATCCTTCTATAGAAAATTATACTTTATGGAATTATATTATCTCAAGAAGATATTCAGCAAATATATGCATCTTAACTTTGAATTTCAATTACGAAGTGGGTATCAATGTACAAAGTACTTAAGCAGTTATGTGAAAGGTTAATTAGAAATTAGCAATTACAATAAGATCAGAAGGCCGAGTTTGAAATACATGCAAAATAACACAAAAATTGAAAATTTATACCGTAATACTTTTGAGATTGACGCCATATTTACTTAGATACTTGGGACGCAATGAATTTGTTGTTGATCTGTGAGAATAACTAAAAAATGTAATTTAACGTTAAACTGACTTTTCTTTACTAGTTATATCAAACATTTGAACCACATTTCTCAAATTGTAGCAATCCGCAGCCCATAAACAGGCAACCTTCAAATACCACCCCAGCTAGGTGGCTCTGATTAACTACTTCGTCGTTACCAGCCGCCTAAATTATAATACATAAAAAAACTTTAAAAAACTCCTCGGCGCAACAGCCCATTACTGGGTCAAGGCCTGCCGTGCCCATTTCAGCTTTCGTGACCTAGGGCTCTGGGTGCTAGGCATATGTCCCGGTAAGGTGGTCAGCCTCACGCGGAACCCCCAGTGTTTAGTTCCCAAGCATGCTTGGTACCCATTTTATCGACCCGCTCAAGGGATGAAAGGATGGAAATTATAATACATATCTTAGTATATAAGAGACGAAGTAACTTGGTCTTCTCCTTGAAATAACATTTTAGTCGACACGGGTTGTTGTAATATCTTCGGAGACACTTAACTCATTAAGTCTAGTTTGACCCAAGCATGATACCGAAAAGTTTCTACTTGACTTATTTTACTAATAAGACAATGTATTGTTGTTATTGATTGGTAAAATATGTTTTCCAAGATAAATTATTACGGAACAAACCTTATTCCAAATTAGCCCAAAAGAGTAACTTGATAAGCTATATCCCTGTTAACTTTTTAAACAAACTTCGTACTCATTCAACGACCTCGGAAATATAAAAGAAAAGTCTACAGACGATCAATTTTTTTACTTGAATTCAATCCTTCTTCATTAACGTAAAAACTCGTGTTTAGAGAACACAACCTAATCTTGCATAATGCCCGTTAGGCCGGGATTAGGCTTCCAAACTTTAGAAGTCCCTGATTTTCAGTTTCTTTTATGCTAAATGTTGTGAACACCCAAAATTTCAATAAGTTTTATAATATTTTTAGGCTCCACTTTGTTATCATCTTGAATTTGCTTTAGACATTGGCTTAAAGTGATCGGTCTGATCATTGTAATGAGGAAGGTTATAGAAAAAAATATAATGCATAGCGGACAATCATACACAAAAACTTTTGTAAGGGGATTCCCATAATCTGTTGTGCCTGTAACCTGTGGTTTCCTATAGAACAGACGCTGGTTATGAACAAGTAGAAATTAACTCGTTCATATTTCTTTCAAGTTCCCCTTAGAAAGCGAATTGTATCTAAGCGAAATGTCTGATTCGCTTTCTCGCTTATCGCTTTTTACTCTCAATCACAAACCTGAACATTTTCTGCCCCGGCTCTTGTCGGTATTGTGTCTGATTTCGGTGTGAAATTAGATTGCAAGGCTTTGGTTTCGAATTTTTAGCCAATTTTTTTCTGATTTCATCTTTTTAAATAAAAACAATTTTTGTTTCAGAAAATTTGTGGAGAAAAATAGATTTCCCTGGTTATTGTGTTTCGGTCGGAGTGAGTTTGTGTATTTGATATATTTAAAAATGAATTTTCATTTGCGAGATTTAGTTTTTGAAAATGTAACGGGATTTTTCATCGAATTTCGTTTTTTTTATCGATTGTATCTGTGTATTCGATTTCGAAAAATCTTTTTACAGTACAGCTTTTATTCCTATGTCCCTGTCCGCAGGGACATGGACAGCTTTTACGGAAGCTGACTGGTTGGTAAGTTAATTTGCAAATTACAGTAAACGTGTAATCAAGCCTACACTGTTAAAATGTATGCTTGGTTTCACCCTAATAATGGTTCCTAGCAGCTGCAACGGCTATGTGGGAAATTTTCATACAATTTTTGGTATTCGTTGGAGCATTTTTTCAGGATTTGGAAACAAAGCTTTGATAATTTTTTCTTCAACAGCAATGTGTCCGCATACCTATTTCGAGACACAATTTTCGCTTTTTCACTATTTACAGACCATTTAAAAGTTTTAACTTATTTTTCTGCATTGGTAAACGCTTCTACAAGTCTATTTCAAAAGCACAACATGACGCATTTTTCTCTAGTTCGCTATTTCTAGACACTTCAAAAACTTTGACACATTTTTTACAATAGTATAATGCTTCCGACTACCTATTTCTGGACTCTACAATTGTCTTTGCAGAGCTTTGTACATCTTGAAAAGTTGAATCGTAGATGACACCTGAGCCACCCACCAACTTACACTTTGAAATCTACACTGTTGAACAGGTCCTACTAGATTTCACTAAACAAATAGTTCTTAGTAGCTGCAACAGATGTGTGATGAAACGATTCATTATTTTTCAGTTTTTGGTTGAACCATTTTTCAGATTTCGGAAACCAAAACCTTAGAAATGGTTCACTCGAATACCGAAAATATGGTGACACATTTCACCACACAACAGCTGCAGCTACTAGGAAATAATTTTGGTCAAACCAATAAGTGCCAAATTTTATCTGGGTAAAGACATAAAATTAACCCATAATCTATATATTTTAAAATATGTTTTAAAATTCAGTTTAAATATTTTCCCAAAATGTAATTACCAACAAACTTAAAACCGTGGACGTAATATCTGCTTTAATATTAATCTAGAAGTAGTTATTAATATTAAAGAAATTGTTACAACCAAAACCTTAGAAATGGTTCACTTGATTACCGAAAATATGGTGACACATTTCACCACACAACAGCTGCAGCTGCTAGGAAATAATTTTGGTCAAACCAGGTGCCGAATTTTTAACTGCGTAAAGACAACAAATTAACCCATAATCTATATATTTTAAAATATGTTTTAAAATTCAGTTTAAATATTTTCCCAAAATGTAATTACCAACAAACTTAAAACCGTGGACGTAATATCTGCTTTAATATTAATCTAGAAGTAGTTATTAATATTAAAGAAATTGTTACAACCAAAACCTTAGAAATGGTTCACTTGATTACTGAAAATATGGTGACACATTTCACCACACACAGCTGCAGCTGCTAGGAAATAATTTTGGTCAAACCAAGTGCCAAATTTTTAACTGTGTAAAGACATAAAATTAACACATAATCTATATATTTTAAAATGCGTTTTAAAATTCAGTTTAAATATTTTCCCAAAATATAATTACCTACAAACTTAACACCGTGGACGTAATATCTGCTTTAATATTATTCTAGAAGTAGTTATTAATATTAAAGAAATTGTTACAACTAGTATATCCAAAAAAAAAAGAAGACAAAACTTAATTCAAGAAATTCCAACAAGTAATTTCCCTTTAACAAAAATATTCCCCTGACGTTGTATCTACAGCGCAGACACTCTTAATGCAAAGAAAACAGTTTTACAGAACTCTTCGTCCATGGCCTCGTAGTTCGGACGATGGACTGTGGGACTCTTCGGTGTATAGCAACTCTGATAAAATTCTCTATATATTATTTATTAATTTATGAATCTATTATATATTATTTATCAATTTATGAATAATTAATACCAATATTTTTCTGTTTCTTACCTTAAACTAAATGCCATAAAAAATTCGTTAATGTACTCAGTTCAAAAGTTTGCTGCTTTGTGTACGATTACACAGACACATTAAAGCAAAGAAAGGAAGAAAATAAATAATTTCGTATTAAATATTCATAATTTAAAATTGATTAAATTAATGGTTTTTCAGCATTTTTACTTAAAGATAACAGTTGGAACGGATTGTGCAACATCTTTTGTTTCAAAACCACCCAATTCAATGTTTAATTGAATGTATACCGTTTTTTGGTATTAATTGGGTGCAGTAACCGCAACAATGAATTGCACCATTATTGCCTTACACCTTCTTCTAGATAAAAGTTATTGAGTTGTTGCAACAATGGACCAGGTCATTGGTCGACATACTGCAGTTTACCTTCCCACGGCAGTATTATCATTCATTTGTTTTAATAGTCTTTAAATTGCTCTCTATCCATTATTTATTTTTTTCTTCAATACTTAACTGCAACCAAATAACTATGTCAACTCTCTATTTGAACGAAAAGGGAATTATTTAATCTAAATATACTTTAAATTATTAAAAGCTTTTGAAAATATCTAAGGTTACAGAAAATTAATCATTCATTTTTAAGCAGATATCTAGTTTTTAAAGGTTTTTTTTTATTTAAAAAAAAGATGTTTGGAAAAGCATCAAACAGAAATATCTGTAAACGTTTATAAGAAAGTATTTGAATAAAATTTACTAATAATTAATAGAATCAATAGATACTTTCCTAAACTGTCGATTTACTGTATATTTTCAACATTTTTTTTATATAGCTTGTAAGAAGCTTTCTTTTACAAAAAATAATAACTATTAACTTCCCTGTAATTGTTTTTGAAAATGTATTTTCTTTGTTCTCTTAATCTTTTCTACCAAATTTAAGATTTGCGTAGCAAAATAGCAACAGCAATAGAATACACCTATTCTTACAACTGAAAAGGAAAAATTATTCACTGAATATGAAATGTAATATTGTTAAAAGTTGAAGAACATTTATTGCTATAGCAAAAGGGAAAAATTAATCAAACAAAACTAAAATATCTTTTACACTTATGTATTTGAAACTTTTGAATTGTATTATGCGAAGTAAATGCCATAAATAAGTTTGAGTTTATTTTTACCTTAATTTGAATTATTTCTAAATGCTTAAATAAACATTATTCAAATCAAAATTAATACTTTACTAAGGTGCATGACATTAAGCAAAGTACAATTTCAGACATTGATTACAAATTAAATTGTACTATTTCACATCATTGATTTTAATGGACAATGTTGTGTAACCAGAGTCGGTGAGTAATATTGAAAGTCATTCAGAACAAATAAGATTTATTCATTGCAATTGTTACATAAACAGATTTTCATTCTAGTAAATGTTTACCCTCCAAATAGCTGTTCTATTCGAATTTTTATGGAAATGTAGATAATCTTTCAAATTAAATTTGATTTTTTTTTAGAAAAATGAAAACTTTTTTTAACTAAAATACAATATTTTTAATTGAAATACGTTGACGTGATCTGGATTTTAAAATTTAATTTTCGTCAGACATTTTGATTTTGCTGCAAAATTTTAAATAAATAATTCCTGAATCGAAATGTCAGGAATTACTTCCAACCGTTATTCTTGGTACATTCTACGTCCAAATAACCTATAAGTTTCTCGGGAAAATAGCATTAGGCATCAATAAATTGAAACAAATCAATGTAGATTTAAACTTAATAACTTATTTCACGTTTTCAATATATTTTTACTGAGTTTTAAGCTACTTAAAATTGGTATCATGGTAACCAGATTAAATTGACAATTTTACATTCTAAAATAATGCGTAGCTTTTTCGACTCGCTTTTCTAAATTGTTTAAAAACTATAGAAATTTCCTTCAACCGATGATCCAATTGATTCTCTGTTCTCACGTGACATTGACTCACCAATCAAGGTACGTTTATTAGCAACTAGCTTTATATACCCGGCGTTGCACGGGTGTACCGTAAATAACCCTAATCGCCATATCTTCATTTCTTACCATTTGTAAACATCAATTAAATTAAATTAAATTCGGAAACATAATTAAAATCTAGTTGAGGAAATCTGATCCACCATAAAAAAAATCTAAAGATTTAAAATCATCAAATAAAATACTGATATTTAAATAACAATCCAGAAAATTAAACCCACGTGCTCTTTTTTTTTTCTTTTCTTTATTTTCGTTCGCGCTGAACACGCTGAAATTTCTTTAAATTGAAATAAAAAGTATAAATTCTAATCTTACAATGCATTCCTATGGAATCAGCTCACGTTTGCCTCTACACTTTGGTCGAATAAAGTATCCTATAGCCTATTCCTGGTTCTAAGCTACCTCCCCACCAATTCTCAGCCAAATCAGTTCAGCCGTTCTTGAGTTATAAATAGTGTAACTAACACGACTTTCTTTTATATATGGATTATCTTCATTCAGCATTTCTGAGAAACCTAAAACATATACCCGTTAGAAGACATTCTACCTTTAACTTTAAAACCCTAAGGTAGTGTAGAAGATAAATCTGCGAAAATTCATATTTCCAAAAATATATTAAATCAAACTGCTTTTTGCTTATTACTTTCCTAATCTGAATAAAATTGAGAAATCCTGTAACTATACGGTTTAAAGATTAGGTACAACTATCTTGAAGGCAGATTGCAGCTTATTTCCGTCCAATACTGTTTGTGTACTTTTCGGTTAAATGTCATTTATCGCATCATAACTTCAAGAAATAACGAAGCTCGTATTTTGGCTTTGGATCAAGAAAAAGAGATGTAGTGTAAGTATGTTAAATAAAATTGTATTTTGTTCCTATTTCTCTGTTTTCTAATAATGATGTTAGAAATGCGTATGTTCAAGTCATACAAACTTCATTCAAGTTATTTTGTATGAAATATTAATTTGGATAATACAGTTATTGTTTTAAAAATACTAAATTCCATGATCAAAATTTCATTATTTACGCATAGTTTTAACTGTTTAACTGGTTTTTAATTGTTTACTTACATTATTTTACAGTTGAAAAAACACAGTATCTATAACCTCTCTTTAAGTACAAGTTTATCAACAAGATTGCTTCCTTTACCTTCAAGAGATTGGGTGTCTTGGTTGGTATGGTGCTTCACTTGTGAATCGATGGTTGCGGGTTCGAATGGAGCCTGACTCTAAACATTTACTCTATTTTAAAAAATGATAATTTTTAACAAGAAAAAAAAACTTATTTTAACTATAGTTTACCGCATTTTATACAGAAAGTTTCCGTGTGTTTTGCGGTTTTTTTCTGGAAACTCAGTAAACGGTTTATACCGTCAAATTGACAGGATGATTTTTGCAGTATTCGAAATATTAAGTTCTTACTACTTCTATCCTACTCAAAATAAAATTTACCCGAGAATGTTTTGTAAGAATACATTTTATTGAATATAAGAAATTTTAGAATATTGATATTCCCAAATCACTCAAAAGATCGGGGTTTAAATAAACAATTTGGTCCAGACTTGGGTTCAAATACATTCTTTGAAACTATTATATTTAAACAAATTATGCAATACCAATTCTTTCTGAAAATAATACGTGTATATGAGGTTGGTGCAAACTAAATCTGTTGTGAACCACTGTTCCAGCACTATGTACAATATAGCCATGAAGTCGTTATGCACAAGTTGCTTTGTCAGGGTTGTCACTTAACAACAGTTCAAATTTACGAGGGTCATCTAAAATAGTCCACTGTAAAATTATATCGCCTTTTGCGGTTATTATTTATATCACAGTGTTGTAAATGTAAGTCAAAACAAATCAATTTAATCATAGAGGTGCCCGAGTACACTGAAACAGACGTGCTTGTTAAATCCGCGGGCTCCAAAGTCCCCAACGGCGTTAGCCAATCATATGTAAATTGATATCAATTTTCCATATGTAAACCATATGTACCATCCATTGTAACCATATGTAAATTGAAATCAATTTTCTGCAAAATTTGAAGAATATTGAATTTTACATCATGCGTAAGTTTACATCAATTTTCGGTAAAATTTACAGCACAATAAATTTTACATCATCTGCAAATTTACACCACAGGGTGAAAGCAGCACATTTACCATCATCTTGTGTTGTAAAATTACAGGATTTTTTTTACAGTGTCACATTGCAGTTATAATGATACTAGATAAACATGAATAAAGAACAACCAATCACTGAAAATAACGTGGATCTTAAGTATTTGTATTGAATTACTAAATTGACTTCACAGAGAAACAGTTATTAAATACCCATCTCTTATGTTTTGAAATGAGACGCATATAAATGCATTTGAACGTAATTCTCCAAACGCATGGCCCTTACATAAGAAGGTATCAGTTTCAGAAAGTAGCTCACAGAAGACATAGCTAAGTGGATTCGATGAGTAGCGTTTCAAATTTGATTTAAATCACGAATTTAGTCGTCGAGAAATTCTACTGATCTCATTTTATCGTGCTCTTTCATTTCGTTGTAATAAAACATGTATTTAAATAATAAGGACACCTCTTTAAAAATACAAGACTGTCTATTTTGATAGGTAAACGAATCTACGGAGTAACTAGATTTTTAGCTGATTCGTATTGACAATAAGGAAAAGGAATTTGGATGAAAATCGAATTTTCTTTGTTCAGAATGCGATGGTTAAAAGAAGGATTTTGAAATGAAATAACGGAGTAAAATTACTTTAGAAATTTTTTGAATAAAAAATTGTTAGAAAAACACTTCAATTTTATATTTCTTTTTAACTAAAACATCTTAAATCTATAACATTGCAAGCTAATTTACTTAAGGATTAAATCTTTGAACTTGCAAAATAGCAAAAGTATAATTCTTTTTAAGCCTTGTAAGTTTGTTATAACACTTGAAAATTCCAAAAAAGACCTCTAATTAGTTACAGCTATACAAACAGTGAAACAAAAGATACATTATCATCGTCACATAATTAAAAAACTAAAAAAAAAAGTGACTCGTTATAATTAAAGAAAACTATTGGTTTTTATAAAATGAACGGATAATATTTTATTGTAAATAAAGACAATACAAATTATTTGTTAAATTACTTAAAAAATTTTTTGTCCTTTTTAACATATTTTTTGTAATTCAAAAATGTAATTTCATCATTATATAAATTACTTCATTTAATGACTTTGTTTAGCATTGTTATTAAGGGCTCTAATTCACTTATTTAGCGTCTTTTGAAATATTCATTTATTACAATAACCCATTGTAAAGACCTACATCAATTCCTAATTCTAAATTTACAACATAAAAATATAATTATATCATCTTATTATTATCATCTAAAAAATATATTCTATCTTTTGGTGATTATATTTTATTAAATGGTTCTGATGATTATATCAACGTCTTATAAAAATTACCTCACTTTTTATAAGCCGTAAAAAAACCAGATCTATTTTATTACATCTGCTGCAGATACAGTTAAGTGCTTTTAATAAAAAAAAACTCGATTTTTCTATCAAAAACTCCGTATAAAGCGGGATCGAGTTTTTTTATATATACCCGTCCCAATGGGCATACGCGTGCGCCCAAGGTCGACTAAGAGAGGTGCATTGTTAAATCGAAAAAAAAACTCTCAAAAATATACAACAGCTGACGAAATAAAAAAGTACAATAAAAAAGTTCGAGTAAAGTGTCTGCTCCAATAGAACATGCTGCTGTTCAAGGGTCTCCCGTTAAGTTGCCATTTTTTTATAAGTAACTTCTTAAATATCGTCTGTTACTGCTGCTTTTGACCTTATTTGACGGAGCTTTTTTTATAATGTAGCTTTTTTTTTCTTTTATATTTCTTGGGGATTGAATATTGATGGAGTTTTAGATTTTGTGGTTGTAAGACTTTATTGTTAGAAAGGTAGAATGGAAATAGACGGTCGGCCGGCAGAAGACTGTTGGATGGATTGTTATAATTTTTCTTTGTTATTTTTGGAATTATTCAATAGTTAGTTTATGTTTACAACCTTACCTACTAAATTACTTTTTTAAATCTTACAACCTTAATTTTCAAATTTTCACGTATTTTTAATTTTTCTATTAATAGCTAAATTTTCTTTCGATTTAAAATTATTAACCACAGTACTATTTACTTATATTTTAAGAAATTTGAAAATTAACTTAAGATACAATAAAAACTAAAAATAAGGTTGTTTAAAAAAAGGGCAAACTGATCAAAAATCTTTCGAATTTGAGAGTATGCAATATAAAGGTCCATCTGTCTCAATATTTTACTCATAATTTTAGGTATCTATAACTAAACATAAAATTGTTTTTAAAAATTTGCATAAGTTCTAACAATTTATTTTAATTAAAATGTAAAACCTTTCATAAAGATTTTCGGACACCTTTTCTCACTAAAGAAAGGTTTTTAAATTCTAGATTATTTCAAATGTTATATTTTCGTCAAGTTTGTATATATTTTTCGTTATACATCTTGTAAATATATTTTTAAAAATATGCAATGGAGCAATTTTTTTTTATTTCACCTGAACCAGTACCGGAACTACAAGCCACACAATTCTATAAAAGAGTCTTTAATAAATTTGTGGTCCATACCTATCATCCCGAAAAACATTTATTTTTATCCATAGGAAATAAGTTTTTAAAGTAAAGAAAGTTACTGAAATATAACGGAAGTGTGGATATAAGCGTTTCGTTTACTCAATATGCTCTCATGCATTTACAATACCCAGGATACCGCAAAAGTACAGGTATTTCTATCTGTATTAATTCTTATTCAACTATTTTTAGCATCATCATCAACAACACCCCTGATAGATTTCGGATAAGTATAGAATCTTATTTAAATAGCCTACGAAAATTCCTACAATACAGCCACTACCAGCCTCTACCTGCTATACAATAGCACAAACAAGTACACAATACCTCATCCTGTGTACCTAAATCCCAATACAAATAGCACCACGGTAACTGCTACCGCTACTTTCTTCCCTGCGTCCCATCCTGTTTACGTATTGCCAGAATCCTCTAGAAAAAAAGTTTACAAAATATCTCGCGTGACGTAATGCTACGTCACTGGGGTATATCCCACCGCAGAAAAAAACCAAAACTTCCGGGTTTGAAGAAATAAAAAAAATAGCACGTGGAACTAGACTTGGTATCAAAAAAAGTCCCGTTACGATACGATTGTAGTACAGGGCTGCCACGAGGAAAGTTGAAATGTCGCCAATGGTTTATAGAATATCGCCAAACCCACAAATTATTTTCAAAGGGGAAAGGAAAATTTGTTTTCTTTGAAAATGTATGTTTACGTAAGTGAATTTTCTTTCTTTTTAGTTTTCTGCTTTTAATTTTATTTGTTACATAAGTTTCAAAATACTTTGACACTCATTACAATCAAATAATGATCTAAAGATATTTATTTTTAATGGTAACATAATAATCAATAATAATATAAAATAAATGTTAGAGCTTTTATGAATGAAGATTCTATGTTAGTGATATGAAAAACAAACTCATTTTACATTTTTCATAAGAATATCTACAATGTTTGAACAATTAATATAAATTTTATATGGGGGGCCTAAGTTTGAACACAGAGTTGAACTGGGTTTGAATTGGGATATAAAATAAACAACTCCTACTTTAGGCAGTTAAGAAATCATTATTTTTACAACAAAGCTATCAATGAGTGTTTACCACTATAGTGGAAGAATTCAAAAAGAAATTTTACTGTCTTCATAGACTGGTAAGTAATGAAGTGCAATGAGTTAACTTTTCTAGGCTTTTAGCCTGTTGTTTGTTTTATTATTGCATTTATTTGTTTCTGGAAGATTTTATAACTTTGATTTTTTTTATTCAAAATATAATTTTGCACTAACAGCTTTATTGGGCACAGATTTATGAAGATACTGGTTTTTATTTGATTTTCTTAAATTACGATAGATTAATTTTTAACATTCTATTAATGATATTTTCTTATACTGAAACTTCAGTCGTAATTTAGTCTTACTTCCTGAGCAATTTTTAAGTTTAAATTCTCTTTAAGTTTGATATCGTCCAAAAAAAATAAACTCGTATTTTTTTCTGAATTTTCCTGATGATAAGAAAATCACTGAACTTCTATCATTATTATGTTTATATTTACTATTTTAAAATACAAAATCTCAAATTTACTTATTTTTATCATCGTTTAATGAACTACCAGATAATGCTCATCTAAATTGCAATCATTGCATGCAAACGGACAATTCCTTAAAATAAAACTTTCGCACCGGTTCTCCTTTACCTTTGACGTAATGTAAGTAGTCCACTTAAACTCAAATAGAGAGACTATATATAACTCTTTATAGATTTATAAATATTTGGCAGGGTTATACTATATTTCTTACTATGTTACAATCATGCAATGTTATGTTTTTGTTTACTATGTTGTTATAAGGTGTTTTGCAGTACATACACTTTCAATTCGTCCGGTTGAACTATCTTACCAACACCATTACTTGAATGCAGAGCAGAAGTATTTAAAAAGAGGCGTTGTAGAAACGTCCAACTCTGAAAGTAATTATTTTAGGATATTGATTAGCTTTAAAGTAAAGATTTAATTCCATTTTTTTTAAATCTGAATAAATGAAACAAAACTCACCCACCCGAAAAATCCAAATATAAATCCTAATTCTTGCCTTACAAATAAGAATTTTTTTAACTGTCCACATAAAAGAAACTTTGACACGGTTTCAGTCAGCTCTACAATATTTAAGTCTGAACAAAATTAATCAAAACTGCATCAAATTTTCACATGCAACGAACTATGACAAGTAGTTGCACCATAACTAGAAAATTGACTGCAACATTTGCTTTAGTTTTTACAATGCATGTTTATTTAAAGAACGAAACTTGGCTGCCAAAAATTAAAATATGAGATCTACTACCTACAAAATACACAAATCGCAGACAGTCACCAAACCAGCGAAACTCTGCCAAATCCAGCGCCCCTACTCTAACTTAGTAAAAAAAAACTGGGGGATAGAATAGTTGTGCACATCCCCCTCTATATCAGGGAGGAGTCTTTCTTGAAAGGCGCGTGTAACTCGCACGCCACCAATCTGGAAATAGGAGGGGGGGGGGGGGGATTTAGGTTAAGGGGTCGGCGAAAATTGTAAGGGGGCTATCTTTTGTTAGGGGGTACAATGTGATGTAAAGGAGCCACGTTTCTCCTTGCAAGATGTTTTGGATGGGACAGATGTTTAACGGGATATTTTTTGGTGTTTTGTTGGGTGATATTTCGTGTGTAGGTTTTTGATGTAAGAAAGTGAGCCGGGAGTTGTGTAGAAAGTTTTGTTTGGGTTTTGGATGTGATCGGTGGCGATTATGTAACTGTTGCACTGTAAAACAAAATTCTGTAAAATGATAGCATTTTGCGGTTATTTTTATGCATCGTTTTGATGTTTCCTTAATAGCTAATTGACGTTTTCTTGACGTACAGAGTCGCATAAACAACTTATTTCAATAGCATTTAAAAAAAAAGGTAGTTGCACCCAGTCACAACTAGTGAAACACGTTTTCGTCCATGTCACACAATAAATTTTACATCATATGTAAATTCACAGCACAGTGTGATGACAGCACTTTTACCATCACACTGTGATGGTAAATTAGAATGATTTTATTTACAGTGTATGTATATAGGTTTTTTATTTAAGAACAAGTCATTCTGGGAGTTTTCGCATTTGTAAGTGTATAAAGCGTGAAATACCTTGCAGAGCCATGCTGCCCAAAAAATTGGATTCAATTTTGCAGAGTTCAAAAGTAGGCGAGCAATCTTACTAAACAAACATTGATACACATGCAAGCTCCAAATTGTTTTGCAACTTCTTAACATAGTGTGATGCATGCGAAAATTCCAAACATCGGGGCAACCTTAGGCCATAATTTAGTACACCTCTACCTCTAATTATTGTAAGAATCCAAAATTAACACTTTTCTTGTGCAAAAATCTATGATTAGAAGTTGCACAGATGCAACATTTTTAATAACTATAGAAATTTGGCTACAACTTTTGCTTTGGTTCTTACAATGTTGAGGAATTTCTATTTCATCACAATTTTTTTTAAGTTTAATGGCTGTTTTCCTGTTAATATTGAACTGAAATAATGCATAAATTTCGGTACATCAAAAAGATTTCTCTAGCTCTTTGACCGTTAAAGAAATAGTCATATACTAAAATTGCTTTATGATTTAAAATTTAGTAAATATCAGTTAAATAATACTTTTAAAAGTCTTTCTTTCAACTTTTCAGGATCAAATATGTAAAAAGTCTTATATTGTTAATTAATTCAATTTCATTAATCTTATCCTAAATATTGTTCGATTTTTATAGTTATCATGAATTGTCAAGATTTGTCCCATCCATCAAAAATAGAGCTATAGATAATCTAAAAATATCATGAAAATTTTTGTTTTCTTAAAAATTTAAGATAAGCGTAAAAAATATCTTTCATATAAAGGCTTGCTTTGAAAATTTCAATAAACTAGCAAATTTTGTAACAAAATTCTATTTTGGAGATAAGTAAAAAAACGAGAAAGGTGAGCATATCCGTCTTAAATAATCTGTCTCATTTTCCCCAAATTCAATTTCTTGCGATAGAGATATGAAAAATATGATGTTCCCGTATAAAGTATATGTCAAAATATAATGTTAATCTAATCCATCAAATATGTATCAATTTTGAACCATGGTCTTCATATAAGAATCTGTTGAAAAATTCTACATTGAGAATTGTTGAAAGTGCATTTTTTACTGCACAATTTTTAGGTAGAATGAGTCAGGTTAAACCCTTCTTGTTGCATATTTCTAAACTATGTACATAGATTTATTACAGTCATACTGTAAAATCAACCTCTAATGTAGTGATTGGGTGTACCAAACTTCTCTGTTTAAACGCCATTGCAGTAAGTTGTTCATGAGAGTCTGAATGTCGTGAAAATATTAATTTCCTGTAAAACAACATGTGGGGTGTAAAAACCAACACCCAAATAGTATGTAATTTTACAGCATTTTTTTAAAGTGTAGTTTTACTGAATGGAAAGAAAGCGGATCTTGTGGAATCATAAGATCTGCGAAAGTATGAATTTGCTATATGTAAGCTTTTTTCACCAAACACGAAAAAAATAGAAGTAAAAATATTAACTGGATAAATTTAATTACATATTAATTTTTGAAGTTTTAAAATTGCAGATAATTATTGATAGATGGCCACGCTAGTTTTAACTTTATCAATTGATATTTTAAATACCAGCTTATATTTGACTTCAAACTATGAAGATCCTTAATTTTTCATCCGAAAAGTCAACAAAAACATCGAATGAAAATATTATTCTTTATAGGGACAACTATCAAAAGAAGCCCCTTAACTTTTCTTCAAAAAATTATTAAATTGACTCTATCACATTTTTAAGAAAATAAAATAAATTAAGAATTCAGATCATTCTAGGAATTTCCAATTACATTTTTTCTAAAAAACACGACAATCAACGCCAATACACTCTCTCCTCTAAAAATCTCTTGGATAAAAATCTTTGCTCTTAGGCATCTTAGGACTAACCTTAAAACGAACAAACACTTTCGATTTCGTTAACATTTCGCCCAGGGCTAAACGCTAAAAAAATAAAGAACTTAAGAAAGTGAAAGTAATTCCCATTCTAAGGTATATAGAATGAAAAGAAAAGGTATTTTTGTTTTTTTACTTTTTCTTCTTCTCTTAATTCGTCAACTGCAAAGTAGGGATGTGTCGTCAAAAACAAATTGTTCAAATTTACCAGTGCTTAGCTTTCACACTACGTTTATCCCCTTCACTCCCGAAAAAAAAATCGTACTTGTACATTCTTTCACAGTAAAAAAAACTTTGTTTTAACAGTTAAAAACTGTCAACTTTGACGCCAGTTAATAACTGTTTTTTTACAGTTTAAAACTGTAATTTTTTTACAGAAAAACTGTAATTTTAACAGGGAGAAACTGTTAATTTAGCAGAGAAAAACTGTTAATTTAGCAGGGAAAAACTGTTAATTTAATATTTCCCCCCCCCCGTTAATTTAACAGTTTCTCCCTGCTAAAATAAAATACCCAATACTAGCCCTCGCGACCGAGTAATTACTTTGTCGCAGACGGTTCAGTATTGGGCTCGCACGCAGTTCCTGGAAGAGGTATGGACCGGGCCCGGTTTTGATCCCGGAACCTCTTGCGTGCTAGCCCAATACTGAACCGTTTGCGACCAATGCTGAACCGTCTGCGACAAAGCAATTACTAGGTCGCGAGGGCTAGTATTGGGTATTTGAGCTGAACGATGATCTCAACCACGTGACTCTTTGCACGTCTTCCAATTTCCATGAGAGGCAGGTGCATTTGATGGGTTGTGAGTGTGACGTCATGCTAACGAAGATAAAAACAGTTATAAACAGTTTTTCTAAAGAACAGTTTTTAACTGTAAAAAATATGGTATTTAACTGTAAAAACAACAGGTTTTTTTACAGTGTTATATAAGCATATTTTTTTAAGCATTTATACACTTATAATTATGTTTTGCAAGTAACTTTGAAAAAAAAATAACGTTTAAAACTTGCTGAGAGGCGCACGTTAATTAAGTGGAATTTGAGGTCTTGAGCAGTAAAAATGCATGTTTTTTGTGTGTTACGAATAAACAAACACGCTCTGCCAGGTTTATTAATAACATTGGTTTTAATGCAAAATGCCTTTTAAATTTACCGCTGAAAAAACTTTTGCAAGATTTTCGAAATCTGCTTTACCAACTTCTTTTGTTATTTTTAATACAATTAATAAATCAGTTACTTCGGCACCGGTACTTTTAGAAATTTTGAACATTCAAAGTTATAATAATAAAGTTTGTATTAAGAAGAAATATAAAATGAAGTTGTAAAGTTCATTCTACAAAGGTTCACGTATGTGTTGGAGCCAAGAGGATATATTATTAAAAATAAAAGAAATTATTCGAACTTTGTCTCTGTTCGTCACCATTTTTTTACTATCTAAATAGAAAAGCCATAAACAAATCAAAGTTAAATGCAAATATGGCATGCCTTTGCAGAAAAGTCACCGATGACCAATTATATAACATAAAGAGAGATTGTTTAGACTATTATTGTTTTATATTCGCATTGCAATTATATATAACCCAATTATATAAATCTGATATCTTCTTTAAATAAGATATAAATATTATTTAGTTACATGCAGGGTCTGACCACCGAATAGGCTAAAGAAGCCCGGTAAATTTTCAAGGGGCACCAAAATATGGTACAGGCAATCTAACTTTAGATAACTTAATACTAAATGAATAAAAAAGAAACGTTTTGTTTCAATTTTTACAGATTTAGTCCGAAACTATTTCATGTTCCACACATTCTTGTTCATCGTAAGCCATGAAATGCAACGAAAATATCGAAATTAAGTTACATTATAGTGGGCGACTCAAGTCTGGCTGTGACACGTCATGTAAAAGTGTCACAAAGTAGCATTTATTTCAATTGTCATACTACAACTGAGTGTAAAGGCTTGTTAAAAAAAATTTAAAAATTTAAAAATGGATTTTCATGCTTTTATTGTAATAGTGTAGCAAATCAATTGAACATGTTTATTAAAATTAAATAATAAATAATAAAAATTTACGAAGGCTGTATATAGTTGGGTTGAAATAAAAAAAAACATTGTTATTAATATATTTTTTAATGAGTAATAGTTAAGGATGACTTTTAGCAAATTTTTAATATGTAGGGCTTTTTATTAGAATGTTTTCCGCTAAAACAAACTAAAAAATGCCTATTTTTTTAGGCGTTGAAAAATATTTTTTGGACAAGGGAAATCTGTTAGTTGCTATACGAAAAGTAGATAAAAATAAGCTATTTTTTAAGGCTGTAAAAGACATTCTTTCTCATTGTAAGCTATTGGCTGGTTAGAATCCCAAATAACTGTTGTTTACAAATACCCAAAAACCCTCACATCTTGTGAGTCGGTCAGAGCACTAAAAGGGAATTATAGGGATTTCTGGCAAGGAGAGTGAGCGTTTAGAAGAAAATTATTTGATCCCTCTTCAACGTAATTTTCTCCCTTTTAGTAATTCCAGTAACTTTTTTTCCCTTTCCCAGCAATTATTGGAGGCTTTGAGCAACTAAACTCTAACTCTGTTGGTATCCGACCATTGGACCCTTTTTTTTCACCTTTGTCGATAAATTGAACTTTCTTCGATTTCATTTTCATTATCCTTTCACGGAGATCTTCTTTTTCAATTAGAAAAGTGAAGCGATTAAAGTTTTTCTTGGGATTTTATTACTTTGTTTTTTCTTTAAGAAAAATTTCAGCTGATTGTTTTGAATTATTTATTGTGGATTTTTATAAACGGTCTGATTTATTTTTTTGTATAAAACTGAACATATATTCTCAATATGATAGTATGTATATTCAAATAAAACAAAGAGTTTATCGATTAGTCGTTTCAATGTAAATTTATTAGCATCTTCGCACAAAAAAATCCAAGTAACACCAAACTGGATAAAAAAAAATGGGGGGGGAGGGGGAAATGTTGTAAGCGCAAAAAAAAATGTTTATCATCAAACTTTGTTGCAACTTCTAGCCATAGTTTGTTACATGTGAAAACTCCTTTCTTTAGGACCAAAATTTGAGATTTTCACATGCGAAAAAAAGTTTGATTGAGATCAAGTAAAAATTTTAGTACCTAACAAGGTGACTCCAATTTTTTTGGAACAACATGACTCTTTATATTTTTACAATGTTAATTTTTGCATAAAATCTGTGATATTTTATTGAAAACAAATTTTCATGCACATCAGTTTTAGTGTTTTAGTTGTGTTATCTAGTTTTTTTACAATGGTTGATTGTAACTATTATTACAGAAAAATATAGATCCATAAACTACGAATATAGTCAAACCGTGCATTCAATGCCCTCTGGGTCGAGTCAAAAACATTGGAAAAAAGGAAGGAAAGAGAATAATAAAAAAACATTCTATTAAAATAAATAATAATTATTACTCCTATTAAATTTTTTAAATATCTTTATTTTTTCTTCTCGTATTCAGATGTGTTTGACTGGACCCAAGCCAGTGTGCCAAGAATTCGCGGTCGGGCTGTGCTTATGTTTTGTCAACTTTTAGATTCCACACTACGTTTATAACGTAAAAAATTGAAGGTATTATAATCGTTCAGTCCGCCAGTCTGTCTGTCCGTCTGTCTGTCCGTGTGTCCGTCACCCACTTTCATATCCCGAACTTCAAATGCTACGGACAAGTGTGATACGTTAAAAAAAATTCAGGGCATCGATATTAGAATACATTGACAATTTCAGAAAAAAATTCGACATCGAAGTACTTCAATTATTTAAAAAAACCACAAAATTTAATGCTCATTTAAAAAGCATAGGAAGCCATTTTTATTAGAATTTAATCACCATTGCCATTCGCAACAATCGCTCGAGAAACTTTAATTTTCTTAGACAATAAATTAAAATAAATTTATTTTTGCGACATCGATCAGTTTGAAATGACGTCAAATATATTTCACTACGAGATTCTTTGTATACGTTGATATGAAATGTTTTAATTCTATTTAAAAGCGTGTAATATTACATATTTATTCTTTGAAATATAAATTAATTTTTGCAAACGATAAGTAATATCTATTGAATTTTCGACATAAAATAAATGAAACTAGCCAAATTTAGCATTTAAATGTTTAATATAGAATATTAATGTTGTGTTTGTTGCCTTTTTACCCGTTAAACACAACTGTTGTGTGGAAGCGGGTTAAGTGACAGATTCTGTTACAAACCTACTTGTTTATTTACATTTTTATCATTTGGAAACAAACTCTTAGATTTTTTTTTTTTGTAATTTAATTAATAATTTTTAAAAATTTATTTTAGACATCAGATAATTATTTGAGTAAATATATCGCACTTTTACTTTGTTTACATTTTACTGAGTCTTCTGAGTACAGATGCACAGTTTTTAGTATTGGTATGTTACAGGGTTTTCAGTGGCAACATAAATGTTAAATAAAGATGAATCTTTATGATCACATTTTATTGCTAGTTTTAGGTGATCCTCTATGTATATTTCCACAAAAGTTATGCGTGCTCTTGCTAACTAAATTAAGTACTTTAAAAAAAATTGAACCTTTACAGAAAAGTTAAATCATTCTAGAAAAATGCTACAGATGTAAATTTCATTTTTTTATAAATAAATGAAGTTATTACTTCAGATGTTTATTCAGATGCTCTTTCTTAAAGACCTCTCCTATCCAATCAGTATGCTTAAGGTCTTGAGTGGCAACAAAAATGCTGAATAAAAATAAATTATTTCTCTTCTTGATTAGTGAATCCATATGACGTGGTAACAGAGGACCAATTGGAGCACCGATCGCAAGAAGTTCAAGAATGAAACCTGGAAGAAAATTCGTCCCTTGAAACAACCCAATCTCACATTCTTTTGAATACGAATACTTTATATAATTATAAACATTTTGCTCGTGGGATGCAGCATTAAAAATTTTAAAGATTGACCATCAACAAAATTTATATATATATTTTTTTAAAGCCACTTATTCCCCTGGCGGCGGTAGATTTAATGACACCAAGCGTTAGGGGAAAGCAACGTCTTGAAAAGGAAATAAGACCGAGAATCGGGATTTCTCCAGGGCTTTTCCCTGCATTCATCATTATTACAGAGGTATGCAGACGGAATTTTTCCCCTTCAAAATCCCTGTTTTGAAAGTAACTAAAGTTTAGTTTAGGTAAGGAAGTAGGTAGGGTATAGTCCTCCCACCACTTCTTAGCATCTACGATGTGTATTAGACGAGTCCAAACTATCACTCGTAAAACGAAAAGGGATAAGGAAGATTTTGGTTTAATCCAATATTACTAAATTTGGTGATTCATTTCTTTTGAAGGTGCATATTTCTTTAAAGCTTCAAAACATTTTCTCAACTGAAGGGCAGTTCGAACTTGCATTGGGATCACTATTATTTGCATAGCTATATTTTGTAACTTATGGAGTTCCCCGAGGTGGTACCGAATATGGTAAATAGTACATACTACAAATACAAATCTATTGTAGAAAGAAATGCATGTGCAACTGATCACGGCCATCAGCAATTAACTATAATCCTTCTTTCTCCAATAACCCATGTGCAGTTTTAGTGTGATACATTATTTCCAATCCAACCATACAAACCCAATAATTCCCTGTGTTCGCCAAACGTCATGGGATTGGCAACTCTGCCTCCTTTAGGTTCTCTACCTGGTTTCAAATTGGAATGTTCCACAATCAAAATATTTGGGATGCTAATAAGTGACAGCTGGACTATACATAAGGCTTGGTTTAGATAGTTTAAGAAAAACGACGCATTAGAGCTACACGAGGGCTATTGGTGATGTGTTTCATAGTTGGAACTGTGGTCAAGTAACGAGTAAGTGTCTTTACATAACGCAACCTTATAGTGACATCGTACCTGCCGTCAGAACTTTGAATCCTGATCAAATAACGTGTACCAATCTTAAGCACATGAAGTCTGTTGGTCCGGACGGACATCTGTCTACCTGCCTATCGACGAACTAAACTTTGAATATGCGAACGATAATTAATGAAAATAGTCAATTCAATAGGGTACTTGACTAAAAAAAAATTATTGGCTTAAAATATTCTTATGCCAAAAATATTAGACCCGTATTTTTTCTTTTTTTAAAATACCCCATAAAAAAAAGGAAAAATGAATTTTAAAATTAGTACGAAAAATCACTCCCGAAAACGCTTTGTGGCTCTCACGTGGTATCTATGATGTCACTAGTAACTATAAACAAACTTTGAAACACCATTTTGGAATCTACTTTAAGCAAATTTGAACTATCCGCTTCTCTAAAAGCTCCAACCATTATCAAAATAATTCTTATTTTGGTAGTAAGTTAGATTAAAACCAGTTTAATTAAAAAAAAACCCCATCACATCGGTTTGTTTATACATACTAGTGACGTCAGCCAAATCAACGTGTTTGTGATCACGTGTGATCACGTTTGATTAATTATTTAAAGACTTATTTTGCCAAAAAATATATACGTTTGTTATATTTGAGTTCGAACTATAATTTAATTAATATTGGAAGGTATTTTAGCGATACTGTCAAGTACCCTATTGGCTTTTAGGTAACAATCAACTAATAAATGGGTTAGCCAAAGGTTAAACCAACTTGTTTTTCGATAAGAATTTCAGTAAATGTTTAAGTAATAGTAAAGTAGGCTATTTAAATCCTTTTAAAACTATTTATTTTGCATAAAAAAGCTGGTTAGTTTTAATTTACATTTCTTCAATAAATACACTAATTTAATACTCTTTGAAGTTTTTTCATGTTTTGTTATTACTAAATATTTCAAAACTATTGGGGTTTTTTTTACAAATTTTTAGGTTGATATTTATTTAAGAATAAGAAGCTCACATACACATATTTAAGGTGTTATGTTCAGATTTGATTTAAGAACTTTTATATAATTATTCTTTGAACTACAGAAAATTTTAGCTAACAATAAAGAGTAGTAATTTAAATTGCGAAGGAAAGTAATAAAGATAGTTAATTATGTTTTTTAAATGTTTAAATTACAACTAAATGGGTGTACTGGGGATTTCATTTTCTAAGGCTTAAATCTTGTGAGGAAGCGGCTCTAAGTAACAGTTATTGCTTCTAATATTTTTGTTTTTGGATATAAAAAAAAATCCGTTAGTGTGTGTGTTTAAGTAATAAGATATTATGTTATTTCAGTTTTTTTTTTAGTTTCTTGTTTTTAATTCCTTTTAATTAAAAAAAAAGGTATGTAAGCCAAAAAAAAATTCTTTAAAAGAAATATGAAATTTTTGGCCATTTCCGAATTGAGAAATTAGGAAACCTAACTTTAAACGGATTTATCAATAGGTATTCGATTATAAATGTGATTATTAAATTGGGCATATTACATTATAAAATGTTTGTAACACTGAAGCAATACTCAAACTATGCATTACAAAGCGCCACCAGAAAATAATAAAATAAAACTTTGAAACAAAAAACCGAGCAATACCAACTAATAAGCGACCTTAGTGCAACCCTTCTCGACTTCTACCCGACCCCTCCAAAAGTTCATTGTTTCCCCAAAAGCGGCGCTGCGATCGGGCTCCCAAATCAAGCAACGAAGCATCTCTCCGTGATCCGCGCGAACCTCGCCGGATTAGACAATCTTCATCCCTTTCGATCTTTTCTTACGTTGTCGCTTTTCTTAAGAAAAGAGTCAAATATTTCTGGGAAGGGGGGGGGGATCCTTGTAATCCCCTTTTCGGCACTCTGCTTGCATTTTCACAATAAATGTCAACGCATGGGAGAGAGTATGATTTTGAGTGTCGACATGGGGTAGGATTAACGCGAGATTTTGCGAGAATAAATCGATGCCGTTTCGAATGTTGCATGCAGATTTAAAATTGTATAGGTATGTTTCGTTTGTAGATTTGGATTTCGCGCAAGTGTCGTATCACCAAATTCCGTTTCATATTTTAGTAGCTGAAAATTATTCGGTGAAAATTGAAGAATCTATAGAAGAATTTTAAGTATATTCTGTTGTTGAACATTAACTTATTTAATAAATTTTACAGTAAAGGAAGTTCAATAAAAATGCTTGAATTTCTTGTATTATACAAGATTGATATATACAGATGGCTATATAGATACAAGATACTATTTATTGAATTTCATTTTTAGGCATGCTTAAGTGATGTGCATACAAATGAACCAATTAAACTGGCAACGTATTGCTCGTATTTTAAAGCAAGAATGCATAACTTTTTCAAGTCGCAGTAATAAAAAGAAAAGCTGTATTAATTTTTCAACCAAACAGCAATATCTACAACATTGACTTTGACTATTGTTTGATTACTCAATATCTGCAACGTATGAGGCGTCTATAGTTACAAACCTCACATCCTCCGAAGTATAATTAAGATATAGGGTCCGGTCCCTTCATAAGAGATTTCGTCTAATTGAATTTGCAATCGTCAAAAGTCGCCAATGATCGAGCCGGACCCCATATCTTAGTTATACTCTGGAGAATGTGAGTTTTGGAACTAGACCCTTCATATATTAAAGTATATAAAAATATTATTATATCAATACAAAAATGGTATAATTCATTGTAGCGAATACTACAATTTTCCTGCCTATGGGAGTTTAGTATTTCTTCGGGAGATTTTAGAAACATGAAGATTTGACATTTTTTAACTTCTTCTTACAAAAAGGGGCCCGGATGGTCGAGTGGTTTGGACCATTAGCTAGCAGTCTGCGCGCTGTAACGGGTGCGGGTTCGATTCCCGCCTTCGCCCTGGGTGTATTTTCCTTTCTCTGTGACAGTAAAAAATTCTTTATGTGTCTGTCTTACTTGACGAAGGCTTATAAGCGGGTCTCTGATCAAGCACACAAGCCGGAATATATATGTACTTACCCTACCCTACCCTCTTACAAAACTTCAACTCACAAAAACAATGTTCTTTATAGATTATTTTTTCGTGCTTTATTATCAATGCATAATTTTCAACATTTAATACAACTAAAAGATTTACAATGTTTTTATGGGTGGGGGTAATAAACGATTCATTTTATTTTATAGTTCTCAATTAATTACTTGTTAAATTAAGTTGAATCTTTATAATCAAATTTTATGGCTAATGTTCTTCTTTGTATATCGCCACAATAGTTATACGTGCTCTTACTAACCTATTAATTGAATTCATTAAATTTGAACCTTTAAAGAACAGTTAGTCATTCTAGAAAAATGTAACATTTCGAAATTTTATTTTTCATAAATGAAGTTATTACTTCAAATGTTTGTTACTCTAGCTTAAAGAACTCTCCTATCCAATGGCATGCTTCAGGTCTTGAGTAACAACAAAAATGATGAATGAAAATCTATTTTTTTTTTCGAACCTCCATTTGTGAATTAATGTCACGTGAGAACAGAGCACCAATTTTCAAATATAAAAGCTAAAATAAATATTTTAATCCTTGTAAATATGATTTAGCAAGTAGCAAGTGTCCAAAATACTAAACATTTTACCAATGAAAATCAGTAATGAAACCAAGAATTAAGTTTGTGTTTACTCTGTTACTTTGTTGTAGAAGAAAGAATAAATAATTTCTTTCATCACTAACTTTATCCATAAAAGTACTTAAATTGTTAATTTTAAAAATAAAGATTTTCATTCCATAATTGTCATTTTCTTTAATAAATGCAATTTTTAAAAAAATCATCATATTGAGTACTTAACATAAGCTACAAATCTATACCTGATTTTTTCAGCGACAATGTGTCTAATAATTCGGAAATACATACATAATCCAAATTCCACACTCAAGGTTGTTGTAAGAATTTTTTTCAGCGACAATGTGTCTTATAATTAGGAAATACATACATAATCCAAATTCCACACTCAAGGTTGTTGCAAGAATTTTTTTTCAGCGACAATGTGTCTAATAATTAGGAAATACATACATAATCCAAATTCCACACTCAAGGTTGTTGCAAGAATTTTTTTTCAGCGACAATGTGTCTAATAATTAGGAAATACATACATAATCCAAATTCCACACTCAACGTTGTTGCAAGAATTTTTTTAAAAAAATTATTAAAACTCATACTCCAAAAATACTATAAGCCCCCTCCCTTTTCTGGCTTTATACTTCTATTAGCTACAGCCATATACTTTTACAACTACGGATAAAAAAAAATGATGAAAACCAAGTCATTTTAAAGTTTCTCTTTTTCAACAACAAAAAAAAGACAAATCGTAAAAATAACATCATCACAAGGCGACCACTGTCCATTTTGATACGTTTATATATCGGAATTTATACCTATAGATATATCGGAATCTACACCTATATATATATATAGGAATATATACCTATAGATATCTCGAAGAAAAAACACGCTGCTGTTGATGAAGACACGGTAACTATGGTGACTAAAGCCTCATCGGCTATCATTGGTTGCAAAGCCCGGGGGTTAGAGGGGGGGGGGTCCAAATTGGAACAGGGGGGATGCAGAGGCTCGTTACCTAGGCGAAGAGAATGAAGCTAGGGGGGGGGGGGGGAGTTGAGTTGTACACCAGCAGCGAAGCGAAAATGTCGTCAAGGAAATTAAATTACTAACTGCATCGGCTCCTTCTATGAACTTAAAGAAGAAGGGGGGGGGGGGATGTTCTTTCGTAGAAGAAATAGAAGAAGAGCATCAGGAGGGGTTTTGGAAATTTTTCTTCTTTTTACAAGGGGGGGGGGCAAGAGTGAGGATGCAAATCAAATATTCATTCATTAGGGCCAGGGTTGATTTTATAGGCGGGCTGCGAGTGGAAATTCTGCATCGTAATTTTTAAGGGAAGAGGGTTTGTTCTGGGCCGGAGTTGAAGCGAATCTTTTTTGAGAGAGTTTTAGATTGGGTTTTGTAATTTAGAATGAGGAGATGGAGGAAATTAGAAAAAAAAACTAATATTTTCGTCCATTAATTTCATGCCATCTGAAGATTACAGGCTTGTACACCCATCCAGGAGAATGCCATTTTTTCAAATTGACATTTAAAAAGTTTTAACTTTATAAATCCATTATCTACACTCCCACTTAACCGGTCTCCGTTTAATCCGATATCCCCTTTAATCCCCTTTTAATCCTTTAAGTTTCAAATTTAAACAATAGCTGAAAGACCACGTGTTTTGATATATACCACGTGTTTTGATATATATACCACGTGTTTTGAAATAAAGCTAATACAAAAAAAAAAATCGGGAAACAATTTTGGCATGTTGCTGAACTTTCTTCTCTTCAATATAAAAAGGTTTCTAGTTCTTTTAACGATATGCAACTTATAATGCCTTAATACATTGAATAAAATGATGCTTTTTTTTCAATTTCATATTAATTATAATGCAAGTATCATCAGTCTGGAAATCTGCAATGAATTGCACATCATTAGAAATATACTAATTTTAATATGCTAATCTAAGTTAAAACAAATCGTCATCGGACAGATAAACAGGAAAATTCACAGACTTGCGGTCATAAAATATAAAAGATTAGTCTCTAGTGTCAGACGTTTCGAACAAAAGAAAAGAAGAGTTTTGTAGATCCAACGGATAGAACCGAATTTGAGAGGAGGTACAGACGGACATATCCAGCATGTCAATAAATACTTTTTTCATTTTTTTAATTGTTTCAAATTAAAAGAAAGGAAAATAGGATAATAATATTTATCATACAAATCATTGTTTCCCACTGTCTCTCAAAAAATTATCTAAATGACATATTAGCAATTACGTTAAAAAAAAGTTGTCGGCCACTGCACTATCAGATTCAACATGCACCAGCCACATAAACGGATAATTTTGTTTCAAGTATTTCTGTAGAGTAGTTTGCACGATTCGTCAATAGGTTGACTAGGCAGAAGAACGAAACTGCGATTTTCCAACGTAAAAAATAAATCTCGTAGTACGTCAGCAAATAGCTCTTATTTTTAATACTTTAGGCAATTAGTTTCAACAATATTTTTTTTTCAATTTTGACAGTGCATTGTTTCAACATTTTTTAACAATTGTGACATTTTATTGTTTAAACAATGTTATACAACTTTGACATTATATTGTTCCAATTTTTTTTTTCAAATTTGACCTTATGTTTCAACATTATTTAAAATTTGGGCATTATATTGTTTCAATAATGTTATACAACTTTGACATTATATTTTTTCAACAATGCTTTTTCAATTTTGACATTTTATTGTTTCAACATTATTTATAAATTATAACATTATTTTGCTTGAACAATGTTATACCAATTTGGCATAACATTACTTCAATTATTTTTTACAATAAAATAATTAAATTGTTTCAACAATGTTTACAAATTATATTGTTTCAACAAGGTTTTATAATTTTTACATTTTATTTACAATGTCAAACAAGTTTTTTTAGTTTTCAGGGTTGTTTTTTTGCCTTTTTCCACTTTTCCTAGTCAGATAAGTATTTTTGTAGAACGAGTCGTAATTTACAGTACAATTTGAAGGGGCAATTTATTACATAGTTAGTGTATTTATATTTCTCTATTTTCTAAAATAATTACATAAATTTAATGTAAGCGTGTATCTTTTAATGATGATAAAGTTACAAAACAAGTTAGTTTTAATGATTTCAATGACAATTATTTTTTTATTCACAGTTTTTGATGAAATCAAATTCCAAGTTTATTAAATTTTATACAGATTTTTAAATATTATAAAAATGCCTCTTTCCAAGTGAAGACAATGCTTATGTTTTCTTCAAATTTGATTTATTTTGCTGTTATTACAATTCTCGTGCCTGGTACATAAATGATTACATAGTTTAATCAATACTTTGACAGATGTGTAGATTTCAAATATCATAATTTAAGGGACAATCTCCAACCTTAAAAAATGACTAATCGTAATAATTAATATTACTCAAAAATAATTTTTTAACATCTTTTATTAATTCCTTACTAATTAAAATTAACAAATGGGGTACTTATTTTTGAGATGCACGAGTTAACTTCATAATTTTCTTAATTTTTTTTTTTTTTATAATTTCCTCTTATAAAGATCCAAAAATACACATGCAGATATCTTTCTGCTGGTCAAGTTAACGTAAAGTTTCTAATATGGAAAATATGGGGTATAGTGCTAAATGGTCAAGTCAGGGAGCAATAATTTCGTAGATTTGTGACCTTATTCCATTGCTCCACTATTTCATTGATAGTCACCAAACAAAATATCTTCGCTTCGTTATTACACCTGTGAAATTTCACAAGATTTTAACAAGTTCTATTTTTAAATCGCAACTATAATTACAATCCCCCTGATATCACACCGTAAAAATAAAAGTGAAGCTTCTGCCACGAAACAAAATGGATTTACGGTTGTATTGTTAATGGCAAAGCAACAATGCCCAAACTTTCAATAAATTTTTAATGGTTCTAGACATTAATCCTTTAGAAGGCAAGCAAATTGGCTGAATATTGTAAACTTGTTTTCACTTTTTTAAAAAAGTTATTGAAATTACTTTATATAGGGTACATATATAATTACCTGTATTGATGCATTGATTTCGTAATTTTAAGACCTGTGGTGTTACATACCATTGGTTTTTAAATTTATACCATTTTGGTTTTGTCCCATTACTGCATTTTTTCTTTGCTCCATTATTCTGTATCACACACAATTGAAATAATTCGAGAATGCTTGAGTCAAACTTCACATCCTTCTGGCACGAATCCAAAGGGGGTCAAGGGGTCAGGTGACCCCCTCTGTCGTATATCTTGGACAAAATAAATTTTAGTGATATGTTAAAGACGTTAGAGATGCGTTAAATACTAATGTTTTGAATCTTAATCAATACAGTTGAATACTTAATGACGAATACACGTATTAATAGTTGATGAATTTTGTTGGTGATTTTTATTATTACCAATTACTTTCTCGATTAAATTATCTTGACCCCCAGTTAAATATTTCTGAATCCGTCCCTGTTCTGACTAACAGGTTTTTTTTAAACATTATTTAAAAGCCATTTTAAATCGTAACTTTAATTATAACCCAATGGTACCTAAAAAAGAATACAATTATGTTCTTGAAATACATTTTGAGTTAGATATATAATTCCCAATAACAAATGCAACAATGCGTCCCAAAAGAAGCTTAGGGTTATTAGGAAAACAACCCACAAGCAATCCCTCATCCCATTGCTTGTTTCTGTCAGTCGTGAAAACAATGGTGCAATGGAATTTTGTTTGTCAGGTTTAGCACTGTCAGGTTAGTGGTGATTACGCACTGATTTAAATTTAATTACATTGGGTCTTTGTCCATTGTCCAAATGCCTCATTATTATAAATGTTTTCTATCGCATTCGTTCCATTGGTTTGTGTTAAACGCATTTCAATTAATTCGAGATTACTTAGGTCAAATATCAGATCCTTCTAACTAGTACCTTTAAAAAAAAAAAGATACGGCCATTTTAAATCTCAACTTTAATTATAACCGAGTGGTATCTACACCGTATAAAAAAGTCTGTTAATTTAACAAAAAAAAAACTGTCAGCTGTTGTGCTAGACTTTTTATTTTATCCGCGCAATTTGTAACTGTTTCAACAAATAGTTAAAATGCTTGTTCGGTTCTTGTCTAATACTCTTTACATGGTGGGAAAATAGAAAAAACTATTTTCACTTTAAACTGCATAATTTTACAGAAAATAGTTTAAAGAAAATGACAATATTTTTCTCTAAATCTACATGCTTTTTTTTCTATAAAATTAACATTTTTTGTTAAACAATGTATAAAAGAATACAATTATATTTTTGAAATACATTTTGAGTTAGATACACCATTCCCAATACCAAATGCAACAATGCGTCCCAAAAGGGGGTTAGGGCTATTAGGAAAACAACCCCTCAAGCAATTCCTCATCCCATTGCTTGTTTCTGTCAGTTGCAAAAACAATGGTGCAATGGAATTTTGTTTCTCGAAAGTGATGAAATCAGTTTAAATTCTACTCTTTTCAGGAAAGCATAAAGTGTGGCTCCGTCAGGTTAAGTATGTGATCTTTACACTTACATAAATTTAATTGCATTGGGTCTTTGTCCCATTAATGCATTAATCCATTGCTCCATTGGTTTGGGTCAAACACATTTCAATAAATTCGAGATTACTCGGGTCAAATGTCACATTCTTTTAAATAAGTTTTTTTTTACAGCCATCTTATATCGCAACTTTAATTATAACCGAATGATATCTAAAAAAAGAATACAATTATATTCTTGAAATCTACATTTTGAGTTAGATACATCAGTCCCAATAACAAATGCAACAATGCGTCCCAAAAGAGGGTTAGGGCTATTAGGAAAACAACCCCTAAAGCAATCCCTCATACCATTGCTTGTTTCTGTCACTCGCGAAAGATGTTCCGATAGAAATAGAACACTGCTTATTAAAGCGCCTGACGAACTACGCCTTAAATAACGAGAGTGGGGGGGAAGGCAATTCATATTTTGCAGCGGGAGCTGATATCGCTTTGCATAAGGGATGAAGAGAACATTTAGGACGTGTGTCGTAATGACAGGATAGAATCCCAGGACGATTTGATACTCCAGTACAACAATAAAAATAAAAACCGAGGTATCACGGACCGTATTTTATGCCCGATCCCGCAGGGAAATTAAATGCAGAAACAAGTAGGGGGAATGTTCTATTTTTCTTTCTTTAAATAAAAAAAAAATAAATAAAAAAAATAGAACAAAATTAAAATAATCGAATGGAACTTTTAAAAATAAAACCGGTGACTTAGCATTTGTACTAGAATGGAGGGGAGAAATAAATTATACAGCAAGATAGGGAAAAAACATGTAAGGGAAGAATTAGTAATTCCGATCGATATAGCTGTGCTCATTAACGGAGCGCGGGGCGGAGGAATTCGAGCGATTAAAAAAATGCAGAAAGGGTTGTTCTGGCCGGGGATTGGACGCGAAAGGGTTGTGGGCGGGGCGTCGGGGAGTCAATCAGAAGGCAAGAATCATTAGGAATTCAGGTGAACTGTTCGCTTCGGGTTGTACGGGCGAAATTAACGGGGAACACGGCGCGAGAAAGGTTAGGAGTTTCATGATTTCGGAATGGTAGGGGTCGTATACAAACTGCGCAGTGTTGTTTAGAGGTTGGGTTGATTTTTAAGATTTGTTAGGTTGCACTTTTTCTGGCAGTCAATTTTCTAGGCTCCCGGGAGCTTTAACACTTCCAGTTATGCCTCGTAATTTAAAACCTTGATCAAGTGATGTAGAGATAAGTTTTGGGAGGGTAGGGTAATCGTTTCCGGCTGCCTATTTCTAGCCTCCTTCAGGAACTTTAACACAGCCAATAACGCCTCGTAATTTAGAACCCTGGTCAAGTGATAGTTTTGGGAATAGTATGGTTATATTAGCTTGTACTTTTTCCCGCTGTCTATTTCTAGTCTCCATGGACTTTAATACAGCCAATTTCACCTCGTAATGTAGAACCCTTTGGGACCCTCTCAAGTGACGAGATCGACACCTGAGAGGCACCCAAAGCAAACTACTGGTACCATCGTGCGCTTGTACCGGACTTTCGACTCCAAAAATTTAACGAGCACGTATGTCGCAATGTACTCAGGACAAATTCAGACGAACACACAAATATCCATGCCATATGCCGGGATTTGAACTCGGGACCTTCTGACTGCCTAGGTATAAGGTAATCGTTTCCGGCTGCCTATTTCTAGCCTCCTTTAGGAGCTTTAACACAGCGAATAACGCCTCGTAATTTAGAACCCTGGTCAAGTAACGAGGTCGACCTCTGAGCTGGCACCCAACGGAACTTCGAGCGACATCGTATGCTAACGCCGTCGGGACTTTGGACTCCACAGATTTAACGAGCATGCCTGTCCCAGTGTACTCGGGCCCATCCGTGATGAATGGAGGATTTTTCTACTATTGCCAGCACAGATCCGATTTAAAGGATGACTGGCAGTAGGTGGGATTCGAACCCCCGCACTCCTGAGAGGGTTGAATCTCTACGCTGATGCCATAACCACTCGGCCACCTGACTGCCTATACAGCTCCCTAACCACTCAGCCGATAAGTCGGTTTAAGATTAGTTTTTGAAGTAGTATGTTTTTGTGATATAGATGTCGAATGTTTCCGACTGCCTACTTCTTGCTACGAAAGGGAGCTTTTCGGGCGAGGTGTTTTTAGCGGTATAAAACAGAAATCCCGCTAACCTTAAATAAAAAGGTAAAAAGGATTTCAACATACGCGGTATAGTACGTCCATCGTCGGATATGTCTCATCGATATAGAAATGTTAGAATGATATTGGAGAAGTAATGAAATGATACTATACGATACGTGTATAACTAGGGGAAAGAAATGATTGTTCAAACCAATTCAATATTTTTACGATTTATAAATAAATACTATTATAATTAACTTACTAATATTAAGAAACTACGTGTGCTGCGAAACGGAAAGAAATCAGGCCTTGTTGATAACTTTCTCACCGGCGCAACGGTTAGGGAGCTAGCCTTTGGAACCTCTGGGTTCGGGTTCGAATCCCGGTAAGGCATGGATGTTTGTGTTTGTCGAGTATATGCGGAGTACGTGCTCGTTAAATCTGTTGGGTCCGAAAGTCCTCCAAGTTCCCATACCAAATCAATACCTCTGGGGGTGACAAGCCAATTCTGGGGATCCTCCAGTTGGCCTCTGTCTCTAAAAATTTAGATGGATCCACTTATGTGTGTGTGTGTTGTCTGTTGTGTCTGTCTTACTTGACGAAGGTTTATAAGCGGGTCTCTGACCAAGCACACAACCTGAATATATATGTCTACCAACCAACCAACCAACTTTTTCAGTTGTCGGCCTTGTCACTTGATATGTGCTTCGAATTTTTAGGTTCTAGTTCGTAGCTCCAAAATGCGACATTTTATCCACCAAACCAACTTTTCTCAAAACCACAAAAGAAATCGGCACAATTCCTTTTCCTCTAGAACATCTTACATCATTTCCATTTCTGTGACACCGCCAAAGAGCAGTGAACCCTTCAAATGTAAATGGGTCGTGAGATCCCCGGAAAAGCGTTTTTTTCCCCGCCAACCCACACCTCGCGCCGGAAAACTTTCGCCAAGGGGTCGCGAAATTCTTGAACCTTCACCTTCAGGTGACCTTGAGACACGGGGGTTGGGAGGGGGGATAAGTGTGCCGCGAAACGTGGCTTACTTTACTTTATTTGGTGGTAAGAACCTTATAGGTGTATGCTGTAAAGGTGGGTCGACCTCAGAGCTAGGCAGTATGTAAGTATGTAACAGTATGTAAGTCCTCAAAATAAAGGATTTTTGTTTTTTAGTTTAGGATATATAATTTTATTTTCATAAAACTGTATTTAGTATTTTGTAATGATGAATGCTGTTGATAATAAGTTCAATGTTGGTTTTGTATTTTTATAATTAAGTAATTATGTTAGTTTTCTATGAAATAGATCTTTTTTTTTGTCGTGTCCATGAGAGTCCAGCTCTATATGTGTCCGTGAATTTTGATAATTTCTTCTACGACTTGCTTGATGTTGTCTCCATACGGATCTAGCATAGTCGGCAGTACTCCAATCTTTCTCAGGCTGGCGCTCATAGCCGGACACTCATAGATGTGAGTAGGCGTAAGCTGTGTATCAGGACAATGTTCACAGCTTCTATAGATCTTCTTGCCATCTCCATCTATCTTCATACCCCTGTGGTGTCCGGTTCTCAGCCTAGTTATGGTTTTAAGAGTAGATCTGTTCACAGTTATTTCAGAGAGAAGATGTTTGGTCTGAATGGATTTTTCTCTAAGCTTAAATCTGGCCACTGCATTCGCATCCTGAAGAGAAACATCATTGCAGCTAGTGTTGAGGTTGAAATAGGAATGATGTATAGGAATTTTGTACTGGTAAAGATGGGTTGAAATCACAGCTAGAAAATATGCAAGTCCCAAAATAAAGGATTTTTGTTTTTTAGTGTGGGATATATAATTTTATTTTCATAAAACTCTATTTAGTATTTTGTAATGATGAATGCTGTTGATAATAAGTTTAATGTTGTTTTTGGATTTTTATAATTAATTTAGTAATTACGTTAGTTTTCATTGAAATAGGAATCATGTGTACCTTAAAGATGGGTCGACCTCAGAGCTAGAAAGTATGTAAGTGTCTCTAAATAAAGGGTTTTTTTTAGTCTGATGCATACAATTTTAAGTATTTTCATAAAACTCTATATTTTTGTAATGATGAATGTTGTAATAAGTTCAATGTTGGTTTTATATACTTTTATAATCAAGTAATTACATCAGTCTTCTTTGCAATAGGAATTATGTGTACTGTAAAGATGGGTCTCAGAAGAATAAAGTATGAAAGGGGGGTTTAGGGTATACAATTTTATTTCATAAAACTCTATTTAGTATTTTTTAAGGATGAACATTGTTGAAAATAAGTTCAATATTTGTTTTGTATTTTTAATATAAAGTGATTACGTTAGTTTATTTTGATATAGGAATACGCATCGGAATTGTGTGTAATATAAAGATGGGTCTACCTGAGAGCTAGAAAATATATAAGTCCCGAAATAAAGTTAATTTTTTAGTTTGAGGTGAACTATTTTATTTTCATAAAACTCTATTTAGTATATTTTAATGAGGAATGTTGTTGATAATCGTTTCAACGTTGGTTTTGTCTTTTTATAATTAAGTAATTATGTTAGTTTTCTTTGAAAAAGGCCTACTGTGACTAATGTTTTTCTAGTTCTGAGGTTTGGATTGATTATAAAGTAAAACAACGATTTTGGATTAGAAATATTCAATTGTGTTTTTATCTTTTCTTGTCAACTTCACCATATTTTGAATCGACTAATTCTTTGATTTCATTTCAGCAAAATTATTAAATTAAACTTTTTAGGCCTAAACTATGTTTTATATGCTTATTATTTATTGTGTTTATTTTTTCATCGTTGGAGAAGAGAACTTGAAGAAATTCCTTTTTCTCCTTTTGTAATTTTTAAAATTACTCTTTATCTCTCCTTATGTCTAATAGTAAGAAACTTACCTATGAAATATCTATATAATTTTAAATCTATGTAACTATTATTTAAATTACATAAATAGTTTTTTATTAGTAAAACATTTTAATGTACCTCTAGTTTTCATACATTTTCAAGAATTTTTTTCCATCATAACGTATCTTATGTAACTAATATTTATATACACTTATAATTACGTAACTTACAGTATTTTTTTTATATTCAATGTTATTTTCCATGTTGTTTCAACATTTCAATTTTTATTTTCAATGTTGTCATTTTGCATATCATATCTCGTGACATTTAAAATCTCCTTTTTCTACTGACGTCAAAAATGACTTTTTATCCATTTTACTTAATAAAATTTAATCATTTGCATTATTTCCATCTATGTATATTTAAATCTTATTACTTTTCAGATAATGTTTTTATTTGAACACAACATCCAAAATGAATCATGTTTATCAATCCTTTATTGTTAAATGTTTGATATTTTAACAATGTCAATACTAGTTAGCAATATTCTCTTAATCGATCATAAATTAGTTCAACAATTTAAAAGAGCTCAATGAATTAAAACTATTTACGATAAAACAGGCTCTTATCTAAGAAAATTGAAATACACAATCAGATAACTTTGGACTTATTTTGCATTACAAATGCTCACTAATCTTTTAAAAGATGAAATTTATTGTTAAAGATAACACTTCAAAATTAACTATTAAGGTTTAAAAAAAATATTTTTTACAACTTTTTTTTCAAACAAATATTTTTTATTTACTGCGTAATAAGAGATATTAATTTTAACTCCAAAATGATCATTTTCAGGTTTTCGTTTAATGTGATAGGATGAATAAGGTTTAAATGCAACTGATCAATTGTTAAAGAATTTTTAACTAATAATAAAAATGTTGTTCACACATATTTTATTTAATGTGATCTGTAAATCAAAGTGTGCAATATATAGTTACATTGTTTACCATTTCCATTATAAATAGAAAACAAATTTTTGTTAAACTTTTTGAGGAGTGTAATTGAATATGGGGTAAAACTTTAATTTATTTTATGAGTTTGAACGAGTAAACTATTTATAAATAGTTATTTAATGAAAAGTATTATTGAAAAGCGTTGCATACGATAACAACAAACAAGTAGGTTTGTAACAGAATCTGTCACTTAACTCGCTTCCACATATTTGTGTTTAACAGGAAAAAACGCGCCAAACACAACATTAATTCTATATTTAACATTTACAAGCTAAATTTGGCTAGTTTCATTTATTTTATTTCGAAAATTCAATAATTATTACTTATCGTTTGCAAAAATTAATTTATATTTTAAAGAATAAATAGGTCATATTCCTCGCTTTTAAATAGGATGAAAACATTTCATATCAACATACAAGGATTCCGTAGTGAAATATATTTGACGTCATTTCAAACTGATCGATGTCGCAAAAATAAATTTATTTTAATTTATTGTCTAAAAGAATTAAAGTTTCTCGAGCGATTGTTGCGAATGGCAAATGTGATTTAATTCTAATAAAAACAGGGCCTTTAGCTATTTGTAATTCAAAGTTTTAAACGCCAAAATTAACTATTTTCATTAATCTTCTTTCTCAGATTTAATAATTAGACTTTATCGTTTGCTAAATTTGTTTGAAGTTCGAAGAATAATGATGTAATCTTTTTTAATAAATATTATTGTCGCCACAATTTCCCATTTACATTTCTTTCGAAAATTCACTTATTTACAGTTTGTTAAATTAATTTACAGTTCAAAAAATTTATAATTTGTACAATTGATGCTTTAAAAATAAAAGCGAAACTTAGCATATTTTTTTATGCCAAGTTAGAATTCTCTATGCATCTTTCTACATACATATATATATAGAACCATTAAAAGAACTCTATTGTGATAATACAACAATCCAAACCGAATTATATCACATAAATAAATATTTTTTCAAAAGTGTATTTTTAGCCTACTTTTCTTTTTTTAATTCGAAAGAATTAAAAAAATGAAAAAGTAGGTATTGACATGCGGTCGATGTCCGTCTGTCCGTCTGTCCGTCTGTCCGTACCCCCCTTCCAAAATCGGTTCTAATCATCGGATCTTAAAAATTCTTTTTTTGTTAGAAAGCTATGACCTCAGATACCCAACTTTCATACTTTTTGTCCGTCTGTCTGTACGTCCGGACGGACATAAATCTACTATCTGTCGGCGAATTTCCCATTGAATTAGCATTGAAATTCAATTTTGAGTCATTTAAATCACTGTAGGTATTGAAATGCGGTTGATGTCCATCTGTCTGTCTGTCCATCTGTCTGTCTGTTCGTATGTCTGTCCGTCTGTCCGTCCGTTTGTCTGTCTGTCTGTACCCCCTTCCGTCATTTAAATCACTGTTGCCAAATCAACAATGGCATGAGAAACTTTATTTATTTAAACATATTTGAAGCAAAATAATATTTTCATGAATCAGTTTGGAATGACGTCATAAAATGTAGCACAATTTGATTCTTTGATTATTCATTAATTATCTACCAAGAAAGCGGCAAGGCATACTTTTGCATGCAATTATGCTTAGTTTTAATTTACATTTCTTATTTTTTAATGCAGTTCGGAGTAGTTTCATTACTTTTGTTATTAATAAATATTTAATTATTCTTCGAACTACAAATAAATCACGAGCAGATGATAAATAATATTTAATTAATTTGCGAAAGAATATTAAGGAAAATAGTTGATTTTGGCTTTTAGAAGTTTAAATTACAGCTGGGTGCTGTGTTTCGATTTTTTTTTCTATTGTGTATAAATCTAGTGTAGAAACGGCTGTTGATGATATTTACTTTAGGAACCTAGTTTTTTTTCCCGATTAGAACTTCAGTAAGTATTTAAGTAACAGGAAAGTAGGCTATTTTAGTTCTTTATGAACTTCTTGTTATTTTAACAAAAGTTTCTCGTACGTTTAACGAAATGGCAACAGTGAAAATATTGAATAAAAATGGAATTTGCATGTTATTTCAATGTAGATTAAATTTTTAGTTATTTAAATTTTAAATAAGCTTCTAGTTTAAATTTTTCAATGAAATTTGGCATGTAGCCTAATCTGAATTTTTGCTTCAAAATGACGTATCCCACTTGTCTGTGGGACTTGTGGATGACAACAGTGAAAATATGAATAAAAATAGAATTTGCATGTTATTTCAATGTAGATAAAAAAAATTTAGTTATTTAAATTTTAAATAAACTTCTAATTTAAATCTTTTAATGAAATTTGGAATGTAGCATAATCTGATTTTTTGCTTTAAAATGACGTATCCCACTTGTCTGTGGGACTTGTGGTTCTTTCTGTGAAAGTGGGTGACAGACAGACGGACAGACGGACTGAACGATTATAAAACCTTCCACTTTTTACGTTATAAACGTAGTGTGGAAGCTAAAAAACATTGAGTTATCATTCATTATTTTGAGGTGCAAATGTGGATTTCAATTAATCATTTGTTGATTATTTCATTTGGTAAATTGTACTAAGATGTAAAGTATGAATGCTTTCCAAATATTTTGATTAACATGAGGTGTAATTAAAGATTTAATTCATTTATTGGTTAATTTATTTAGAAATGTACAATAGAGGGTGAATACTCTGAAAACGAACCATTTTTGTCCCTGCCAATTTCAAATGTAATATAGGCTTTTAAAAGCAAAGTAACTTATTAAAAAATGATAATACAGTTTATTGAGTACAGAACAGAAAGAATTATACAATATTTTTCTTTTGTTCTAGTTTCTTTTTAGTCCACAGAGCATGACATGTCATGTCCGTGGGGTGTCCCAACCCTCAATTTCGTGTCTTTGGCAGTTTATATCTAGCTTATAAGATATGAATTCACTTTTTAATTAAAGAATTAAAGAAAGACCATTTTGTAAAAATATTATTGCACTTTATAAATATTATTGCTTATTCAATGCTTGTCCCCAATAACTGGAGTTGTCCGTGGACATGAAATTTTTTTTTATTGAAATTCAATAGGTGGTAGTACAACGCCGTGTCTATGTAATTTTAGTTTTATTTGCTGCCATATTATATAGCAAAATAAAAAAAATCAGTTTGTTTTTAGCTATTAATCATTTTTTTGTTCATTAAACTTAAGATTTAGTGAATGGTCAAGATGGGTGCATCACGTCTGTAGCTAAGAAAGAATTTAGGTAAGCTAATCAAATGTCTATTCTTACTTAATTATGTGTAGCATTAGATTCAAAAAGCTTAATTTTTTTAAACTCATGTTTCAAATATGAATATACCATGTTTTACAAGGATGAAACATGTAATTTGTCACGTCTATGGACATCACGTCCGTGCGGACTCTGTATGTCTACAGACATGATCAGTTGTCCGTGGATGATATTGTGATGTCCTGTTTCTGGACTATGCTATGTTTGTAGTACTAAATATATGTACTTAGGCAAGAGTAACCTACTTAGAAGTAAAGGTAATAACAATGGAATAAGATTTATTTAATTTCCAGAGGGATGATTTGACTGCTCTGCCAAAGTGACTGCTCTTGATTATGAATAAACTATCAAAACACAGAAAATTAAAGACAAATTTATAAAAATCATCTAATTAATACATTGTACACTAAATTAGTTCGCTTAAGTAGTCTGTTCAAACTCCTCAATCTGTGTATGTTTAAAAGTGCATTCAAGTGATATAGTAACCAGCTTGTGTTTACAAAGAAACATGTTCTGAAATTCGTTTTTTTTTCTGCAAATATTTTTTAAGATGGGAAAATCAAAAAAGTTAACAGTAACAGACACGAGTATAGAAAGATAAAGGAATGGCATTATGAATTATTACTTGAATTATCCAATAGAATGGAATCGTTCTTTCGCTATTGATCCATCTATACAATAAAATTTTCGAGTATTTTTTTCTTTGAGTTTCATACAATTAAGCTGAACATATTATATATATATTATATTATATATATTAATAATATATATATATATATAATATATATATATATATATATTATATATATATATATATATATATATATATATATATATATATATATATATATATATATATATATATATATATATATATATATATATATATATATATATATATATATATATATATATATATTATATATATATATATATATATTATATATATATATGAATATGTTACTTTCTGATATTTACCTAGAAATTAAAGTAAAAGTCATTTAAATAATTATTTTTATAAGGAAGGTAATTGAACAGTAAAATTAAATTTATTGGGAAATTTCATTTTACTAATTATCATTACAGGCTACGAACCAAAACTAATTTACAAATCTGTAATCTAATTGAAGTATAAAGTAAATGAAATTAATCTTTATTAATGATTTCATTGGTAATTTACACTAGAAAATTAAGTAAAGGATGTTTGAAAATTAATTGTTTGATAAGAGATTAAATCGAAAGGTATATATATATATATTTGTTAATTATTGTTTTCCCAGGTTGGTTCTTTGCAGGGATATGAAGCAGATGTAATTTCCAAAACTTATGTTTGAAATGATATGTATTTGAAAAGTGATTGTAAATTTTATTTTTACTTGGTAGTTTGCGCAAAAGTATAAAGTAAAAGTTATTCAAATATAATTTGTTCAATACAAAGTTTAAAAAATATGTTAAGATCGTAATATAACGTTATTTGTTGGTTGTTCTAATTATATTCCTTTTACTTTTCAGGTTTTTTTTACTATAAAGCATAAAACAAGTATATTTTAAAAGATTTGAAAATTTGCAGAAAGTAATATTACGGCAAATTATCATTAAAAAAGATGTGCTCATTTTTGAAACACTAATACAATTTGATAACTTTTACTCTTCTTAATAGAAATTGTAATTATACTAACTTTATAAACCCGGCTTTTCACGGGTGTCTTAATATGTTTTTACGTCAACTTTTGTTTTATGCCAATTGGCCAGTTTCATAAATAGAGAAAACTTGAACCGCAGGAAGCACTTGAAGATTAAAAAGCAGTTGAGCAGCTCACCTGCTGCTCTGCCGCACAAACGTGTTATATGTGGAGAGAATTGACGGTGAGCTATTCATCAGACCTTGAATAGTTATCGGAATAACTATCATGAGACAATGTAGCAAATATCACCCAACTCTATGCAACGTGTCTCAATATTAACTTTCGGATTTCCGCAGACATTAAGTCTGTACCATACAGGGCAAAAGACAAACAGACATGTATCATCTTGTATGGTTGGAAAAGTTTTATGAAATACAAACTCCGTATTTACACTTAAATATTCACCCATATCTTCGTATCTTACCAGTTGTAAACATCAATTAAGTTAAATTCGGAAATATAATTAAAATCGAGTTGAGGAAATCTGAGCAAGCATAAAAACAAATAAAGATTTTAAGAGGGATTGTCAGTTTCATAGAACTAATGCATTAGTTTTGAATTCACAACATCCGCAGAGAAGTATTGCTTTGCCATGTTAGCCCTTTTTCCCCAGGTATGGGAATCAACATAACATCGAAATGAAACACATTTGAAACGAAAAGTTTATCTAGTTATGTAACTATATATTTTTGAAGTTTTAAAATGCCAAAAAATGGCGACACTATTTTAAAACTTTATCAATTAATAACCAAAGAACCGGATGTTATTTTCTTTTCATTTTGTTTTAAATTGATGTTATGATGATTCCCATACGTGGCGAAAATGGGATAACATGGCAAAGCAATTCTTTTGCAAAAGTTGTGATTTCAAAAATAATGCATTAAGTCTATGGGACTGACAGTCCGTCTTAAAGCAATAAATAAAATAAAACAATGGTATTTTAAAATAACAATCCTACAAATTAAACACATGTGCTTTCACGTATTTATACTTACTTTTTGCTCGCGCTGAAATTCCTTTTGGAGGTATAAGCTCCAAAAATTTGAAATCAGTAGCTCCAATAGTTTTGGCTGTGCATTGTATACGTGACTCAGTCAGCCAATCAGTCAAGACTTCTTCCTTTATTTTGACTAACGAAAACTCATATTTACTGACAATAATCGTGAACATTTGTATACTGCAATTGTTTAATTTTGCAATCTAGCGGGGTTTTTTTATTTAGTTTTAATTTTAAAAAAATGATACGTATAAGTATCCAAAAATGCATTAAGGAATCTGTTATTTGTTTCTTTTCAAAACAGTAGTTAATAATACTTTGACTGTACTAGTGTGATATCTAAATTTTAAAATATTCAAATTCACTTTGCTTATTTCTAAGTCCGTATCCAGATTTAAATATTCAAGACATTTTTATCCATTCTTTTGAAAAATAGTAACCATTTACATAGGTAATAGAATAAAAAAAAACCGTATGAAAATAACCTTTAGAAGAAAAATATGTTAAACAGAAATATATCATGCTAAGGATCTTTAATATTTTTTTTAAATAAACTGCATCATTGCTTGGATATTAAAGATGAAAAATTAAAATGTGTATCTTTATATATAGTGCCAAAAATTACAATGGAAATTGAAATACGATATAAGAATCATAAGATATATTACTAATTTTGATATCAATACATCACTATAGTTAAACTCATAGTTTCCTTGCACAATAGCCACGACCACGGGCGGAGCTATAAAACGCGCGGAGCAATCAGATGAAGACAAAATAAAACGGCTGAAATTTCCTCTTCATCTGATTGCTCCACGCGTTTTATAGCTCCGCCCGTGATCGTGGCTTCTGTGCAAGGAAACTATGAGTTTAACTATAATTTAAGTTTTAAGATGTCTTAATATTTAAATCGAAAAATGTCACCGATGTAACTTAATTTTTTATATGTTTTTGACAGAAGTCCTGAACATAGCGTTCCACAAAAGTACTATTCAAGTATAAAATGATAATAGTTTTATTAGTTTTGAATGTAGAATACCAATTCCCATCTAGTTACTTATTTTAAAGTTGGAGCTATAATTTAATACAAATATTAAAAAATTAAAGTGCAATATAATTGACAAATACTTTTAGATCTTCTTCAAAATTTGAGACTTTCTGGAAAGTTATCAAAATAAAGTAATAACTCCTGCTTGTGAAGTAAAACATTATTATGATTGTGAGAAATTGACACAATTTTCTACTTTAATTTAGAATATTTAAAAAAACCTATCTATTTGTATTAATAGAAACATCGTTAGTAAATGTATAATATGCAGTTCTTCCTTTACATATTTTATTTCTGCAAAATGTTTTCAAATGGTAATTTTAGACATAAGTAAATTTTCACACCTGTGGAGCAACTCTATGTAAACATTCACTTCATTATTTGAGTTGCTTGAAAAATCAATTTTGTTTCATAATCCATTGATGAATTTGCTTTGATTCCAAAGATATTCTATTATCCCTTCTGTAAATAAAACTTTAAAATCTTTTTTTTTAAAAATCGAGGTACAGAATTTAGTGAGGGCCAAATTTTTTCTGAACACTTAGTTTTTAGAAGCTTAGTTTTGGAGCCAAAGGTGTTTTTGCAGTAGGTCAATACTATTCAAGCTTTATACATGGAGCCATGGAACACAATGGACGTGTTTCAGGTCTTTGCTGAAATGGAAACAAATTCTTTCACAAGATGGATTGGTGAATCAATGTCACGTGGGAACGGAGCACCAATCGGAGCACCGATCGAAGGTAAAATAGAAATGAAAGCTGGAAGGAATTGCTTCATCTAAAATAAACTTATTAAATAATGCATGTTCTAAAATTCATAAAACCGAGTATGGATTCAAAACTTTCAGGTACATCACTTTTGATTTAATATATTCCTCAAGAATATTGTTGTTTTAGGAGCTAGTCAGGTGCATGAACTTTGCATGCAACTTTTAAATATTTTCTCTAAATGACATACATAATCAATGTCTTTATTAAATTTAAATAGTTTACATGATTAAATTTATTTTTATAGTTAAAAAAATTATCACAACAAGTCGAAAGAATTATTAAGATTTTATTTGTACTTAGGGCCATGGGCCAAGGCACATGCATGGCCTTAGGTACAAAACGATGAAGTTTTGTACAAAACTCCTTCTAAAGAATATTCTCACATGGTTGTGTTTTTATTGATATGATATTTTGCTTGTTAATGTTAAGAATAACATTAGTTGGTAAAATTCATTGAAATCTTGACGAACCTTCGAAAAATAAATTAAGAGATGAGCTTCAAAATTTGCGTTTGACCTTTCAAATTATTTTTCATCTAACATGATTTTTTTTACGAAATTTATTTATTTGACCACTTTTGTAATATTATATTTTCATTATTTTTATTAAGCCCCATAGTATAATTAAAACCAAAAAGATATGAATTCAAAATGTGAAATTAATAAAATTGAGAACATTCATAAGGGATGCTTTTAAGATTAGAGTTATTGAATTTCATTACTTAAAAATATCCTATAAAAAATTAAAATCCAAAAAGTTCTTCATTATCCTTTATTATTTTAAAAATCATCCCGCAATATACCAAGTTTGATATTTTGTTGTTCGTATTACTTTTACAAGTTTTTATTTAACATAATAGTTTTGAGCAATGCTTATTTTATCCTGTGTTATTAAAAATGTTATTTACTTTTACAAATCTAAAATCAAATTTAACCATTAGGTTCAGAAATGCTTAACTTATTTTGTTGACTTGACTGATGAGTTGATTACTGGTAAATATTCAGATGACTAATGCAACTAATAATTTTTTTAATTGAATTTTTTACTCACTTTCAAAAACATAATGGTGTTTATTTTTTAAATTTGATTTGTTTGGTTGGATCCCTCCCGGTTTTTTATTTTTAGCATCCAGGAAAAATTTTGACACAGCTACAAACGCCCCGTAATTTTGAACAGTGTAGTCAAGGAGACAACATTTTGTTTGATTGAAACAAGTAAGTAATAAACAATTCGGCTTTTCAAAGAAACTCTTACAGTGCGGGTGTACAATTTTTACATATATAAACTACACTGCTCAAAAGAATTAGGGAAATGCATGGTTTAAACCCTTTCACACCCCAATGATTCCATTTGGAATCATCAGCTTGCGATTTTTTTTCTCACTAAGTTGAGCTCTTACTTATGTATCGTTAGATGGAAGAATCATGTCTTTTGAAGAATTAAATAATGTTTGTTTTAATTAATTGAAAACATGAAAAACATGGTAAAATAAAATTCACTCCCAAAAACATTTATGAAATAAATAGACCCAAAATTCTTCACGCTTGCATTCTTAGATGTTTAAAAATTGATTTAAACTTTTTTTAACAAATAAAGTTTTGAAAAAATTATTGTTATAATTTATTCAAATTTTATGATTCCAATTTTTCCCCCCTTAAATTTTCGTTAAAAAATTAAGATATTTTTCCCTGTTTTTTATCATTTCATTCTGGATGCATAATGAATCTATTTCACAAATTTTAGGTTTTTAGAATAAAAAATAAAACGTTGGAACTGAAAGGGTTAACAAAAGTACGCAAAGTGCTCCCCTAATTGTTTTGAGCAGTGTAAATAAGAATTTAAGATACATTTTAACAATCCTTTCGCAAATGCAACACCAAAGCATTAAATAAATCTTCAATAAACGTATTACAAAATGTAAGCTAACTTTGAATTTTATAGAGTAAAGAAGAATGACAATTCTATATCGTCCCGAGGAGCAACGTGAAATAGTATAATATTCTAAACTATTAGAAAAAAGTCGTAAAATATAAAGCCACAGGTAAAACATACTCGTTCCTCAAAACTTTTCGACAATACCTAAAGGAATACCGCGCCTAGAGACAGGCATTTGCTAACAGTAGTAAACGCTTTCCAGAAAACGTTTAAAACGATTTCTAGAGGAAAAATCTCTTCTTAGAACGAGACTGGAGAAAAAAATCTCTAGAATACGGGAGGAAAAAAATCATTGTATGAACATCTACTTCTAGATAGATAACTCCCCGATTTTTTTTATATGTCTTGTGCTCGTTTTTTGTGGCCTGACCTCTTTTTTTCTTTGTTGTGATGTCTATGAATATGCAGTTGGCGGGGGAATATATATAAAAAAAGTTCGCTAAGGAAAAAAAATGGCCGCCTTCCGTTATTCAAGTTTGCGGTCAATAGCCGAGGTGAAGGTGAAGATTACGGGAGTCGTAGGATTTCATTTGACTTTTTGAAGATTTTTGAATGGGAATAGAAAGATATACTTTTCATTCGTTTCAGGTTACAGAGGACTGGAAAAATATTGAAACATTCTGATTCTTTTTAGGTTGGATTAACGTTATACCAGAGCTGTAAATTTGGTCACGATGTTGTAGTGCGTGCTTAGTGTGCCTGACTAGAACCGTCTGGAACAATATTGTCGAGTACACAAAATCATTCAATAGGGTATTTGACTAAAAAAAATTTATTGGCTTAAAATATTCTTATGCCAAAAATATTAGACCCGTATTTTTTCTTTTTTTCAAATACCCAATAAAAAGGGGAAAAAATGAATTTTAAAATTAGGACAAAAAATCACTCCCGAAAACGCTTTGTGGCTGCCACATGGTATCTATGATGTCACTAGTATAATGTCACTAGTATAAACAAACTTTAAAACACCATTTTGGAATCTACTTTAAGCAAATTTGAACTATCCGCTTCTGTAAAACCTCCACCCATTATCTATATGATTCTTATTTTAATAGTAAGTTAGATTAAAACCAGTTTAATTACAAACAAAAAAAACATCACACCGGTTTGTTTATACATACTAGTGAAGTCAGCCAAATCGACGTGTTTGTGATCACGTGACGTACCGATGAAAAAAAGCAATTTGAAAAGGATTTTTATTAATTATTTAAAGATTTATTTTGCAAAAAAATATATACGTTTGTTATATTTGGGTTCAAACTATAATTTAATTAATATTGGAAGGTATTTTAGCGATACTGTCAAGTACTTTATTTTAAAGGATGTCTGGGGGTTCCGTAGACCAGTCGTTAGAACATCGGTCTCTCATATAGAGGGTCCAACGTTTAAAACCGGCCACATGTACAGACGGATATTTGTTAATAAAAATAATAATAATCAACTTATTTACGGTCTTTTCCGAGTACACTGGGGCAGACGTACTCGTTAAATCTGTGGTGTCCAATGGCGTTAGCGTACGACGTCGCTCGAAGTCCAGTTGGGTGCCAGTTCAGGTGTCGACCTCGTCACTTGACCGTGGTTCTAAATTACGAAGCGTAATTGGTTGTCTTAAAGCTCCTAAAGAAGGCTAGCAATAGACAGCCGGAAAGTATTAAATTACCATTACCAAAGAAAGTCTGCAATTTGGAATCCTTCTTCTAGTAAATAAAAATATTTGTAGGCGTTTCTATCTAGCAAAATATTTTTTATTTAGTCATAATTTTTTTTAATTTTTAACCTCAGTAGCCTTCGGTACTTAGTATCTTTTTTAAAAGATACAGAATTTTTTCTATGTATGCTAGAAAGAGGTTTATTGTATCATTTGATTCAAAACAAAAAAATATTATATCACATTTTTTGAACATGTAAAACTTAAAGTTTGTTGTTTGACACAAAACTCTAGAAAAAAATGAAATTTTGTCATTTTTTAAAATTTGATAATTTATTTTTCATAAAGTGAGCTTGTGCTTTTATTAAAATTAAATTATCAAAAAAGAAGCGTATGAAGATTATAACTGGTAATATAATTTATCAAATAAATAGTTGTGAAAAGCAATCATTAAATATTACATTATACTAGTGGTGAAATAAACTTGTTATAGTCATAATGCTTCAAAATGTCTGCTTCATCAACGCCATGATTCAATGGAGATTTCCTTAAATATGAAACACCCCCGCAAATGAGCAGCGTCTAAGAAAATCAATACTCTTCTTAGTTTAATCTAAAAATCCCTCTGCATGCTTTTTCAAATTCTTTGCAAGTATATTAAAACCTTCGTCTTGCTATTAACAACTAATAAGTGTATAATGTATGCATTTATAATATTTGTCATTATTTTTTCCAGGTTAATTAAGAAGTGTATTTTTTCATTATAAGGAGGGTGGTTAAGTTTAATTATGATAGTTGGTTAGAGTGAATAGTGATAAAGTTAATTAGAGGGATATTGGTAAAATTTAATTAGTGAGCTAAGTTGTTATATTTTTACTAGGATAAGTTAAATTTTGACAGTTTTGCATTAACAGAAAGAACTGTAAAAAAATGCAAAATTGTGTTTAAAATTCATATTCATTTCTCAACATTTTAGTTCAGGGTATCATTGCATCACAAGTTTCGATTTCGTACAATTGTTGTTAAACTTTTTCATTTAAATTACTCCGTTTAAGTAAAAGTGTTTAGAAACTTATTATTCAAATTTCAATACGACGCACTAATTTTTGACTTTCCATTTTATACTTTACTCATGTTATAAATTGACTCTATAAAAACGATTTCAATAAAGGTTGCAACAAACATTGATGAATTACAAAATCATGATTAGGTAAATAAATATTAATAAATAATCTTATTTAAAGTCATACCAATTATTAGAGTTTCCTAGTAGGTGTTACAGTATTGTGTATGTCAAATCTAAAGTCCGCCATGATTTTTTTTAAGACAACACCTCTATAAATGAAAAGCGTCTAAGAAAATCAATACCATTTTTGGGAAAATGCGAAAGTTTCTCTGTGTGCATTTTCAAATTAATTAAACCTGGTATTGTACAACTAGAATATTGTAGTTTCTCACTTATTTATGTAGCAACAACTACTTAATTTATAAGCAACTTACCAAGTATGTAGTTTAAATTTTAGAAGCGAATTTATTTATAGAAGCTAACTGTTTTTTTATATATATTCCCGCTGACCAGAATTTTGGGCATTTGATTTGATTATATAGCATTAGCATTGCCACATTTTTTCTTTTTGTGTATATTTATGCATTTAAATTTATTATTTTTTGTGTTTTTTAAAAACTTATGTCTTATTATTGTGTCTTATTAATTATAATTATGATTATTTAGTCACATATACGGTTTTTTTTAACCCCCTTGTGACGAACAAAAATTATTCTGTAATGTTTGTTTTTGTGTTAATAAAGTGTTTGTTGTTATACTTAACTGTAATAAAATTTCAGTTACAATAAAGCACCCGTCTTAGTAAATGTTATGCCTACACCTACACGTGTGCTGTTAGAACTCTTATAAAACCGTACTGCCAAAATACATACAAGGGATGGTATGAATGAATTTTAATGAATAATTTTTTTTTCAGGTAATGGACTGTGTTAGAAGACTTTAAAAAAACGCTACTAAAACATGTTTTTTTTTTGTTTTAGTAGGAGTGTGACTTAAAACTATTTAAAAAAAACTTCGAACAAAATTAAAGGACTTTTTAGTTAAAATTTTTCCTTATTTTCATGTTATTTTTATGTTGGCATAACAGTTCTAGAAGAAAATATGTTTTATGTAGGGTGACACTTGGTAATTATTGGACAAAAATCACACTTTTACCATAGCTCCCACATTTATGCACTTTTTTAACCTGTAATTTTTTTCTTAATGACTATTAGATATATCTGTCGGGTACCATTATTGAAATTTACTATTTCCTCTATAGAAGTTGAAAAAAAATGAAACATGTGTCCAAAAATTACCTTGCCAATTGGGGTAATTATTGGACAGTAGTTTTCAATCTGTACTGCACAGTATTTAGACTACACTCTTAAAACAAACGACGTATGCGGTTATTTTTTAACACTTCTAGTGTTCCTTTGAGTGTAAAATGAACATCTGTCTACACTAAACGAGCGTTTTACTCGTCGAGTAACATTTCATGCACTTCTCCTATAGGAGTGAATTTCACTCTTTTGTTTTAAGAGTGTAGCTACAAGTGGTAAATTGTGTTATATGGTGTGTACTATAGTACTGAGTATTTGATAATTATTTAACACCACATGGCTTCTGTAAAAAATGTATAACCGTGAAATCTAGTAAAAACTACCAAACATTTTAATTTCTTCTATTTCGAAATTGAATCATTGCGTAGATGGTGTTTCCTAATCACACAAACTATACCAAGTAAATTTAAGCTTATTGCGGTGCTGTCTGTCTTACCCCATAGTATTTCCAACAATTTCCCCGCTTTTTCTAATAATTACCCCGTAACTAAACATGCATGTCATAATGTGAAGACTGAGAATTACAAAATTCAAGATCATGTGAAAGAAAACAAAACTATACACAATTTGGCATCGATTGAACAAAAGTTTAAACCATTTTTTTTTCAAGCGCTTTTGGTTATTAATATTTTTTTAAAAGAAAAAGTACTTATCTATCCTAATAATTAATCAGAGCATTGCTGTATATGCAATTAACAAATTGTGGTTTGTTAGACTCAATAAATTATGATGCATTATGGTTGTTGGGTCCTGTCCAATAATTTCCCCGATTTTCCGTGTCCAACAATTACCCCGGGTCACCCTATTTAAAAAATTATTTCTAAGAAAATAATGTAAGATAACTTTTCTGTGTTCTGAGCTAAAAAGTTTTTAGGTATCTTAAATGACCACTGAAATATCGCTAAACGACACTTTAATTACATATTTTAAAGAAAGAAACGCTAAAAAATCGAAAATGGATCACTCATATTTAAAAAAATAAATATTTAACATATAGACCTTAGATTTTAGCTCAAAGCATACACACTAATGTATCAAACCAACACAAAATTTTTTAGACAGTTACTATTAAAATATTTTTTAGGACTGTTATCGTTAACAGAAAAATTGTAAAAAATAATTCATTTTTCAGGAAACAACTTTGAAGCATTTTTTTTTACCAAAAAGAGTGATCATTGTATGCTTTCTTCAAAAGCTTGTGACTTCGATAATAAAAGTCGTATAGACATTAAAAAAAAATAAAGCTGTTTTGGAGAGCTAATAAAACCAGTCACAAAAAGATGGATTTTTTTTGTGTGGAAAATCTTAAGTAACGATAAAAATAAACAACAGGATTAATAATGAACTACTAAAAGTGATTATGGTTTTTAGATAAAATAAAATACAAAAATGCATGCTTCAATCACTATATGAAGGGCATAACTTCTATTGTTTAATGAAAAAGTAATTAATTGGCAATAAAATTTGATAAGAATATGTGAAGCTATACTGTTATCATCAACGATTTAATGCTCTTTAATGAAAACAATGGTTTCACACATTTTTATCAAATTTTATTACCAATGACTTTTTTATTAAAACAATGGAAGTAAAAGCCCTTTTCAGCAAATTTAATTACTAAATATTTATTGATTAAAGCAGTAGAAGTTACAGGTTACACCATCTTTAGATTTAACGAAACAAATAATTGGTTGTCTTACATTTGCAAAGCTTTTCATTTTAGGAAAATCATCATTGATGCCAGGATGATGTAACCTGTAACTTTTATTGTTTTAATCGCCTTAAGAACTTAATAATTAAATGTTTTTAAGTAAGGTATAACTTCTATTGTTTTAATCAAAAAGTAATAGATCATAAAATGTGATAAGAATGTTTGAAACTTGTTGTGATATGAAATTGTGAAACCATTGTTATGAGCTTTAGGTCATTGAATTTGATTAGGAGGTATAACTTGTAACTTATATTGTTTTAATCAATAAGCATTCAATGATTAAATGCCCTGAAGAAGAGTATAACTCCCTATGTTGCAATAAAAAAACATCAAATAAAAACTTTTGCTAAGATGATGTGTGAGACTTTTATTATTTTCATAAGTAAGTATGATATAATTAAATACGGTATGCATGGTGTAACGTATAATTTATATTGTGTAAATCAATGAGCATTAAATAATAAAATATTATGATGATGGGAGTATTTCTATTGTTTTAATAATTAAAGGTCAGCAACAACTGAAAAGTTGCATGGAAACTATTCGAGAGGTTTTGTCTTTTTTGTTAACAAGCCAAAGGTATGGAATTGTAATAAAGTAAAAGCTGAACGCATTTAATAAAAACTGTTAGATATAAGTAACATTCATTGAATAGACAACCTTTAAACCTTTAACCGTTTAATCCTTTATTGTCAACGAGTGACAATAAAGGATTAAACGATAAAATAAAATGATTTCATCAAAGGTTCTTGGATCACACATTTTTTCAGCAGCGCCATGAATCAATCGCCATTCTCTTAAAGTACAGCCCCTATCGCAAATTAGATGCGTCTACAAAAATCGATACCCTTCTTAGTTAAATCAAAAATGTTCTCTGTGAGCTATTTCACTCTGAGGGGTACAGACCATCACCTGACTGTCCTGGATTTCCATCACACACATAATTTTTTTTAAAAATTATAAATTTAATAATTTTACTAAATTTTTTTAAGTTTAAAGCATGGATGAGGTAAGGTAAGGTAATCGTTTCCGGCTGCCTATTTCTAGCCTCCTTCAGGAGCTTTAACACAGCCAATAACGCCTCGTAATTTAGAACCCTGGTCAAGTGACGAGGTCGACATCTGAGCGCATGGATGAGTCTTCATAATCATCTGCTACAGAAATATCATTCAAAAATATTCAGAAATTAAAGTTTTTAGTTAAAAGTTTAAGTTTTAATGTCATGAAGTGAAAAGTTTACACGGTTGGGCGTTACCAGGATGTCTATCTCTTGCCTCCATGGACTTTAAAACAGCCAATTACAATCTCAGAACCCTGGTCAAATGACGCGGTCGACACCTGAGAATGCACTCAAAGCAAACCAGTGGCGCCATCGTGAGCTTGCTCGGAACTTTCGACTCCACAGATTAAAAGAGCACGCATGTCGCAGTGTACTCAGGACAAATACCGACAACACACATATCACAAATATTTATACCCAGATGATGGGATACGAACCCGGGACCTTCCAACTGCCTGGTCAGCTCAGTTGTTGTAGTTATTGTGTCAATGTCCCAGTCTATGGTCTGTATTTATACGACATCTGATGGGTTAATGTGGTTGAATGAATCAACTAAACAGTGGTTATGAAATTGCAGACCACGAGAAGTGAAATGAAACAAAAGAATCACTAACTTATTTTGCTTATAAATGCTCCATGATGGAAGGCCGGGATAGCCTGGTCGGTAAGGTCTTGGAATGGCATCCCTAAGGTTGCGATTTCGAGTCCCGCTGCCTTCCGAAGACTCCCGTGTACACTAATGGTGACTGGTGTACGTTAAATCCCTCGTGGACACAAAGGTCTCCAAGGTTCCCATACTAAATCAATACCTCTGGGGGTGACAAGCCAATTCTGGGAATTCTCTAGTTGGCCTCTGTCTCTAAAAATTAGATGGATCCACTTATGTGTGTTGTGTCTGTCTTACTTGACGAAAGGTTTATAAGCGGGTCTCTGACCAAGCACACAAACCTGAATATATATGTCTACCAACCAACCATGATGGTATCTATAATTGAAACTTTAATTAATGAAATAATTTTTTTAAGAACGGTTCTCTTTTATTTCTGACTTTAGTATAATATCACTGAAAAACATGTGCGTTCCACATACTTTGAAGCAATATTGCGTAACCCACGGTAAGAATGTTACTCCATGGGGTTGTTACACGGAGGATCCTGGCAATAGTTCTCTGTGCGGTCTTGTTTTTCCGTTCTCTTCTTCTGCAGGTCTGAAATTACTATTACTGTTTGGTTAAGGTTAAGCATAATCAGGTTGTGTGCTGACCAAGTACACACCAACCTTGAATATATTGGTCTCTACCAACCAACCAACTTAACCAAAACAAAAGTATAGATATTTGGTTGGTAGACATATATATTAAGGTTTGTGTGCTTGGTCAAAACAAAAGTAATTCGAGAGACAGGAAAACAAGACCGCGGAGCTATTGCCAGATCCTCCGTGAAACAACCACATGGGCATGTTTCACGCCTTGAGTGGTAACAGTTGCACAGGAATGAAAATGAGGTATCGATTAGTTAATGAATGTAGTAGGCGGCGCATTCCTGTCATTGAACCATTCATCTAAACCACCAATAAATCCAGGAATGAAAGCAAGTAAGATTTTACGTTACATGAAACAAGTCAATTAATATGAAATGTATATAACTAAATATCTCGCATAAAAAGCAGAGTTTGATAGTTTTTTTAAAAAATTAATAACTGAAATAAATCAGGAAATTAGAAAACTGTTATGTTTCATTAATTAAAGGTTTAATGAGTGTCAATAATTAAAACATTACTGAATTGATAGCGAATTGGTGATTTTCTTAAAATACAACACAATCACAAATAATAAAGAGTCCAAAAATTCAATACCCTCTTTGTAAAGTCTAAACTGCACTTTGCATGCATCGTCATAAGCTTCACATGAAGCAGCAAACCAAGATTTTTCCATTCAATAACTAAATCTGTGAAAAAAAAGTAGGTTTGTTAAAGAATCTGTCACTTAAACCGCTTCAACACAACATTTGTGCTCAACAGAAAACAAACTATTTATGCATCTCAGAAAGAAATTCGCCAAACAGGGCCTTTAGCTAGTTGTAATTCAAACTTTTAAACGCCAAAATTAACTATTTTCATTAATCTTCTTTCTCAGATTCCATAATTAGACTTTAACTTTTGCTAAATTTGTTTCAAGTTCGAAGAATAAGGATTTAATCTTTTTTAATAAATATCTTAGTGTCGCGACAATTTCCCATTTACATTTCTTTCGAAAATTCAGTTATTTATTGTTTGTTAAATTAATTTACAGTTCGAAAAATTAGTACAATTGATGCTTTAAAAATAAAAGCGAAACTTTGCATATTTTTTATGCCAAGTTAGAATACTCTATGCATCTTTCTTCATACATATATAATGAACCATTAAAAGAACTCTAAGCTGGAAAATAGTTTACAATTCAGTAATACACAGGAGGATGTGAGTTTTGCAACTATTTTCTTCATATCAGCCTTTTACCTAGTAAAGTGAAAGTGTAAATAAGTGTTGAAATATTGTGACAAGGTAAAGTAAATATTTTATTTTTTACTTAAATAATTATAAAAAAAATTAATGAAAACAGAAATTATCCGGCTTTTATGTGTTACGGTCAATGTTAAAAGCTGGCTTTAATTAATAGGAACAGATCATTATTAATGATTATCGGTAAAACTGAAAATGTTTCTAAAAACTTTTGCATGGTTAAAGAGAAATTAAATAGAGTGAATATTGAGTGACCATATGGCTTAATGATTAAATTGAATGATTATAGCTAACAGGCGCGCAGCCAGGATTTTTTCAAGGAGGGGGCTGAACTTCTGAAGGGCACTTTTACAGAATTCCTTGTGTGGGGTCCGGGAAATTTTTGAAATGTTAATCTTCCAAAATGCTATTTTTGACATACCTGTAAATATACTAAATTTACAATCATGTTTTACAAACTAAACTGCTGGGAAAAACGCTTAAGACAGTGAGTGGCTGATAAAAATTCCCAAATGAAACTAAAATTACTGGAATTCTGAAAATGGCACAAAAAAATTTCTTACACCGGAATTAGAATCCCAGGGAAAATTTACACAACAGAAAAAAAATTCAAATTTGTGAAAGGGGGTGAAAAGGAATAAAATGTTTTAAAACAATTCTCTGATATCTGTGTCGTGTTTTGACGTATACGATTATAAAATTTTAACAGCGATTCTTTAAAAATATGTCTATAAGTTAGGTTAGTTAAAAATTCTTTCCTCTACCTAAAAATCGAATGAATTCCAAAAGCTATGGGATAAAGGAAAATTACTAATTTTACACGTTGCCATTTCCGTTAAGTGTTAAAAACAAACACTCGTCCAAAAAGGTACATTTAAATTCAAAAGCATGTTTCAAGTTTCAAATTAAATAATTTATAAAAGATAAACAGTTTCTTCTTTTTATTTTTATTATCATTTAATTTTAACTAATGATTCAAAATAAATACATATTATTTTTTTGCCTGAAAGTGATTTATTTTGTGGGCTTCAAAATAGAAATGGATATGATACCAGGAACACTCAATTTCAATCGCTAAATGACTTTTGAGGTTCGTCAATTCTTTCCCACTTTTTTTTTCCAAAGATCAACTTCACTTATATTAATTAATTAGTCGCTGCTCAAATCACTCGAATAAAATTTCACAGCCCCACTTATATCATCAAAAGTAGCCTTATTACAGTAATATGGAAGTAAATATTGAAATTTTTTGATGAAGTAGCCATACTACCTTCAAACCTTATTATTTGGTCAATGTACGGAATAAATAAAGATATTCTGTAATAAGATTCGGCAGTTTCAGCAGATTGGGTTTCCCTAAATTTTTGCCGTTTGGCCATTCGGAGAACATTGATTTCAAAATCGTGTTTTAAAGATAGACCCTTTTTAAAGATAGATGAAAAGTGTTCTAATGCCTTTTCGCATATGTCTAAAAAACACGTTTAAAATCTTTCACTAGTTCTACAGCCTGAATAAGTTCTAGAGACTTCAGTTGTAGAAACCTAGAAACAGAGGCAATAGCAACTTTTTAAAGCTGTCTTCCGTTTAGCCAGTCGTTTGCATGGCCATCCGTATCAAATAATTTATTTTGGAAAGTGATTATGAGCAACGTTTTTGGTTCCGTTTTTCAAGAATATTGTGCAAATTGGCTTTTTTTGCATTAAAATACATTTTTGAGGATGACAGTTTTTAAAATTACACAAATTTGGGCAAATGAATTTGGACGAAAGGGCATTTTGTCACAGTCAGGTGGGGGGGGGGGGGCTCGAGCCCCCTTCCTGGCTGCGCGCCTGATAGATAATTTTCTTATGTCCCAAATATCAGTTTCTACAACGCCATAATTCGATAGCTATTATTCTAAAATACAATGGGGTTGTTTCACGGAGGATCTGGCAATAGCTCCGCGGTCTTGTTTTCCTGTCTCTCGAATTACTTTTTTTTTGGTTGGTTGGTAGAGATAATCAGGTTTGTGTGTTGACCAAGCACTCTAACCTGAATATAGGTCTACCAACCAACCAAGATAACCAAAACAAAAGTAATTCGAGAGACAGGAAAACAAGACCGCGGAGCTATTGCCAGATCATCCGTGAAACAACCCCATACTCTGAAAATAAGAAGTCTCTATGACTAAAATAAACAAACTAGTATTTTAATTAACGATTTTAAATAGTAACCAAATATATTCCCAATATTTGTAATTAAATAATAATTCGAAATAAGAATGATTTAACGAGTGAGAGAAGTAGTATTTATTTTTTTACTAAATTGGGTTAAGGTCCTTAAATGAATTTACTTGAAGAAGTGTTTTGTTAAGTGTTCAAAGAACGTATTAAATAAGTGCATGAAATATGCGACTTATTTATCAATATATAGCCTTAAAGGGTATAATGAGCATAATTTATTCCTTAAAATTAATTTAATTATAACTAATATTAAGTTCGAAAGCGTAATAAGATGTGAAGTAAAAATGTCGTCTGCTTCATCAACGCCACAATATTCAATGGCCGATTTTCTTAAAAATAAAATATCCCCACAAATGAAAAGTTTCTTAGAAAATCAATACCTTTCTTAGTTTAATCGATCTTTGTGTACAATGAAACGCTCTTTCTAGTCCTCCCATATACAATAAACAAAGTTTGTTCATTCTCAAGAAAGAACTGCAAATATAAACCAAGACTTTACTTATCTACCTTGCATAAACCATTTCTATTAACGATGCTTAGTTGCTTTATTTTGTTTTTATTGATTAAAAAATTGCATGAAAATTATAAAGATGACAATTAATGACACTAGGCATTCATTTTAATAAAGATACTGAGAGATTTAAATTTAACTCTCTCAGTATCAACTATCTCAGTATTTTACTAATTTTACTAACACAAAAACTAATTAACAAAAGTTTAGAGAGTTACATAAATTTAATTAGGATCCTTTTTGAAAGATTCGATTATGAGATTAAATTTTTTAACGTGTCCAAGTGTAAAAATTTTTTCTTTTGAGTAAAACAAGAAGTTCATAAAGAACTAAATAGTCTACTTTCCTGTTACTTAAATACTTACTGAAGTTCTAATCGGGAAAAAACTAGGTTTCTAACAGTAAATATCATCAACAGCCGTTTCTACACTAGATTTATACATATTAGAAAAAAAAATCGAAACACAGCATCCAGCTAATAATTTAAACTTCTAAAAGCCAAAATCAACTATTTTCCTTATTATTATTTCGCAAATCAATTAAACATTATTTATCGTCTGCTCGCGATTTATTTGTAGTTTGAGGAATAATTAAATATTTATTAATAACAAAAGTAATGAAACTCCAAACTGCATTAAAAAAATAAGAAATGTAAATTAAAACTTAGCATAATTGTATGCAAAAGTATGCCTTGCCGCTTTCTTGTTAGATAATTAATGAATAATCAAAGAATCAAATTGTGCTACATTTTATGACGTCATTTCAAACTGATTCATGAAAATATTATTTTGCTTCAAATATGTTTAAATAAATAAAGTTTCTCATGCCATTGTTGATTTTGCAACAGTGATTTAAATGACTCAAAATTGAATTTCAATGCTAATTCAATGGGAAATTCGCCGACATATAGTAGATTTATGTCCGTCCGGACGTACAGATAGACAGACGGACAAAAAGTATGAAAGTTGGGTATCTGAGGTCATAGCTTTCTAACAAAAAAAGAATTTTTAAGATCCGATGGATAGAACCGATTTTGGAAAGGGGGGGGGGGTACGGACAGACAGACAGACGGATGGACAGACAGACGGAAAGACAGACAGACATACGAACAGACAGACAGATGGACATCAACCGCATTTCAATACCTACAGTGACTTAAATGACTCAAAATTGAATTTCAATGGGAAATTCGCAGACAGATAGTAGATTTATGTCCGTCCGGACGTACAGACAGACGGACAAAAAGTATGAAAGTTGGGTATCTGAGGTCATAGCTTTCTAACAAAAAAAGAATTTTTAAGATCCGATGGATAGAACCGATTTTGGAAGGGAGGTACAGACAGACAGACAAACGGACAGACAGGCGGACAGACAGACGGACAGACAGACGGACAGACATACGAACAGACAGACATACGAACAGACAGACAGATGGACAGACAGACAGTTGGACAGACAGACAGTTGGACATCAACCGCATTTCAATACCTACAGTGATTTAAATTACTCAAAATTGAATTTCAATGCTAATTCAATGGGAAATTCGCCGACATATAGTAGATTTATGTCCGTCCGTACGTACAGACAGATGGACAAAAAGTATGAAAGTTGGGTATCTGAGGTCATAGCTTTCTAACAAAAAAAGAATTTTTAAGATCCGATGATTAGAACCGATTTTGGAAGGGGGGTACAGACAGACAGACAGACAAACGGACAGACAGGCGGACAGACAGACGGACAGACATACGAACAGACAGACATACGAACAGACAGACAGATGGACAGACATACAGTTGGACATCAACCGCATTTCAATACCTACAGTGATTTAAATGACTCAAAATTGAATTTCAATGCTAATTCAATGGGAAATTCGCCGACAGATAGTAGATTTATGTCCGTCCGGACGTACAGACAGACGGACAAAAAGTATGAAAGTTGGGTATCTGAGGTTATAGCTTTCTAACAAAAAAAGAATTTTTAAGATCCGATGATTAGAACCGATTTTGGAAGGGGGGTACGGACGGACAGACGGACAGACGGACAGACAGACAGACAGACAGACGGACAGACGGACATCGACCGCATGTCAATACCTACTTTTTCATTTTTTTTTAATTCTTTCAGAATTAAAAAAAGAAAATAGGCTAAAAAAAGAAAATCAGGGTTTATTCATAGAAAATAATTAAGAAGGATAGATGGATTAATTAGTAACTTTATGGTTACAGGATTGAATTTAAGGAAAATTAATTTTTTTATCAATGTCTGTGAGATTATATAAAAAAATAATATTTAATTCATAGATGATAGTTAGAAAGAACTGGTGTGTTAATTAGTAACTTTATGATTACACGATTAAATTCAAGGATAATATTAAGGCTTTAATGTCTTAAAATGGCGGCTTCTACAACGCCACGAATCAATGGCCATTTTCCTTAAAATACAACACCCCCGCAAATGAGGAGCGTCTAAAAAAATCAATACCCTTCTTAGTTAAATCTAAAATGCCCTTTGTATGCAATGAAACGCATTTCATATTCCTCGCATAAACACTTGAAGCCTTGCCTTTCAACGACTAAAAAAATCGATCGAGTTGCAAGCCCTGATTGGTAGCATAACGAGAAAAAAGCATTTTCCTTCTTCTAGAAAAACTCTGGAAAAATAATAATAATAATAACAACAACCGAAAAAATATTTCTCATTATAATGTAAGGTCTGCCTCGTTAGGCCGAAGCCGAGTATCTCTTACGTCAGCCCAATTACTTCACTTCGCTGCGGCTACGTCACGAACGATGTGCGTAGAATGCAATTTTTTAAACCTCATTCGACAGAATCGCTTATCGTTTGCACCATCATTAGAATTCTAATCAGTCGGCGGAATTTTATTTTTTCCCTTGTTTAATTTTTATTTCAGATAAAATTATTTTTGGGTATTAATAACGTTTATGATTGAGTTTGTGGGATTTATTTTTAATTTTGACCTTGCGAGGTGTGAGGTATCAACAAAAGACGCCTGTAATGCAGCGTCAATTAATTTTAAACAGGTTCGTTTGTTTGCGCAGATGAGAAGTTATGAGATAAGCCTCACTTACCTTTAGTTTTTGGAAGTTTTGGCGGTCAGTCTTGGCGATTTTCTGATGGTCAGTCGATTCTAGAGGGTGGAAATAATGCAGAAACCGGGATATGTAAACATTGTGGCATTTTTAACCAGAAAACTTGGCTATTTTTTTGCTAAGCCTATTTTCAAAATTTACATTCTGCGCATAAAAATGGAGGAGGCGAAAAAAATCAATATCAATCAATAAAAGTTCAAAAATGCTATCAGAGGTGAAATACCAACACATGGATCGGAATTTAACCATTTTTGAAACCAAATGAACTAGTACCATTTTATATTTCCATTTTGTTTCGATTAATGCAATGATATATATGTAAATAATTAAAATAAATAATTAAAAAAAATAAAGCTCTCATACTACTTACAAATAAAGAATCTTCATTTTAAAGTGTTTATCAATAAATTTACAAAGTAAAATAAATTGGTTCAATTTTTTTTATCTAGTTAAAATACGAAACAACGATAAAAGGAAATAATTATTTTAAAAGAAAAAATAATTATTTAGCCATTTTAAAAAGAGAGAAACGTAGTTTTTAATTTCCCCGATAGATGGCATGAATAGGCAAATTTGCAGAATTTAAAGAGACAGGAAGCTCCGCTTCTGCTCCATACGAGCCTTGATTTGCGTTAATGGTTGCCATGTTTGTTAATTTATCGATTGTTTGGGTAATTGAAATATTTTTTTTTTAATGTAATTTTTATTGACTGAAATCTAAATGAATTTTTTTAATAGTTTAGTTTTTTTAAGCAAATAATAATTAAGTGCCGAAGAATGGAAAAATAAAAGCAGCTTTAATAACAAAAAATATGTTTTTTCTAGTTTATAAAATTACGTAACTAAATTAAATAAAAATTTAAAGCGATATGATATATTTCCAAAATCATAAGAAAAGTCATAATTTATTTTTATCATATTTCAATATATATAACCTTAATTTTCAGTACTTTAATGAGGTAAACCAGTGTTTACACTAAACGAAACTAATATTAACAACGGAATAAAAAAAATATATAAGTGTATATGCTTGTTTTGTAATTTATTTTAGAAATATTATCCTCCTTAAAAATATTCATTCACAGTTCAAATAATATTAAAGAGATTAAAGAAGGAAAAAATATACGTTAACTTGTTGGACAAATGCAATTTTTTTTAAAAACCATAATTTTTAAGAATATACACATTGAAAAATTGCAATTTAAAAAATTATACACAATAATAAAAAAATGCAATAAATGTCAAAAAAGGTCAAGTAAAAAAAAACAATTTGATTTTTTTTTGTTTAAAAAGTAAAATTTGAAATACTATTAATTTTTTTTATTATTATTAAGAACATTTATCATCAAGAACATTTTTTATATTCTTTTATTAAGATAATTAAAAAAAATACATAGAAATTTTAATTTTCTTTTTTTTAAATTAAAGCTATATTTAGTTTTTAAATTTCAAATGCTTTTAAATGAACAATAATAATTATCGATAATAACGTACCTGTAAAAAATAATGTTATGTGATGTTTATGATTACAAATTACAATTTGATAAATAAATTCAAATCTAAAAACATAATGAAACACTTAAAAAAAAAGTTGGAATGGTTTATTTTTTTAATTCATAAATTTTTTATTGAACACCTTAAGAGTTAGGAGAACAATTAACAGGTGTTTATAACTGATCACAATAAGCTTTCTTGAAACCGACAAAAGTTCATCATATTGGCGAGCTCTAGTTCAACGTTAATCGCAAACCAAACTGAAATTAATTTAATTATTTTACAAATAATACCGAAAAGCGAAGAGAAGAACTGGAAAAAAATAATCGATCCAATCTGGCGAATTTGGCTCTTTGGGACCCGACGCCAAATGGCGATTATTTTATAGCAACCTCTACGTGAATCGCTGGTAAGCAAGCTTCCGATTGTTTTGGTTTCGTACGGCGAATCTAACAGCATTTTTGTCGCTTTAGAGCTCGATAATTTGCTGTTTTACCTGGTGAATAATCAGGAAGAATCTAGTATCAATATAAAAATGTATTTGTTTGAATTTCTTACAATATTTATGACGGGACCATCGGCAAAACGATGTAAACAGTTAGGCCTAGCGCTGGGCATGGGTTTGTTTACATTTTTACGCCGGCTTACTCGCTTTTATAACTTGTTTACATTGCCTTTATTTAACCAGTTTTGTTTTTCTTTTGCTTTCTATGAAACATGATACTTCTTTTCACGTTTCTTATGATTTCATAGTACATGTTTTTCCCCATTTTCTTTTACCTGAAAAATATTCACACAAAAATCAAAGAAAGTTGATGCTTCTTCCTCTCCAGGCATGTATTTTTACACAAAAAAGATACTTAGTGTTCAGTTATGATAATGGAAATTAAGGATATTAATATAAAGGAATCTTAAATATAAGGAGTAAACATTTAAAGACACAATTCGATTTGTACCTATTGTATTAAGATGTTTCTTACTCTGTAAAACAATGCTAATGTTTTCCATAAAACAGCTACTTATACGCACACTGTATACCCTACACTGTAAAATTTGAAGTTCCAAAAAGGTAAATACAATGAATCTTAAAGAATCTGACCTGAAAAATCTGACCAAAAATCTCTACATATTCATTGATTTTTCGAGCAAAGCTAATACCTAAATATATCCTTCATTCTCTGACAATATGCTACTTATCCAGTAACTGCTATGAGTGGGTCTGCAGTTACACCATATAATAAAAGGACTAAAGCATTCTCGTTTTCTTTTTAAAGAAATTTGTATAGTTATTTATGCAACATGTTAAAATTAAACGTTTTTTGAATGAAGGAAATTTGGTTTATTTGAAGAGCGCTTACACTAGTCAAATACTTTCCTAGGTCGCGTTAGGTGATAGGTCAGCAGTCAGCCTTGTACAGTGTACACTGCGATGCAAAAATGTAGACAATGACTTCATTTAGCTGTAAAATTTAGAATTGTGATAGTAGAGTTACAAAAACCTCCTAAATATATTAAAAAAGTATTTTGAAATGCTATAATTGAAACATAATTGTTTGATTTGCTATAACAATTTTTTTTTTCATAAAATAAAAATTTGTTTGATGCAAAAGTTTAGACACAAATACGATACTATGTTAATTTAAAGTAGATAATGGCCTAATTTTGCATTTTTATTGATGAATTGTATTTTTGTATATGATAAATTAAAAAAACACGATATCCGGTGAACTAAACAGAATATTGGTTCAATTTTACACCAAAAAGACAATATAGCTTCAATTTTACAATTTAACATCTCTAAATACGAACCGAATGCCTACCAGTTCATCACCTTAAAGTTTTGCCACAAATTCGTAGATTTAGAGATATGCATTGGTCGATTTTCTTGATGAAAAGTGCAGTCTTTCCCATATAAAATCACAAAATAGCGACATATTATTCTTTTTTGCACTTTAGTACAATGCAGAGATAGTCACCTCTTCAAAAACGCTAAAAAAAGTCGGTCATTTCAACGTAAATTTACTCCACACCATTACGAAAGTTCCTTCTTTATACTGAAGTTTGAAATTTCTTGAGAAAACACCGGTTTCTTTGAACCGGTTACAATTTAACTGGTCTCTTTAGTGCTATTTAAACATGTTTGGTTTAACCGAATATTGAAAAATAAGCTTTTGGAAATACCGGTTTTTCCCCTCAAAAATGAAGAGAAACGTTTATAATGGTGTGGAGGGAATTACGTTGATGAGACAGACTTTTTCGTCGTTTTTGAAGAGGTGACTATCTCTGCATTGTACTTAAGTGCAAAAATGAATAATATGTCACTATTTTGTGATTTTATATGGGAAAAACTGCACTTTTCATCAAGAAAATCGACCAATGCATGTCTCCAAATCAACGAATTCGTGGCAAAACTTTAAGGTGATGGACTGGTAGGCATTCGATTCGTATTTAGAGATGTTAAATTGTACAATTGAAGCAAATATGTATTGAATAAAGATATAAAGTGGCTATATTGTATTTTTGGTGTAAAATTGAACCAATATTCTGTGTAGCGGAGTTTAGTTTACCGGATATTGTGTTTTTTTTTTAATTTATCATATTAAAAAAAATACAATTTATCAATAAAAATGCGAAATTAGGCCATTATCTACTTTAAATTTGCATAATATAGTATTTGTGTCTAAACTTTTGCATCATACACATTTTTATTTCCACGCTAATAGCCCTTTGTACTTTAATTATTTAGACCAAACCAAAGAGTTTGAGAGCAATTGAATGGCATTTTTATGATACAAACAAAAAATAGTCCATTACATTACTTATTCCAGATTTTCTGTTTCAAAAAATATTTAAAGGCCTTTGGCTTAATAATATTCAGTTTCTCAAAATATCCTTTATATCTTTGTCGTTTGGTTTAATAAATTTAAATCTAACCTATGGAATGCCACACCATACTTCAAGACAGTGGGTAGAGTTACGGTAGCCCACCTAGGGTGCAGCACTGCTTAGGAGTACTTCAGAGGTACCCAAACTAACATCATATAATTTATGGAATTTGCAATTATAAATTTTATGTAATTTTTGTTTACATATTTACAAAATTTAAGCCAAACCTCTAAGCTAAATGCATGGTACCTTAACGTTATTAGCGTTGTTGTTGTTGTTGCCAATCCCCAAAGTCCAGCGGGGCTAGACTAAGTCCATGAAGTTAAAAACCCTGAGGAAGTCCAGGACCAAAAAAGGTCTTTCGAGTATATCATGATGGGTGAGTCCAAGATGTGGGTTGGAGAAGCTTGCTCTGAGGAGCACTTAGTGCATGCGTCGAAAGTTCTCAAACCATCTGAGAAGGTCATAGTTCTGAGGTGTCCACTTAGAAAACGGGTAATTGCGGTTTGTCCTTGTCTGTCACAATTAAGTACCAGAGAGCCGCCAGGTTGACGGCCCTGGTACCAGTGATGCACTGGGGCAGTGGACCAAATTGTTTTTCCCCTCAACTTGGCTTGTGAATAAGTCTCTGAGTAGGTTATTAGCGTTAACGTTTATTAACCTTATCGTTAAAAAAATAACCTGGGAAGTTAAATTTTTTTAAGTAGATTGCGAGGGGCCACTTGGAAGCTGCAGGACCCTTAAAAGGGATGGGGCCTGTTGGCGGCTGTTTACTTTAACAAATTTTTAATCCGACCTTTTGTACATTAATTAAGTACCTTTGAGTAACCAGAATTAAAATTACTCATCCAGCTTCTCATACGACAGTTAAATTTTCTACATGTGTGTGTATAATCTGTTCTATAAGATAGTCATCTTTTGATCATCCTTATTTGAGGTTGACTTCTTGGGTCTTCCAGATTTTAAAAACTGACATTTTCTTAATTTACATATTTGCTTACATACTTTTTTTGTTAGTTCTAATAATCCTTATATACTGCTTTTAACACTATATAACGGTAATTTATTTTCAATAATGTGGTCACGTGGATCTTTGTGTTTTTTGGCAATTGATTTTTAACTGACATTTCTCATTCACTGTATTTTGAAATAATTCTAATTCAATACAAGACAAGTAGGTTTGTTACAGAATCTGTCACTTAAACCGCTTCCACACAGTATTTGTGCTCAACAAAAAACGCAGTTACACCTCTGAAAAAAATTCGCCAAACAGGGCCTTCAGCTTATAATTTATTTCGAATTCAAACTTTTAAACGCCAAAATTAACTAATTTCATTAATCTTCTTTGGCAAATAAATTATTACTCATTATCGTTTGCTGCATTTGTTTGAAATTCGAAAAATAATGATGCAACTTTTTGTAATAAAAATCTTTTAGTTGCCACAATTTCCCATATTCATTAACTTTCTTTCGAAAAAGAGAATAATAAATAATTAGTAAAATTTATGCTTTAAAAATAAAAGGTGGCAATGGTGATTAAATTCCAATCAAAATGGCTTCCTATGCTTTTTAAATAAGCATTACATTTTTTAAATAATTGAAGTACTTCGAATTTGAATTCTTTTCTGAAATTTTCTAATAATCTAAATGTCTAATAAATTTTCTAATGTATTCTAATTTCGATGCGCTTAATTTTTTGACGTATCACACTTGTCCGTAGCATTTGTAGAACGGCTATGAAAGTGGGTGACAGACAGACGGACTGAACGATAATAATACCTTCCACTTTTTACATAATAAACATAGCGTGGAAGCTAAAAGAGTAACACAGAATCAGTTAACATGGTTTTCAAGGGTATAGGTATATTTATCAAATGAAATTAATATCCCTTACTAATAAGGAAGACATACAGCTACTGCCTATTTATAACAACTGATTGAAAGACTTTTAAAACAGCTAATATATGCAATGTAATTTTTGACCATACTTAAGCCACAAGGACAACGCATGAGAACAACCCAATGCAGCTTTGTTTCATTATTTTGCATTATAACATACAAGTTACAATCCTGCCATTACATAGGTGTATCCTTAATAATAGTGACTTGTATATTATGTAAACATACTAATCTTAGTTTTCATATAATCAATCCTTCTCCTTACTTGGTCAGGCACCTTTAGGATATTATAAGCACACCCTCCATGTGTGATGATCCATTATTCCATTGCTATTATTTTATTTAGATGTTTGACTGAATCCTGGTCATTTTATGAAGTAAAACTACATTTATACATAAATATTCCTCAATATTTCCATTTGTAAACACCAAAATTAAATAATGGTCTATAAAATGAAATCAAATTCACACAGAAAAATTATTGGTATCAGTTGGAATAAATGGTGACCAAGCATTAAAAATTTGATAAAGATTTTAAATGAAATATTCAAATAATGTTCAAATTGCAATCTTAAATAATGTGATTTTTTAGTAGTAAATATTTGCTTGATCTAAAATAGTTTTCAAATTAGAACTTGCCATAAATCTTATATACTTACAACAATGCGAAATGCTATTCCTATGGAGAAATCTGCTCACATTTTGCCTCCTTTCTCTTCTATGGGTGAAAATTTTGAAAAATCGCTTCTTAAATGATGCCTTCAGTACAAAAGGAAAAAGCTTCTAAAATCTGGTATCTGTATCTCCAATATTTTGTCTGGGTGTTGATACACGAGTCAGCCAAGTCTTTTTTTTTTAAATAGATGTATAGATTAAATAATTTGCAAGGAATGCCTCCTACATGAAGTATTTTTACTTTGCCATTTAATTAAGGATTTTATTATTTAAATCATTGAATAGTGTCAAATTAGATTCATTGCATAATATTCTTATTATCTAAAGAATTATACCAAGATTATTTTGGAAAAATTATTAAGTTTACACATAACTATACAAAACAAGAAAGTCTTTGCTAATCTATAATAATAAAAGAAAGAGTCTGTCTGTGTGTCTGTATGTCTGTGGATCGTAAAAGACCTACTTATACTGCCCTCAGAAATTCGAAATTTTTAAGATAGATTCCCTTTAATACCAACGTGTGCACCTGAGGCTTAGTTTTTTCATATTTGTTCCATTTTTAGAGAAAATTCCAATTTTCTGAAAAAATACACCACTTTCTCTCAAATTCGATCATTTTTTCCCTTTCGTGTTGCCGTTCGACAGAAGAAATTAAAATGAACTGAACACAAAAATTAATTAAAATTGAAATTGCTTTTATTTTCTTGCCATTACCTTCAGAAACTAAATTAATGATTTGAAGAATAATTGAACGTGCCAATGAGCTAAAAAAAAAATTTAAAACCCAGAATGGAGGTTTTGACGTGAAATAACATTGTTGTACAATTATAGTTAATTTTGAATTTATCAGGAAAATTGCGATGACCGTAAGTTCATATTGAGGAAGATTTTTGTGATATGAGGATGTGCATTTTATAGTGATGTATTTTTATTTTGGAATTTTAAAGCAATATAAGTAACGGAATTGTATTATTTATAATGAACGGGAACAAAGTCAAAGCTTATAATATCCTATAGCAAATTAAATGTCACATATACTTGGATTGTTTTGATATTCTTTTAGTCCGTGCGAAGAACGGGTATAAATTTGCTAGTATTAAATAAATAATATTAATGAAAAAAATTATTAACTAATTAAATATTATTCACAATTAAATAAATAAATTTTCCCTAACATATATTTTGTGTAACAGAATCTTTTCTATAAGAATACATTGTCATATTTCTAAGGGCTAAGTTGCCTGCAGCCAAGTGTGGCAAATTTAAAAAAAACTATTTATCCAAAAAAAAATTTAATCTATTACATACAATTTAAAATTTGTTGTTTCATCTAAACTTAATGAACTTTACGTTTAAAAAATATAAAATCACCAATGTACTCCCATATATTTTATTTTTGTGCACCCAAAAAATTGCAAATGAAATATAATTAACTGTAAAAAAAAAATAATGATGTAATGCATTTTTCTTTAATAAATAGTAAAATTCATGCAATTAATGCAGAAATCTTGTGAAATTAAGCAAAAGCGCATTTGAACCTCCTTCTAACATTAATTTATATGAACTTGCTTCAAATTCTCAATTAAAAATAGAACTCTGTCACACCAGTTGAAGGCCAAGAAACTTAAGATATAAAAATATTTTTGGAATTTGATTAATAAATCCTTCACTTGTCTTTTGTACATCAAAAAGATTGTCAATAACTGTTAATATAACTTTGTCTTTACTAATAAAAAAAATAAAATTAGACAAATGTAGATGAATCTGTTATGCAATAGATTGTGGATTCGTCATAACCAAAAGAAGAAAACAAATTAATCGAAGTTTTCAATGTGTTCTCTTTTATGTCACTAATTTTTCTCTCTAAAATTACGTTTTTAAAAAACACGAACAAAGTCTTCAAATAGCAAACTGTAAGACTTTTCTTCAAACACATTGACAGTCTACAATACCATGTTTGATTTGAAACAAAAATCAAACAAATAGGAATTTTACTTTTGATAATAAGAAAGTACTAGATACTGTTTATTTTATTTCTAATGTCTTTCTTTACAAGTTCATTTATGCATATTCTCAATTTATATGTAAAACATATATAAACCTTCTAGTAGTGTTTGCATTTAAATAATGATAATAATTCAAAATACTAGTAATTTTTTGAGAAAAATGGTTGATAAAATTATACATATTTTTACACTCTTAGAAAAAAAGAAACTAAAACATTAGTTATGATTTTGTGTGCTAGAAAATTTGCCTGTTTTCTGAATTGTGTATATTTTTTATTCAGTGTGCTACTACAATAACCATGACTACAACTCCATACTTACGAAGTTCTTTAGCTAGATCCTTATATACAAAGATGATAAAGGATGATAATTTAAGGACACTAGATAAGTCAAAGGTAGGAGGGATTTTTTTTTGTAAATAAAATACTATTGTCATACAATTTAGCCTCAAATTATAGGGGGAACTGGGGACATTTGACCCATAGGGATACATGACCCAATGCCTTTTTCTCAGCATTGGAAAAGTTTTATAAGTTGGAAGTGGCATCACTTCTTTCCTTTTAGTCAGCTGAACACATGGTGAAAAAATCCAACTGAATCAATGCGTATGTGTTTAGCTATAGGAAGTAATACGTTTTTATGTACTGAAAGTAAATTTTTGGTGCCATAAGATTTTTTTTCCGTCTGCATTTTTTTGGTTTGCAGGAAAGATTTTTTCAATTTGTTACTGATTTTGTTCATGCTTTTAGCTATTACGTGCATAATATTTTTAATGTATTTATTTGCAAAATACTTTGTTTTGGGCTTTAGTAAAAAAAGTGCAGCTAGGGATACTTGACCCAAGCCAATTAGGCATATGTGACCCAAGTAAATAATTTAAAAAGGAGACAGAAGCGGACCAAGTAAATTTTTTAAACAATCACGGGAGGCCTAAAAGTGAATGACTGGGTTCTTACCAAATATTTTGGGAAAATGAAATATAAGAAGATTTGTTGTGAAGGTACAAGAAAAAAATTCTGACGAGATTACAATTCAGTTTGACAAAGGAATCAATACAAAATGTTTAAATGGCCTGAAATGGATAATATATCCCAAGTTGATATTGATGAAAGAGAAGCGATTCTTCAAAACCTCCTTTGATTTCTCTTCCAAACTAAAGATCCCCAGTTTTGTATTCAAACAAGACTTTTCGTTTAAAATTGAATAATTCGTTAGTATAATAATAATTAATGGGTTAAAAATACAAGTAATGATTTTGTCTGGCAAAAATGAAAAATGTATTTAAACTTTATATGATATGTTAGTTTTGTTATCATGTATAAGTATTTTGATAGTTTTAGTCATTCTACCAAATATATGGGTTGGGTCAAGTAACCCTAATGGGTGGGTCATGTATCCCTATACACTGGGATACATGACCAGAAACTAAAGTTTTAAATAATTTATATTTTACTACTATTGCAGTTAATACTTCAGAAAAATACTAATATATATTGTGTAACACGTAATTAAGTATAAATTGACTGCATTTACATAAATATCATCCATAAATAGTGTTTTTTAAAAGTTACAAGCAAAAGAATGCAAATTGGGTCATGTGTTCCTAGTCTCCCCTATAAAAATATCAATATTTTTATGTTAAAAAACAGATGGCTTAAAATAAATAATTTTAAATTTTTGTTTTGTTTTAAAACTTAAGTTGATAATATATAATTTTCAATGCACCTATCATTTTAAGGTGTTAAATCAAAAGCTTTAAAATGTTAAATCATTGAAACAAATTATCTTTTAAATTCCTGGTGCCAGTATTTATCAAAATTATAATTTATTCAAAACCATTCTCTGTTTTGTAAAGTAGCTCTGAATGGTTGTTATTCAGTCTCAGAAGACATCACTTGAATTCGATTTTTCTTTTTTCCCAGGGCAAAAATGTTTTAAAATAAAATTTAAATTTTTGTGTTAAAATTCGAAAATACATAATTTTCAATATTATCATTTTAAAGGTAAACTAAAGCTTTAAAATGAATATTGGTTTAAAAATTTTATCTTTAGTATTTTTGATTGTCAGCACAAATTTAACCTGTTTCAAATCAGTTGGGCATGCAAACAGCTTGAAGAAGATTATTAAATGGGAAAATATTGATTTTTTTTTCTCTTTTTCCACATAATTTTTAATTTAGATTAAGATCAATTATGTAAAAGATTTTTTGGAAACATGTTTGGTATTGTTAAAATGTTCCTGTGAATTTTTTCTGGCTTTCGTGTACGTCCTTACTATTTTTAGCTTATATTAGTGTCACAACTTTATTTTTGGAGATAAAAACTTCCTGCTTTGGATTTACTTATTGTTTGACTTGAGTAACATTATGCATCATAAAGAAATAAAATATAAAAATTTATTTGGTAAATTATTGGTAACGGAACGTACCATACTCCGTTACCAAAAATATATTTCAAAACTTCAGCTTTCCTTTAATACTACTAAGTAAAAAGATATTTCATGGTTCCTAATTCAGAAAACTTGACATTTATTAGATTTTCATGTTTTATATATAAAAGGTTAAAAACTAAAATAACATTATTTTATATGTACCCGACATATTTTATGTCTTAGCTGTTTACTCTGCAATAATATATTTTTTATTAATTATCTTTGTTTTGTTTAAAATTTTAACACCATATTTTGACAACATTTGGTTTATTTCCCACGTATTTAGCACCAAACAATAGCAGCATTGTGTAGTGGAAACAATAAACAAATCAGCGTCTAGTGATTAGCTTGTGTCAGTGTTAACATTAAATCTGTCTGTTTAAGTGTCTGTTTTAATTTTAAAGATAATTATTGGTTTAGCAGTAAAATTTAGATACATTTAAATTGCTCTGACAGCAAAGGAGAAATAAAGAAGATATAGTTAACAAGAAAACAGACTGGACACAGAACATTTAAGGAAAGGGCAGACTTAGGAAATGAGGCTAAAATGATATGAAATGAAATACTCAAAGAAATTGCAAAACTAAAAAATGTAGATGACAGAATTAAATTATGCAAGTAGAATCAAACAAAAGTTGTAAAATCGAATATGGAATGGTAGCAAAGCAAAGAAAGTATAGTACTTTGTTTCTTATAAATCACCTCAAGCCCTGGCAAGCAGTTAGAGAGCACAAAGAAAATTGCCAAATGTCTAAAAACGAAATCTGTAGTAAATACAATTGCAAAGTCGGTAGCTGTTGTTTGTGATAATTTGATTAAAAAAAATCTGTTAACGAGATACAAAGTGTGCATGGGGCTAATTCTAATTTACTTGTTTACTGGGTATGCATGATAAAAAAAGAAGGTAAGAGTATGTTTTAGTTCTGATGTTGATCACACAAAAATCAGCATATTTGCCCGCATAAATATCCATATCACATCGACTCTACAATTCCATTCTAGTGTCCTAATTTTCTAATGTTTATGTTTTTATTCTTTTTCATGCATATTTTAATTTATAAAATATGTTCTTTTTTTTTAAACTTGAAAGTCAGCATATAAATATATTCAAATGTACATTAATAATTTCATTGTCAATAAGACAATAAATCATTAAAATTTAATAAGAGTTAATTTAAGGTAATAAAGAGTTAATTTAAAGTAATTAAGGTAATTAAGGTATAGTTACATTACATTAAAAAAGTTTTATCAAAAAATAATATTTTAGTTCAAATAGAAATGTTTTCAATAAGAACATTCGAAGAGTACGTCGTTACATTGATGGTACGTCCGTTACGATCAAATATTTTTTTTAATAACATAATAGCCTTTCAAAATTTTTTTGATTTTTTAGAAACTTAACATCTTAAATAATTGAAAAAAATTACATTAATCATTGAGATTTACAATCAAGGATTGAAGCTTTAATTAACATGCTTGCGTAACTCATGTCCAAAAAGGTACGTCCGTTACCATGGCTAAAAATTACTGCACTGTTAAAGTATTTAACTATTGAAATGGAAATGACTCATGTGAAAGATAATTTTTTTCTCTTTTAACCATACCCAAATTGTAAGTTAAATTTTAACTGATCAGTAACATTTAAACATTATATAATTCTACAAAGGTACGTCCGTACTTAATTTTGCCCCACATAAATATTTAATTAGAAATTAAAGATGAAGATCAATGTAAAATATTTGGGAAACGGGTTTTATATTGCTAAAAAGTTCTCTGATGAGTTAAGATCTTGAACCCTAACCTCTGAACTTTCTACACACATTGACAATTTTCTATTTGAAAGTCACTTAGAGTACTTGGTTAAAAATGTATTCATATTAATAAAGATCATAATCATTCTTGTAAAAGAAAACAGTATTTGCAGACTTTTAAACAAAATTTTTATTGCACATTGCCATATATAATTGGTAAAATGGTATAATTGCTAGGAATTTTTTTTTACTTAAAATAAAATCTTTTTATTGGTCCTTGTGTTTTTTTTAATACATCTTATTTGTCAATTAAACTAAACAAGATAATTTCTACAGATTTTCATGGAATATATAAATTAGTACATTTCAAATTTCTTTTCTTAATATTTTCCAAATTAGTTACTTAAAAGCCCACACCGTTTCCTCGAAAACCAAACCAGGGGGTAGGGGAAGCAGGCTTACATTTTAATTGTAAAGACTAAAAGGACAAGCTTACACAACACATGCGTGCATTTATACATAAATACATTAATTTTAAATACTTTTATGAGTAAGTCCTCTTATTATCGAAATGCATCTAATTAATTAAACAAGTTTGTATTTAATGCAAGCAATTGATATACTAATCTCTCCCTTTGTCTATGTTAGATATAAATTATGGGAATCTATTGGCAAGTTCCTCTTCTTTTCCCTAAAAATCCCTCTTTTAGCTCTAGTTCAACGTAAAATCAACCAAATTTCCTTTTCCCCCCCACAATATAAGTGGTCACAGCTTTCGGTCTATGAACTCTTTTGTTCCTTATAAAGCTGAAGACTTACTTGCAACGTCCTTTTTTTTTACTATTCGCCCTATAAACACTAATAAGGTTTCGTATGTTTTCTAGTAATGCAATTTGTTAATAAAATTTTTCTTGAACCTATGATTTTCGGGGCTTCAGGGTTGCGCAAAGAAGTTCATAGTTTAAGAGCAAAACTACCTACAATTCTTATACATCTTATGAACTTGGTGCTTCGAGAGCAAAGCCTGTGTGTCTTAAAATGGCCCAAATTCTGTGCCCCAACAGTTTGGCCGTTTAATCTGCTAAAAAATTACGAGCAAGAGTGTAATGAAAAGAATGTTGAATTAATATTCTGAAGATATGAGAGGTACAGATTAAACGTCAGTTTTACATTTAGCACTTTTTCATGAAAAAAAATTCCCCTGTTGTTGATTTTGAAATAATTTTAAAACCATCAATTTCGTGAGCTAATTTGAATCGAATTTTTTTCCTCTTGAAGAATAATCCATGTTAAAGTTTAGAACCACACTGACTGATTTCGCATAGCAATATGACAAGCTGAAAAAAAGTTACTGATTTCCAGGCCCACATTCAATCCAACCCAGTCACGGAAAGCGGCCAGATTTATGAAACGTCTTAAATCGCTTCCACTCGTCTGACACGCGCCGTGCCCTACTTTAAGTATTTGTTAGGGGTGCGGGTCCCCCCCTTTGCAAGATACCTTCTTAAAAAAATGAGTACAGCTCTTCCTAAAAAAAACTGCAGCATATGGTTTACTCCTTACTAGTAAGGAATATAGAAATTAAAAATATATATACATATTGGTTACTGTGAAATTTTCTTTCTGCTACATTCAGTCTCTACAAAATAAAATAACTAAACTGTATCTCTTTCCGCCTTTCAGCAATGCCTTTAAAACCAATAAAGTTCTATGGCAGTTAGTCTTTGCACATGCGCGATTTTCTCGAAAACCTTATTACGCCGTCCGACCTGTAGGACGGAACTGGGAACTCGTTTGCCGTAATTGAAGTCAGGAAGTATTTTAGTTCGAGTTGTAGAGTAGTTTTCAGACAGACAAACCAAAGTTCGAAAAATACTTTTTCAGAATGAGCACCCTTCAAAACATGTAAAAACACAATCTCCATTTCGGATTTTCGACCCCATCGCAATAGTTGCATTATCATCTATTTCATATTAGGTAACTGAAAGTAAAAGCTGTGGTTTGTTTCATTGAAAATTTTTGTTCCAATGAATTCCAAGCGAATGTTTTCTTCATGTATAGGTACACGTTAAATCCAGAAGTGTGATTTCGCATGTGAATGGGAAAAAAATCAACTGTTTTTTTTTAGTCTAGACCACAGATATCATAGTTAAAGTATTAGATTGGCAGATCACGTGACCTCCAATGCTAACGACGGGACACGCATGGAGGCCAAATAAGAGGGCAAAAGGGCCAGTGTTGCTGCCATTTTAAAGAGAAAAATACTTTAAAAAAATACCATTTAATTCTAAAATTACAAAAAAATATCTTAAAAATACTAGCTGCATTTTTGGAATCTTTTTAGTAACTTTAAATCCTTTTCTAGTATTTTTTTTTTGTAATTTTAGAATTAAATGGTATTTTTTCGAAGTATTTTTCTCCTTAAAGTGGCAGCAACAATTGCCATTTTGCCCTCTTATTCTGGTCTCCACGCGCGTCCCGTCGTTAGCATTAGAGGTCACGTGATCTGCCAATCTAATACTTTAACTATGATATCTACACTGTTAAAAATTTTGTGCTTGGTTTCACCATGATATTGGTTCCTAGTAGCTGCAACGGCTGTGTGGTGAAATGTTTCACCTTTTTTTCGGTGTTTGGTTGAACCATTTTTCTGGATTTGGAAACAAAAACCTGAGAAATGGTTCAACCGAATACCAAAAATATGGTTTAACGTTTCACCACACAGCCGTTGGAGCTACTGGGAACCATATTTTTGGTGAAACAAAGTGCCTAATTTTTAACAGTGTACAAACGTTTTAAGACGTTACCTAAAATAGCGGCCACATTTACATAACGTCTTAAATAAATCGCTTCCACTCGCCAGACACGCGCCGTGCCCTACTTTAAGTATTTGTCAGGGGTACGGGAGCCTCTCTGCAAGAGGGGTCCCTATTCATAAAAAGAATTTAAGAAACGAAACCCGTGCCACACTTCTACTTTATAATATTTTTTACACCATTTTTTTTCCTTGACTCGGGATATATTGGGCCATTCTGATTGTACAGAGAGGTTTTTTTTTTATTTGTACTTAATCCCCCCCTTAGGTACATGTTGTACCATCGGGTGCTGTAACCTATTTTGGGGTTGTTGAGCTACAGGAGTATCTGATGTAGCTTTTTGTCTGGAGTCCTAGATTCGGGGTTTCCGTTTTCAAGTGTGGCATTTGGTTGAAGACGTTGGTTAGAATGTAGGCATCAAAATCTCTTATCGTTATTTCCATCGTCTTATAAAATTGTACCCTGTAAAAAAAATGCTACTTTTACAGAAATACTGTCTGATGCGTGTGCCAAAAAATACCGTATAATTTACATAGTAAATTTGTTTATTTTATACGGACAATCTGTAATTTTAACGTAAAAGCTGTTTTAAACAGACAAATTTGGAAGAAAACATAAAATTCTACCTCGCTCTTCGGGAAGTAGACCCCGGCCACCCCAGGGACAGGCCTGGATACTATTCACAATACTACCGAGGATTATTAAGCTGCCGAACCCAAGTTCGAATCACAGACCTTTAGATCTCTAGTCCAACGCTCTTCTAACTGAGCTATTCCGGCGCAAACAGTTAAAAACTTGTTCAGCTGCAGTCTTTACGTGATTAAAAAGAGAAAATAATTCCTTTTACTTTAAGAAGAATATTTTTATAGAAACAAAAATTTTTAAAGAAAATAACAGTAATAATAATTTTTCTCTTTAAAATCAGCAATATTTTTTAAAGTGTAATAGAAAAGAATATAGTGATTGGTTACATTGCTTGGAAGCTAAACTTTTAAATAAGCGAAAGTCAGAGAAGTCCAATGATAGCTTTTGGTGACAAATAAGCTAAACCAATATTTTATCTCAGCAACAGTTTGTGTAATATTTGATGGACAATTGTTCGCTGTCAAAACGCATCATTGTTCATTATTCATTTACCGTCAAATGGGGTCACTTTGGCCCTGGAGAAGAGTAACTTTGGCCAAACATAAATCCCTAGTACGGTCTTTCTTCTTGAATATTAGCTTCCACACTACGTTTATAAAGTAAAAAGTGGAAGTATTATAATCGTTCAGTCCGTCTGTCTGTCCGTCACCCACTTTCATAGCCCAAACTACAAATGCTACGGACAAGTGTGATACGTCAAAAAATTCAACGTATCGAAATTAGAATACATTGAAAATTTCAGAAAATAATTCGAATTCCTTCAATTATTTAAAAAAAAAACTGCAAAATTTAATGCTCATTTAAAAAGCATAGGAAGCCATTTTTATTAGAATTTAATCACCATTGCCATTCGCCAAATTCGCTCGAGAAACTTTAATTCTTTTAGACAATAAATTAAAATAAATTAATTTTTGCGACATCGATCAGTTTGAAATGACGTCAAATATATTTCACTACGAGATTCTTTGTACGTTGATATGAAATGTTTAAATTCTATTTAAAAGCGAGGAATATTACATATTTATTCTTTGAAATATAAATTAATATTTGCAAACGATAAGTAATAATTATTGAATTTTCGAAATAAAATAAATGAAACTAGCCAAATTTAGCATGTAAATGTTTATTATGGAATATCAAGGCTGTGTTTGTCGCCTTTTTACCTGTTAAACACAACTGTTGTGTGGAAGCGGGTTAAGTGATAGATTCTGTTACAAACCTACTTTTTTTTTTTACTCTTCGGTCAAGGAAAAGTTGCCACTTATTCAAAAAGGCAAGCACATTTTTAAAAAAGCGCATTTATAGAGAAATTATTAGCTTGAAAAACTTGGGCCAAAGTTGCCCCATTCAACGGTACTTGAAATTGTCTTGTAAATCACCAATAACTACTCAGAGCAATAACTGTTTTGATGCCTAGGATTTTAGAACCGATTTTAGTTATACTTGATGTTTTTTGTGTCAAAGAACTAACTGCTCGAAATAAAATTGCAACAAAATTTTAACTTTCATAAAATGTAATTATATGTTTCTTATATAGTTTTTGATGCTGAACACGAATCTAGTTTCCGTTCAAAAGAAGTTGTTAGGCGAAAAACTGTCTTCATATTTAAAATCAGTGACCTAAATATGACTAAAATCAGTTCTAAAATCCTAGGCACCAAGACAAAAACAAACCGTTGCTATGTGTTATTTCTCTAATCACACAAATTGCCTATTCCAGTGTAGAAAATTTATCATAGATATGTTATAAGCATGTGTAGACTCAGAATTTTATTTTATGATTAATTCGATTAATTTCTTCCAAATCTGTAGTCCGAATAAGCATTCATTACTCTTATGTTTTTTGCCAGTAGTCTTTTCAATGCAAATATCAGAGTATTAGAAGAGTTGCAATAGTGTCTTTGTAAAATGATAATTTGCCTTGATATTATAAATAAAATAACTTCAATCTATATTGCTGAGATATGAAGTACCTATTCATTAAAACTTGGGCTGAAAACTTTCTTACGAACTGTTGTGGAACATGGGCAAATGATTAGTTGGTTGTTGATGTTGCAAATATTCGTCACTGTGTTTCAAGAAACACTTTATTTTTTAAAAATTATTCAAAAAGATTTTTTAGATATACACTCTTAAAACAAAAGAGTGAAATTCACTCCTATAGGAGAAGTGCATTTTCGGCACCGGAAAGGAGTGGAAATTAACTCAGACTGAGTTAAAACCGCTCGTTTTAAGAGTGTAGGACGCAGATTGTTTTCTTTTTCTTTTACCCACTCCGAAAAAGAGTGAAATTCACTCCTATAGGAGAAGTGCATTTTCGGCACGGAAAGGAATGGAAATTAACTCAGACTGAGTTAAAACCGCTCGTTTGTTTTAAGAGTGTACTATTCATGAGAATCTTATGTCCATAGAAAAACATTAATTTATCACCATTTTGAAATTATCTGAATTTAAATTTGCAGAGGGTAATTTTATTCTCGACGGGGGACGGCGATTAAAGAAAACACTTCACTGCATTCCTTATACGATCATGCATTATCTTTATAATTTATTAACGATCATGAGCAAATTTACTGCAGCATTTCTAGAAACCAGAGTCGGCTGTTTATTTCGCATTAGTAATCTTACTCAAAAAAGAAGCCAATTACTTATTTCTCTAAGCATGTAACTCAGGGCCGGAATTAAAGATTTGCCGTTTGTAGGCTACGATTGATTTGCCGATCCTGTCATAATATTCTCCCCCTTCGGGGAAAGGTATCTGGTTAGCTGCAAAATAGGGTGGTATGTGCTGTTTAAAGTAGATACACATATTATAGTCATCTATGCACCTTTACACACTAAATCGAAAGCGAAATAGGCGAATTTTTTAAACTGTTTTACTACTTTTTTTTCAACTTTGAAATCCGAGAGGAGGTGGTGCAATTGCCCTCGCCGCGAGCATGTTTGCTTACGAAATATTAGTACTATATACGTTTACGGTTTACGCATTGATGTAAATTATTTGCTTTCTTTCTTAAAAATATTCGTGTCTTTATAATAATTTTTTATACCGAATGCCGCTTTAATTGGGCGTAAAATTTGCCGCCCCAAAATATTCGCCGCACTAGGCTACAGCCTACTTAGCCTATTTAAAAATCCGACCCTGAATTGTAACTTGCGCAGTGTCATAATCAGTGCTGCCGTGTGAGCTTAAATAGGTTACCTCTCCCACTTCCTAAATAGCCTGCTTCAATAAATAGTTTACTTTTTCGAAAACTGATCAAAATAAAAAAGTAACCATTCCATGAATATCTTTATGCCTATAGGAAAACATTAATTTGTCACCTCTTTGAAATTCGCTATATTTAAATTTTGGTGGAGGATACTTCTTACCCTTGAAGACGACAATTTAAAGACAGAATACTACACTGTCTCCCATATCATGTCACTGTCTACCATGCATCAACTTTATAATTTATTAACGAGCACATGCTAATATACTGCCTGGTCTTCAAACAGAGTAGGCCACTTATTTTCCCTGGGTGATCTTACCAAAAAAAAATCCAATTACCCATTCCTCAGCGCGGATAACTCGCACAATGTCATAATCAGTGCTGCTATGTGAGCTGTAGTTACCTCTTCCATTGCCTAAATAGCTTACTTCATAAATCATTTAATTTTTTTTAAATATACCTAAAATAAAACAAATAACGATTCTACGAATATTCATATCTATCTCCAATGTCCATAGAAAAACAGGTTACTTATCACCTCTTTGAAATTGGCTACATTTAAATTTTGCGAAGGGCGTTTCTTACCCTTGAAGACAATTTCGAAACACAGAACCCTATGCTGTCTCCCATACGATCATGCATCATCTTTATAATTTATTAACGAGCACAGGCTAATATACTGCCTGGTCTTCAAACAGAGTGGGCCACTTATTTTTCCCTGGGTAATACTACCCAAAAGAAGAAGCCAATTACCCATTCCTCCGCGCGGGTAACTTGCACAGTGTCATAATCAGTTCCCCCTCCAGACATATTAGATGCTGGCAGAGAGGAATATCTTTAGTGATTATCGACATCTGATATGCCCACCCACAAGCTCGACTGAAATCTCTGCCAGTTCTGGAAAAAGAGGGGGAGGCGGGGAGGACATTATGTTTTCCTTTTTTGCAGTCGCACGAAACGACAGCATCATTATGAATATTAATGATGGCACGGTGTCGGGAACTTCTGAAGATAATTTCATTTAACTTATCGTCTCTCCCGTGCTGCTTCGCTCTGGAGATGGGGATGTTGGTGGTTTGAATGGTCATCCCACTATGGGGATACATTTCGTGGTTAGTGCCGTGTATGGACCGACTCAACTTATAAGGCCGGAGAAGCTCTCTATGAGGTCACACTATCCGTCTGGTTTGGGTAGTCGGCTGTTCCGAAAGAGAGGAACGAAATCTGTTCGGAACCTGAAAAGTATAGCTATTAGTAGTTTAAAGTTCAGGTACTTAGTAAAAAATACCCTTCACCAAATTGAAAGTGCGATACCTATCCGGCGATGCGCGTATTTTTTTTGTTCACACTTTTCTTCCGAAAAGCCGACAATCTGAGCAGGACGGATAATGTGACGTCACAAAAGGCTTTCTTGGCCTCAAAATTAAGGGAGCCATGGTCGGTTAGGAGGATTTTTAATCGGTCCAAAGATCCTATAAACAGCATCGTCGATATCAGTGCAGTTGTTTTCATATCAGTCCTTCCTTATAAGGATTATTGCTTCTGTACTGAAATCGCTGAACAAGAGAAAGACGTTTTAAAAGTCATCTAACTATTTGGGCAGTTTATGCGGGGAAGGTCTTTGTCCCGCATTTTTGGATTTTCCTACAGAGATGCTAAAGATGACTGTGATGCTACAGTGATACTGATTGAAATGTACTATCTTTAGTATTATTAATGGTGCTGTCGACAGTTCTACTCGCTCTTCTTTAAAATCTAAATTACGCTAATTATTTTTACTTTCAACTACCTAATGTATGACATATAAGGTAATGAAAGTATTGCGACGGGGTCGAAAATCTGAAATGGAAATTTTGTGTTTTCTACACGTTTTTGAAGGATGCTCATTCTAAAAAAGTTGTTTGTGACCATTGGTCATTCTGTTTGTCTAAAACCACTCTACCGTTCCAACCTAAAAAGCCATGGACTTCAAATTTGGTACATTAGTTCCTCGTACCTGTTTTACGTCATAATAAGGTTTTTGAGAAAATTGCACCTGTGCAAAGAGGTGCTGTTAAGTATTTTCTGTTTTGTTTTAAAGATATTGCTGAAAAACTAACAAGTAGGTTTGTAACAGAATCTGTCACTTAACCCGCTTCCACACAAAAGTTTGTTTAACAGGTAAAAAGGCGTCAAACACAGCATTATATTCTATATTAAACATTTACATGCTAAGTTTGGCTAGTTTCATTTATTTTTATTTCGAAAATTCAATAGTTATTACTTATCGTTTTCAAAAATTAATTTATGCTTCAAAGAATAAATATGTAATATTCCTCGCTTTTAAATAGAATGAAAACGTTTCATATCAACATACAAAGAATCTCGTAGGGAAATATAGTTAACGTCATTTCAAACTGATCGATGTCGCAAATATAAATTTATTGTCTAAAAGAATTAAAGTTACTCGAGCGATTGTTGCGAATGGCAATGGTGATTTAATTCTAATAAAAATGGCTTATGCTTTTTAAATGAGCATTAAATTGTGCAGTTTTTTAAATAATTGAAGTACTTCGAATTCGAATTCTTTTCTGAAATTTTCAATGTTTTCTAATTTCGATGCGCTGAATTTTATGATGTATCACACTTGTCCGTAGCATTTGTAGTTTGGGCTATGAAAGAAGTGGGTGACGGACAAACGGGCTGAACGATTATAATACCTTCCACTTTTTACGTTATAAACGTAGTGTGGAAGCTAAAAGAGATACAGACTTCAAATTTGGTGCACGAGTCAAGTTATTGAAATTACCTTATAGGGTATATAATTGCCTTTAAATATATTGATTTATTGAGTGGTAATTTGAAAGTCGTATAGTATTACACCCCCCTAGTTTCAAATGCGTACAATTGGATGCATGAGTGTATTGGGATTGACAATTATTCCCGCGGCCCTGATGCATTACCGACCCCCACCAGGAGCAGTCTTCCTGATGATGCCGTCTTGCTATTTTTCCGGCTGATAACCGAATTAAAGACGGTGGTTAATGGAGGAAAGTTTTCAGGGGAGGGATGGAACGGGCATAACTTATTCGAAATGTTTTCTCTTGAAGATATTCATTTTTGTGGTCTGTGGGGTGGCATCGATTGGACTCACCTTGGGGTACTGATTCTGCTCGAAAAACGATTGGCCCTTTTACTCTGCCCCCAAATAATTCATGTGAAATAATAGGTCCCGAAATGATGAGGCAATCGTTTGAGTTTCAGTGAATTTTTTCCTCTGTATTTGTTGCTGATGGAGTTGAAGAATGTAAAAAAGTTGACATGACCTGTCTATCATGTTAAAAAAAAATGAATGGATCCGCAATAATGCGGTATTTTTAATTGTATATCTTTACTAACTTAAAAAGTGATCCTAGATAGATGATGCGCATGACAGTATCCCTTGGAGGGATGGACTGTTTAAAGTTATCAGTAACACATTTAAACGTTAAAATTATCGATATTTAAGGTTTATTCTGCCTGGGTCATCTTCATAGCCCTCCTAACAAATAAAATAGGAGACCAAAGTTGCAATTGGTGATGTTCAAAAAAAAGTCTGCTAGTTCCACTAACTTGAATACTCTATCCGTTTAGTAAGGCATTGGCTTTCAAGCGTAGTAATTTCAGAAAGTTGTTCACACTATACTGTACGTAAAAAATTATGTTAATTTTATTTAAAAAAATCATATATTTACACAAAAACTCCGTTAAGAGGTAGCTGGTGCACATAAAACTTCTTTTTGTTTAAAGTTCCCGATGCCGTGTTCGTTAATGCTAAAAGATTGCTTTGTGTTCCCGTTGGTTCACGTGCCGTCACTTAACAAGTGTTTAACCCTTTCAGTCCCAGTAATGCCATTTGGCATCATCATGTTTCTGATCATAATTAAAAAAAATAATAGGGCTGACCCATCTATTGGGATAAGTAAAAAATATATTCTAATAGAAAAAAGACTGAAGAATCGAGTGATGTGCTTTTTGATATCATAAATGGCTATAGACGATCAGAATTTTTTTAAAAATTATGATGCCAAATTGTCATTGGGACTGAAAGTGTTAAAGTAACTATTCTGATTGCTAATAGCCACTGTCCAGCTCTAGTGCGTCTTTTTACCAACCAAGAACATGCTCTTAATAAATCGCACACATGCCTCAAAAGTGACTCCAAGGCACAGCTGAGATATAGGGTCCGGTCTGTTTACTGATAACTTGTGACTATGGGTGATTGTGAAAAATTAGCGTAGTTGTTGTACCTAACAAGTTGTATTATAGTTAAACTGGAATTTTACCAGATTAATGAAACGCAAATCGCCAGGTTAATGAACGCAGATTAATTGCTTTCCGGTTAATTAATGCAAATAATTATACGATTAAAATTGCTGGATTAATTATCACAAATCGCCAAATAAGGATTGGCCTCTACATCTTAGCTGAATCTTGTGTCACTTTCGTGACACATGTCCTAAAGTGTCAACTGGGGACACCGCACCCAAAGCTAAAGCAACTTTTATATTAAAAGGTTCCAAGAAACGTATTTAAATGTCGAGATTGTAATAGATTTCCTCTGAGATTGACACTTCACCGAGTCATCTTTCTTCATCCCCCATCACCTAACTCGTGAAATATTAGACCGGAGCTCTGGATGCGGAAGATGAAAAAAGATGCTGCTGCTGCTAATCCCTTTCCTGAATCCTCTTTCCAAGTGAAGAGAAATCTGTTGAGAAACATGCTTTTTTTTTGCCTAATAAGTGTCGCGAGAGAGAGAGAGGAAAAGAAGATGTGGAGTAATTTGTTAAGCGAGCGAAGACGCGGAATGGGATTGAAGGATGCTAATGGCCTTTCCCTCTGACATCCGTCCATCTTTCGGAGATTGGGAAGATGGCGACGGATCGATTTGGGTTTGGATTGATTTGAATTGGCAGACGGGCTTAGAGGTGGACTTACCAACGCTTATTAGATTAATAGTAAGTGTCAGTACTGACTTTCGTGGGTAGATAAGGAATTTGAATTTTCTACTAACAATATGGTTGAAATAATCAATACATTTTCTTAACTGAGCTAGGAGCTATGTTATCATTAACGAAGGTCGAAATCTGCGTACTAATGCAGGGGGCTGGGGAACCCAGTCGGTAAGGCCTTACATGCGAATGGTCCAATGTTCAATCCCGTGCATTGCCAAAAATAACTCCAACATGGAGCATAGGGCCTCCATCATGGTCCGCCACCTCACCCTGTTGGCAGCAACGGTCTTAATCTCTCCATGACTTGATAAGTTCTTTTACTTCCTTGTTGATTGTTCTACGCCCCGTTGTTTTTGGCTTCCCTCTTTTTCTTTTGCCTTGCGGATTCCATTCTAAAGCTTCCTTTACTTTGAATTTTTCGGGCTTGCGTAGCACATGCCCGATCCACCGCCAAAAATAACTGCAGAACTATAAATGTCCAGTGCAGCCAAAAAGTTTGACGACTACAGACGCTTCGTACGATGTCGGCCTTAAAAAGTAGCTTTGGGTGCCTACTCGGGTATCAGCTGGCCACTCGACTGTGGTTCTTAGTTATGACGTCCGTCGGTAATAGCCTTTGTATGGCTCTAGTGCGACGATAATTCAACTCAACTCTGTCATCTATCCATCCTTGGAGATTTAAAGATGGCGAAGAATCGATTTGGGTTTGGATTGATTTGAATTGGAAAGGTATATAGGCTTAGAGCTGGACTTAGCAATACTTATTAGAGGAATAGTAAGTGTAAGTACTGATCTTTGTGGATCGATTTGGATTTTTTTTTACTAACAATGACCATGTTTCAATCCCTGAGTTGCAACAGAATTTTTAAATGAGAATAAATTTTATCGAACCTCGATTGGTGAAACCATGTCACGCGATAACAGAGCCTTAATCGGAGCAAACATCGCATCAGGAAGAGTGAAAATTGAAAGCTAGAAAGAATTACGTTACCTAACACAAGCCAATGGGTCGATTTATTCAATTCCTTTTCTGTCTTTAGCTAGGAGCTTTGGATTCATTACAGTTGGGTCGAAATCTTCCTACTAGTGCTACCTCACACTATTCAGTATTTGGTACTTCGGTTGTTCATTAGGATTGGGGTATTTGACTATTTTTTTTTATCGTAAATTGAGCGTCTGTAAAAAATAAATCTACGACTTTTTGTTCTTTTTCCAAAAATTTTGTCAAAAAACGTAAAAACAATGAATTTTGAAATTTAGTCGAAAAAATACGCGTGAAAAGGCTTGCTGGCTTCCACGTGTTATCTGTGATGTCACTAGTAGCTATAAACAAGTTTTAAAACACCATATTGGAATCTATTTTAGGCAAATTTGAGCTATCCACTTCTGTAAAACCGCCTTTCATCATCTCGTTATTTATTATTTTAATAGTAAATTAAATTAAATCAAGTTTAATTAGAAAACAAAAAACATCAAGCCGTTTTTTTTATACTTACTAGTGACGTCAGCCAAATCAACGTGTTTGTGATTACGTGACAATCACGTGAAAAAAGCCATTTTAAAAGGATTTTTTAAGATTTATTTCGCTAAAAAATATATGCATTTGTTATTTTTGGCTTTAAATTATATTTTGAATAATATTGAAAGGTATTTTAGCGATACAGTCAAGTACTTTATTATCAAAACGTCAAAATCGAGCCTCCTAGTGGGCTTGACGCATTTCAGTACTAGGCAAATCTAAAGTTTCTCATTATCGTTATCACACCATCAAAATCAGTATAACTAATATCTCGTCACATAGGTCAGTATTTAGTTTTTTGAATCATAACATTTCAACTTAGAATGCAATTATTTATTAAAAAAGCAATTATTATTTTTAGTTTTGATTTTGACTAGAAACTTTGGTCTTGTTCTGCTCTTTCAATTTCAAGCAAAGCGTAACACTTAAAAAGAAAAGTTATGTATTTTATTATGTTTTTCGGTGGCATCGGAGCACAAGTTAAAATAAAGATTTTGATTTAACTATCTTTCAGAATTTTTCGTGTTTTTTCCCTGTGTAGACAATATGAGTACCTTATAGTTGAAAGTATTTTTTTTTTCAGATTCAGCCTTAAATATGTTTAATAACACAAGTACTAAGGATGACGGGCAAATAGAAACAAATAGTCACTATCAAATAAAATCCTTTATTTCCCATGCAAGTAAATGTATGATTTTTCAAAAATTCTAAACTCGTTTGAACTCAAAAAGATAAACATTTATTATAAGAAAATTTATTTTAATTGAAAAAGATTTAATATACAAATTCACTTTACTCGCGTTATTCATAAAACTTGTGTCCTTGAAACATGTTTGGTTGTCATTTGGCTGAAGTTTCTTTGACATCTCTCTCTTTTGGTTAGGGTGAGGTTTAATTAACGTCACACTAGAGCTACACGGTGGCTTTTGTAACATCTTTTGGCCTCCTCCTCCTCCACTACTTGAAATCTCCAGGTTTAGGGCTCTTTTGTAAATTTTTTCACACATCCACCCTGTTGTGTTTACAGGACTTTTTTTTCACATGGTCTGTTTAAGACATGGTCTGTTTAAGACACTATGTTTTGACAGAACTTTACGACAATGAAGTCTCCTTGGAACAAATGCGTTGGTTGCATGGAAGTTTGGAACTTTCTGGGATTAAAAAATCTGTATACTCTACAGACATTTTTTCATTAAAATTTTTCATTTTTTTATTAAATCTAGATAATATGAAACCAGTTAATGTAGTTGAGGTTGATCTTGTGAATGGTCTGTTTCTTGTATAAATTTTTTTCTGGTCCTTTGAAAATCAGAAGGAAAAAAAAATGACGTGTCCCGATTCACCCCGTAAATCTTAAACCTATGATGTCATAAGAAAATATTAATTCTCTGCGACCTAGTTTGAAGTTTCATTTATTTTATTTCGAAAATTCAATAATTATTACTTATCGTTTGCAAAAAATAATTTATATTTAAAAGAATAAGTATGTAATATTCTTCGCTTTTAAATAGAATAAAAATATTTCATATCAACATACAAAGAATCTCGTAGTGAAATATATTTGACGTCATTTCAAACTGATCGATGTTTCAAAAATAAAATAATTTTAATTTATTGTCTATAAGAATTAAAGTTTCTCGAGCGATTGTTGCGAATGGCAATGGTGATTTAATTCCAATAAAAACGGCTTCCTATGCATTTTTAATGAGCATTAAATGTTGCAGTTTTTTAAATAATTAAAGTACTTCAAATTCGAATTATTTTCTGAAATTTTCAATGTATTCTAATTTCGATGCGCTAAATTTTTTGACGTATCACACTTGTCCGTAGCATGTGTCGTTTGAGCTATGAAAGTGGGTGACGGACAGACAGACGGACTGTACGATTATAATACCTTCCACTTTTTACGTTATAAACGTAGTGTGGAAGCTAAAACACTAAATGTCCATTTCAGATTTTCGACCCCATCGCAATACTTTCATTACCTTATCTATAATAATAAAAGAAAGAGTATTTCATATTAGGTAATTGAAAGTTAAAAACTGGCAGCTGTAAATATACCCAAAAGTATATTTGTGGATACGGGTTGTCCAGTTGATGTCATGGGAAAATTGTTCCGATTCACTCCGTTTTACGGTAATTCTGTTCAATTGATTTTGGTATTGATTTAATCTAACAAAGAACATTCTAATTAAGGAGATTGGGGAAAACAAAATTACTTATATATAAAACTGTAATAAGACCAACAGTTATATATGGGTCGGAGACCTGGACCTTGAATCAAAAGCAAGAGAAGATGTCAATAACTTAGGAGCGAAAAATTTTAAGAGCCATATTTGGACCTATCAAGAAAGGTGATGTTTGGAGATAAGATGATACAATTTTGAAGTGGCTAGACTATTTGGATAGAAAGACATTATTAACATCATAAAAACAAAGAGAATTCAATGGCTGGGACATATGGAAAGATAGAATGGACGATAGCAGATGCACAAAGAAAATTTTCAAGGGGCAATGTCAGGGAGAGAGAGGAAGACATAGGTTAGGTTTGAGTTATCGTCGCACGCAACACAAGTGCTGTTGAGGAAGACCTAGAAAAAGATGGATAGATGAAGTGGAAAGAGATCTGAAGGCCATGAAAATTATGAACTCGAAAGCGACCCAGAGCGAAAATTGCGACGAGAGCGAAAGCGACCCAGAGCGAAAAAGCGAAGACCAGAGACAGGCGACTTTGGAGTCGCATTGTTAGAGAGGCCATGATCCAGTATGGACTGTACACTGTTAAAAAATTTGTGCTTGGTTTCACCATGATATTGATTCCTAGTAGCTGCAACGGCTGTATGGTGAAATGTTTCACCTTTTTTTCGGTGTTTGGTTGAACCATTTTTCTGGATTTGGAAACAAAAACATGAGAAATGGTTCAACCAAGCACCGAAAAAAAAGGTGAAACATTTCACCATACAGCCGTTGCAGCTACTAGGAACCAATATCATGGTGAAACCAAGCACAAAATTTTTAACAGTGTAGTGCCAGGGAGTAGTAAAAGGAGGAGAATGCCAATAGACCCCTTTATCTTCCGATTATATTATTTTGAGATTGAAAGAGTTAAGGAGCGACGGAACGATTAAAAAAATCATTTAGACGCATTGAGATCTAATAAATATGTAGACTTAGAGCTGAACCTAAGTCTATAGATTTAATCAATGCCTTTCGATTATCAAAAGGCCTTACAATATGACGTCACATACCCTGAAGCTAAATATATAATAAATAGAATTTTGTTGAACTAGATGGTTTAGGATTTATTATCCTAGCTTAAAACATTATTACGAATTTCGACTTGGAGCTTATTCAACAAAGAATTATAAACTTCAACAATTCACGTGACAGAAAACCCCTAGTGGCGTTAAAACTTCCTACATTTCTAGAGAGCAATCGCATTACTTTGGTCTGTCGTCTTCCTATGAAAAAACTGATGAAGAAAAAAAAAGAATAGAACTCGATATTTGGAAGTTGTCGCGCTGGCAGTAGGTAGTTTGCTCAATCACATTTTTAATATTCAAAACGTTATTGAACCTGCTCAAATTTGGGGGACATTTGAAATTAAGAACTGCTCCGCATTGGTAAATGAATTAAAAAGATTAAGAAAATACTCAACAGTCATATTAGTAACATACAGTGTTAAAAATTTGGCCCTTATTTCACCAAAAATATAATTCCTAGAAGCTGCAACGGCTGTGTGTTTAAATGTTTTACCATATTTTCGATATTCGGTTGAAACATTTCGATTTTGTTCCACATTTTGATTGTCATGAAAAATGGGTTAACCTAAAACTTAAAATATGGTGAAATATTTCACCACGTAGATATTGCATCGACTAGGGGCCACTATTATGGTGAGATCAAGCACAGAATTTTAACAATGTTGTTGTTGTTTCTAATGCCACTCGGTAAACTAGCCCGGAGTAGAGAACTACCGATTTTAAGGCGAAGTGGGCGGCTCCGTTTTTATTGAGCGCCACAAGGAGAAAGTCCGACTTTTGCTCGCAGCATGACACATCCGTTTTACAGAAGGTCCTTTCACACATCCATTCTCACTCACATATCGGAATTTTGACCAGATCAAGGCCGATAACCCCTGATTTGTACCCCAGAGGTATTAATTTGGATGGAACATGGAGGACTTGTGACCACGACATATTTAACGTCCCAGCCACCATTAGCAACACGGCGGTCTTTAGTCGAATACAACGCCGACCAGCACCATCAGAATTGCGAGCACCGCGAGACAGAACCCACAACCCTTCTCGACACGACGCTCACACGACTGAGCTACCGCGGCTCTTTTTTAACAATTAAATATAATTTAGTGAGAGTAGTTAACCGATTACAGTACAAGTCACTTTTTTACTATCTGTATGACATTTACAAATAGTTAGTGTCATAATCATTATTTTTTTCATTTTTAGACATTTATTTATTGTGGCTCCCGATAGAAAGTGAAACTATGTTACAACATGATTCCATACCACCCGCAAATTTAAAACTGTCAATAGAAGATTAAACTTCATAAAAACTATTTTTAAAGCATCTTAAGATGCGGAAAAGCAGCAAAGATGGTGATGATCCTCTCCATCATCCTTCCTTCTTGAGAGATCGAGAATATGGGGGGTGGAAGGAGGATCGATTTGTTTTTCGATTGATTTTGATGCGCCGATGGACGATTATTAGAGCAGACGGGTCTTTCTACCTGGGCTGAGAAGGTTTTTGAATTCCTCGTAAGAAAACAGATAAACTGCAAGGTAGTTCTAAAACTAATGACCTCATTAATATAGCTTAAAAAGCTACTTTATTTTTTATCCGCAAATTCTTAATGTTGCATTCAAAATTAGATCTTTTTTATTTCATTAAAAAGTTTTAGTGTAATTTTGAACTATTTTCTTTAACCCTCTGAAGGTTATGGACTTATAACTCCGTCAATTGATTGTTGGGTTTTCCAGCAACACATAATTAAAAAAAAAAAGCATAGATTTTATAATTTTACTAAATTTTAAACTTTAAAGTATGGAGAATTCATTTATAATGAGCTGCTACAGAAATACTTTTTAAAAAATAAATCTTCCGTCTAATTTTATTCTCAGACAGTGAAAACAAGTTTACACTTCAGCAAATTTGCTTATCCCTCAAACGGTTAATTAAAAAATTTGAATAGTAACTGCCTTTTTTACATAAATACATTTAATGAGGGAAACTAAAACAAAGTTTAATAATATTTTTTTATTAACAAATAATTGCATCTTGGTAGCATATAACCTTTCACGGATATTTTTTTTTAAAGATGAATCTATAAAAATTAAAATGGATTGCTTTTGGTTTACCAGATCAATAAGCCTAGTGAAAAGTCACAGTTTTAGGAATTTAGAAGTTCCTAAGAATGAACAAAAATTAGTGAACAGAAGTTCGAATACACACATCACTAGAAGATAAAAATATTTAATTACTGCAATTTCCAATTAATAAACTACTACTTTAGCATAATTATTTCAGTTCTAATAAACATCTCTTGTTGTCGTTTACTAAAATACAATAAGATAAATACTTTTTTTAGTAAATAATTTTAAAAACCTTACAGTATCGAATTTTCTTTAATAAATACTTCCGTTTCTTCTATTAACATCCTATAATTTAACTTCTACAATTCTAATTTATTTTAATTTACTTTAAAGTCGAATATTTCTTTTAAATATTCTATAACAAAAATAAGCCAAAGAATTAAAATATTCCTTCTAATATAAATAAATTATCCAAATATTCAGCAGCATTTGCATATCTCTCCCTTTTACAAATCCCTACTATTCCGACATCGGGTTGTCACTTAGCGCCACCTATCGGAGTAATCCGACACTATCTCGCATAATTTGTTTCCTCGCGCTCTGCTCCCATTGAAGCCAATTTTATCTGCCCGGTAGATGGAATATGCTAGGGGGTTAGTCACAAATTGTCTTATTTCAGGTGACGTAGTTCCTTCCAGCTTTCATTCCTGTATTTTCTTCGATCGTTTTTTCGATGGGTACTCTGTTTCTACGTGACATTGATTCACCTGTCTGGGCTTTATTTTTATTCAGCATTTCAGTTGCCACTCAAGACCATGCCACTCAAGACATGCCAATTGCACTTGAAGTTTTGGAGTAAAATACCTGTTTAAAATGTCTGTAAGATGAGAACTGGTGATCAGAGTAATGCGAAACTTGATAAGAGATACTGATGGTGCAGCGGGTATTTGTTCAAAAGATAATAATGGAGCTATTAAATGCGGTTAAAAGTTCGTCTATGCGTTGTTCCTTTACCTTTGAAGAAATTCACTATAAAGGATCCATATGAGGCATTTAGTCTCTGGCATGGCAAATTCAATGCTCAGGTGTTTTGTGATAACATTCTATTTCCCCATTACTTCATTATTCTAGAATTCCTTTGCTAACTTACGATTTGCAAAAGAAAACTTCCCCTTTCCAATTACAATTCTTTTGATTTCAAAGCTATTAAAACTATTATGTCAACAATCTTGTAAATTAACTAGAAATAGTTTGTCCTACCCCACTGTTCCAATCAAATTAGTTCTGATTTCATAAGGTTATTTTAAAACATATTTACACTTACCACCTGTAGGTGAAATTGTATATCTTGAGCATACATTATAATATATTTCTACAAGTAAGTTTTTTCGTAAAAAGGGCCAAAACACTTCAATGGATACGCTTTTCTATTCGCTTTTCTGTATGTCCCTTCTCATGATAAGCGTTTGAGAAAAAGCTCCGATCTTTTCGATTAAATCTAGTTTTTTTTACTAATTGAAGAATTTAAGTCTTACATCCTATCTTGCAATGTAATGACCTTTTTATCAATTCCGTTAGCCATCCTGCTTTAAAAAAAAAAAAAAAAAACTAATGTAAAGATTTAAATCTTAGTTTCTTTTAATCTTAGTTTCCTGTTCTATAGAATGTAATTTATTTTTGTAATAGATAATACTTTGCATAGTTATAAACTAGAAATAATTTAATTTTTTTCTATTTTTTTTAACATTCATGTTTATGATTTCAGGTTTTAGTGCACTTTTTTACTCAAATGAAAGGTATAGTTGCAAAGCTCACAATATCCAAATTCTAACAATGTAGAATAGTAAATAGATGTAGGGTACAGTCCTTTCATTAGCGACTTTTGACAATCGTAAATTACCTTGAACGAAGTCTAATAGACGAGAAGAACCCTATATCTAAGTTATACTTTGTATACAGTGACTTTTTTGGAACTAAACTTGTATGTATATAGTGTATGTATACAGTGTCATGTATACATGTGTTATTATAGTGTTAGATACAGTTTTTATATATAATACAGTGTTATGTTTTACACTTATATGAAGTAAACCTATCAGTTTATGTATAATAATACAGTGTATGTATATTCAGTCTTATGTTACACTCATTGTATGTATACAGGTATACAGGGTTATGTTACATATCAGTGTTATGTAATACTTTTTGGAACTATACCCTTCAAACACTGTGCGTTTATCTTCAATCAGATGAAGAAGAGAGGGGAGAGGACAATGACCAAAGTTGTAGTCATATTTAAATTCTAGGTTGAATGACAGTCGGAAGTCTTACCTTCCAAAGCAGAAAAATATTGGATTATGTATTGGAATTCTAAAAGTATGAATTTTTTTAGGATGACTTTGATTAATAATAATAACATATATGTAATCCTTTGCTTTTCATTCTGGTTTAATCTAAAAAATTAAAAAGATTAGCAATTGAAAAATAATTTCATAACAATTGCTTTTTAGAAAAGCTTATACACGAATACAAGTACTGTATATTCATAATATAAATTTCGATCTTCCATATTTTTCCTAAAATAATAATTGTCAAGAATTTTTTAAAAATATTGTTGATGACATATTAGTGAAATGAGAACTTGTCAAAATTAGAGTTGGTTGTCAAAAATTAGAGTATGAATTAATAAAGTAATATAAATTGGGTGAAGAACCGAAATTCGTATTTTTCTTTGACTTGACAAAAAAAGTGTTTCACGGTGATCTTCAATACAACTTCTTTGCCTCGTTGCTTCAACGATGCAACCACACCATCGCTCCGTTTCTCCAATTTCCAATAGTCCAATCATTTCTATAGTATTCCATAGCTCTATTTCTTTAGTATTTTAAAAGCTCTAGTGTGGCATATTATATTGCTTTATTGTTCTAAAAAATTCCATGGCCTCTTTAGATTTATCATAATTCACATTCTCGCATTATATCACCCTCAACATTTAAAGTATGTATTATTGTAGATACAATAAGCCAGAAATTTTAATTAAATCATTATTTAATTTTAATTAAATATTTCTTGTAATGTAGATTTACATTGCAGGCATAAAAACTTCGAATAGTAACCGATAATTTAATTTGAAGCTCTAGTTCATCTTCAACTCTTTGCTGATTTTAGCAAAAGATACGATGTTTAACTATACTTTAAGGGAGGCATTTCAAAATTTTTGTTTAGTTTTTAAATTATAATTTTTTAAGTGAAACTACATATTTTTTTTATCTAAAAAACAATAATATTAAAAAGAAAAAAGTAAGATATTTTTAGTCATATCCCTCCAGCGGTTTTTAGAAACAAATTTCTTAAATACGTATAAAACATTTCAGGCTGATGCGTACAGTAGATTTTGAGAAAACGGTACATGAACATTGAAAAAGTAAGTTTTGAGATATAACCGTTTAAAGTAAACAAGAGTGGCTTCTTACCTATAAAACATGACTGGATTTTACCTAAACAACGTTTGTTTAAAAAAATATTAAAAATACTTCCAGTACTCGAAACTTTTATGTAAGATATCGTTGAAAAGCTAAGATTTCATATTTTAAGAAACATTAAAAACATTGAAACGTCATTTTTGAAAATTTTTGGGGGTCTGGTCCCCCTTAAAAAATTTATCTAATCAATTATCAGTATATCACTTTACACAATTTTTTTTAGTAATTTTGTGCGGAACAAATTAAATTAATGAGGTGGTTTGCCCATTTACCCATTAACCACGATTGACAAGAACATTTTGCCACACGAAAATTAGTTTTTTTTCTTAATTTGAATTTATAGTTAAGTCGTGCGTTCTCCTTAAGGTTAATTTATAAAACGTTTTGGTTTAAAAAAATTAGGATGAACTAATAATCACAAAAAAAATTGTTTGTGTATTCATAGCACATAAAAAATGTGTATTTTTGCCGCTCAAACCATCTATTGGAGTGACCCTCAACAAATTTTTAACACTATTTATTTCAAAATTCGCGTCACTAGCAAAACATACTTCTAAATGTATAATTATTAAAAAATACTGTTCATATAAAGAATATTTACGTAGGATTTTTCAAGGAGTGATGAGGTTAAGGTACCCCAACATGAGGGATCCTTTGGCTCGATCCTTATGGAAGACCAGGCCCTAAGTAATACAGTAAAGCATATACTATCAAATGATGTTTCGAACAATGACCGAAGAATAAGAGTGATGTTCCTCTGTATCAAAGTCTGTTGATTTGAAACCTGAACATGGTTGATCGCAGCAGTAGATTTCAAGCAATTGAAGAAGTACAGACCGGTCCGGTCCCGATTGGCGATGCCTCAATTGAACGCTGAAGTATTACTCTTGCAGGACTAGATGGGATGCTAACGACTACTCCTACAGAGCAAAACGATATTTCTGCCTGATTATCTAAAAGTAGACTTGTTTCGGTTGCGTGAATTGTCAGATGACCACCATCGAGTCCAAGTACCACTGAGGACACGGTCGGTTTGACTGGGATCTTATGCGGTAAACACGCGCGCACAAGTAATACTGTCAGATAAGGAAGCTACCCATACCCTACCAGTGAGTCGGAGGAGGAACGATTAATGTGGGGGTGATGTCCTGATGTATCTAATAATGAGCTTCGTTGCTGAAGTTGCATGCGCCGTTTGATGCGCAGTCCGAGTTCACATGAAGAAGTACAGACCGTCCGGTTTCGATCTAGGGAACTCTTGCATGCGAGCCCAATACTGAAACCGTCTGCGACAAAGTAATTACTCGGTCGCAAGGACTAGTATTAGGTATTTATGCTAACCGCCACAGTACTCCCTACCAGTGAGTCGGAGGAGGAACGATTAATGTGGGGTGGTGATGCTGCCTGATGTGAGTCTCAGGACTTTGCTGCCTGCTTTGAAGCTCAGGACTTTGCTTTGCGGTTGCGTGAAGGTTGTCAGATGACGCCACGTCCCTTAGATGGCGCCACGTCCGAAGTCACCACTGAAGAAGTATAGACCGGTCCGGTTTCGATCTAGGGACCTCTTGCATGCGAGCCCAATACTGAAACCGTCTGCTAACCGCCACAATAATAGACCCCGGTCCAATGATTCCTTTCCAGTTGTTCTTATACATAGTTTAATATGCGCACGCCCCCTTTTGCGTATTCATGTGACATACACCTCAGCTTTACGGGTCAGCAAGGAAGGATCTCTCCCGGAATTCGTACCTGGACTCTTAAAGAGAAGGAGACACGGTATCCATGGCAACCTCGCCATTCCCCGTGCAAATACAAGCTCGGAAATGACTCCAAATTAATGGCTGAGATCCTCTTTTTCATTCGGATAGAAACAAAAGCTCCGAGCAGGGAGATGCTAATACTTAGACGACGGATGGCTCGTGAGAAGCGTTGATTTCAGAGAACAGCTTTATGTTGGTTCTGCCCTTGGATTACTACAGGGGTTGGACAAAATGATTGAGAAACTTTTCAATGTTTTACGTTTATTCCCATTTCTCATAAACTACTACGAAATGTGCAAAAGGCTTTTGACGACTGTTGTTTTGCCCATCGCTCAAAGTCTAGCGTTTCTAGACTAACTCCATGAAACAAAACACCCTGAGAAAGTTCAGCAATGGATTTCCAAGAAGATCTTGATGAATTTGCCCCAGGCACCTCAAGATGTAGGTTGGTGAAGCTTGTCAGAGGAGCACTTGTTTGCATGCGTTGAAAGTTCTCAAACCATCTCAAATGAGGATCTCAACTATCTGAGTCCTTAGATACCCACTGTGGGGGCGAAAAATTGTAGTTTATCCCTGCCTGTTATATTTATAAGTACCAGAGAATGGCCCTAATACCATTAATGCACGGGGGGAGTGGATCATATTGTTTTCTCTCTCAACATAGCTTGTGAATAAATATCTGTGTGGATAAGAGGCTCAAGTGAAACTAATACTTCACTAGATCCCGCTTTCGGAAATGCATTTGCCATTTAATTCACCTCAAGACGACTGGTAACACGTTATGGCACCCATTTTTTCTCGTCACCAATAGCCACATCTCGCCTTCAAAATAAACCTGTAGTATAGTAGTACCGTATATCTATAACCTCAAATGTATAGCTACAGTGTGAAAAAATAACAAAGTATGAAATAAATACATGGTATTTAAAGTTAAGCATACACGTAGGGACTTGTTCCGCGGGACATACGTTTTTTCTCTACCTTGATTGGTGCCCTGTGCCCACGTGACATGTAAACGCCAATTAAAAAGGAAATAAAGAGGCAAGTCCCGTGTACCAAGTTCATCCGTATATGTCCACCTTAAGAGTTTAATCAGATCTTAGTGGTGCGATAACCTTATATGAAGACCCAAGGCACAGCGACTCAACTAATAAAGCCAGATAAACTCTGTGATGGCACAATAACCGTTCGGTATGGGTTGTCGGCTGTTCTGAAAGAGAGGAACGAAACCTGAAAAATATAGTTTGCCGTGCACGAATAGGTTTCGTACTTTTTCTTCGGAAAAGCCGACAATTCGAACCGGGCGGATAACGTGACGTCCCGAACTTGGCTTTGAAGTCAAGTAAGGCATATTAAAGACCTACTGTATCTAAATAAGTATACAGAGACCAGGGACAATAGAGTGTATTGAAGCGGATGTTCCAATCATTAAATCAGATTGAAGCGAAAACACAAATTCTTGCTGCATTGAAGGGATGAAGAATAAAGGAACCTTTCTCAATTCGTATCCCGGGCCTGTGGTATGGTAGTACGCACTCCTCAGCCTCTGGGCCTTGAAGCCCTTGTTTTCACTGCAGGATATTAAAATTTTAATATTTAACTAAAATTATTTTTATTTATTAATTTATTATTAAAAAAAATAATAAATATATAATATATATATAATATATATATATATATATATATATATATATATATATTATATATAATATATATATATTTTATATATATATATATATATATTTTATATTATATTATATATATATATATATATATTATATATATATAATATAATATATATTTATTTTTCTTAAAATAATTATAATTTAAATTTTCAAAAATTATAATATTTATAAAAAAAATTTATGTAGTGGTGGAAAACCCTTACAATCAGGTCTATACGTCTGTATTCGTCAGACTGTTAGAAAACTGATAAAAACAACACCACGTTCTTCTCTTTAATATCTGTAGTAATACTTTTCTTCTTCCAGTGTACATGCCTTCTTTTCACGTGAGGCTTCTTTGTAAATAAATGACTTTTTTTTTCTTTCCTTAAGACATTTCTTTGTTTGTTGCTGGCCCAGGGGGGCAGGCGGGGAGGGGGGGGGTGGAAGAATCTGAATAACAATGCCATGTTCTGGGGGGTGGATATAATGGCAGAAATAGTTAGGGTATCTTTTGGTTGCAGCAAAGTTCGTCAAAGGGTTTCTTTGATTTTCGTCGGGCTTTGCTGGTATTGATCTTTGGCGATGCCGAAAGCAATTATCTGCTACTCTTGAAAGATAGGTGGTGTTGTTGTCATGGGCTGAGGCAAAGGACAAAATTTGTTTTAGTCAAACAAAGTTTTAAATGGAAATTTTTGTGTAATGGAAGAGGTTTGTTTACTTGTTGTTGTGAAGGTAATTTATTGTCATTGTGCAAGTTTGATGTAGAGTTAATGGAAGAAGGTCTGCAGAAGTGAAGCAACTTCGTTTTTGTACAAAAATCGATGGGCTTGGAAAATTTCAATTCCAGTAGCTTTTTAATTCAAAGAAAGGTTTTTCTATTTATTTTTTGTATGTATAGAATAATCGTTTTTCGACTCTTTCGAAATGTTATTTGTTCATCAGTGGTTTTGGTAGGAGAAATTAAGTGAATACTTAAAGTCGCACAAAACAATATGAAATTGATCAATATCAATTAAAATAAAATGTTCTAGTTGCATTTGAGGATAAACTACTTTGAGATATTTTAAAAATGGTGTTTGATTCAGTAAGTTATACCACTTTTGTTCATTGAATCTAGTTTCATTTTAGTATCATAACTCGACAAACGGTTTTTTCTTACGAAACTTCATTTTTGGAGACGTTTCTTTTAAAACCGAAAGAGTTTCTTTTACTTTTAGGTCAAGCGATTCGCACCATTTTTATATTATTCCAATTATCAATGATCAAATCATTGTAAAAAAACGGTAAAATCACATTTTAGCTTCATATTTATTTGCAGCGCTTTCTGTTTTTGTTGCAGCTGTTGCTTTTAACACAATTCACAGCACTGTTGCTGTATTTTCTCAGCTAGATCATGCGCCGTGATCTGCCATCAATTTGGCAATTTTGGTCAGTGGTTCTTCTTTTCTACCAATCGGGAATTCAAACTGGATCGAGGCTGAGGCACATGTTTTTTAAAATTACAGCACATCTTGTAGGCCTTAAAATACAGCACTCGTGCTGGTAAACGTGACTGAAATTTGTTTAGTGAAATGGATCCAATTTATAGGCTTTCACACTGTCACTTGACCGCCGCCAACTCATACATATAGTACGACTTTAATTAAAATAACTTAAACGCAAACCCAATCTAGGCTCATCAAAAACATCCGTGACCGCGAACTCAGTTGAAACGGGTAAGAGAGTTTCCCTGCCTGGTAACTTACACCAAAATAAAAACAGTTTTACAGAACACATCAGGCGCGCGCTGTAAAAACGGAAAAACGGGTCTCATTGTTTTAAATGCGTTTTGGCTAGCGATGATGCAACGACATCATTAATAAAAAATATCAAAATCTGTCCTACATTTTTTTGCTGGTAATTGATTATAATTAAAATTCATAATTGTTTTGTTGAGTGTGAAAGGAGGCATGGAAAAGCTTTTGCATCTTTCTCTTCCGATTATGTTGAATCCCAGGATGCTCGTGGAAATTGTCATTATAAGTTTTTTCAAAATTATTATTCTCTTTATGATCTAATAAAAGCCATTTTAAAAAGCCTTTTTAAAGTTAATGGTCAAAAGGGATAAAACTTTTAAATTAACGTTATTGTGTGTATTGGTAATTTAATGTTGCATTGTTAAATGTATGTTATTTCTAGCGAAGTAAGTATCTATTGATTACACCTCGTATATTCGGAAAAAATTTAAGTGATTAAAATATACATAAATTTAAGGCTTGTTGTAGTGGAACAAACTGTCGTGGGAACTAAACAATGGAAGTTTCAAGCCAGGGTTTAAAATTGACTGTAGAATCTTCGGCACCCTGTTAGCTTGTGTCGCATAAGCTGAACTATGCACATCAACTTAGGCCTTATAGGAACTGTGGGTATGTTTTCTTTATTTTAGTTAATAATTTTTTTATTTATTGTGTTTTAACTTCTTGCTTCTGTGTTTTGCTTCTTTTTCTAACCCGTTTTGATGCAAATTTTTTTTCTGCATTGCTAAACCTCAACTCCCATTAATATGTATGGTTTGATAGGTTTTTTTTTGTCGTGTCCATGAAAGTCGAACTCTATATGTGTCCGTGAATATGGTTTGATTGTAATTAAATATTTTAAATATTTTTTTCAATTGAAGATTATTTAATGTCTACTTAATTACCCTATTTTATTAAGGTAATAGAGACGGAAATTTAGTTATAGAGTTAAAAGGTCTCTCTGTTACATCAAAAATGTATCTGCTTACCTTAAAAAACTAACTTCATTAATGCCATTTGATTATTAAAAAGGGAACTGACGTTTTTTTTTATCTTCATTTTTATGTGTATATATTATTGATGTATGTATTCATAAATTGATTTTCAATTTTAAAATTGGTTTCTCATCAATAAAAAATATTTTTGACCGCAACGATTTTTAACAGTGTAATGCCAGGTTTATTATTTTAGAGTCGTAGCAACTCATGATTTCTCTTATACAATAACAATAATGGCTAAACATTTTTTAAACAACTTATAAACCTCTCCTCAAAGAATTAAAATTTGGCCTTTCTCTTTAAAATCAATAACTCCGCCCCAATTGTTCCTTTTTATTTCCAAAATATTAAAAGTCATTTCTTCTACGACATATTCCAAAGATAACGAAAAAAAAATGCATTAAAAACTATATATAAAAAAACCCACTAAAACCCAAGTATAAAATAAAAACTTCATCTGACATAAAATGAGAATCGAGCCACCGCTGCCAATAAATAAATAATAAATAAAAAAATATAAAGTAAATAAATAACTAAACGAAAGGAGGGAAAGAAAAGCCTCACACCCCTGATAAGAACTAAAACGTTGCTTTTTCTTTCAGAGCGACCGCAGTTACAGTTTTTACGAATTAAGTGTACGAGCCGAAAAGTTTTCGGCTGGACCTGCATTCTGATTGGTCGAGATTGAGGCACGAAAACCAATCGCGGCGGGGAGCCGTGTGTATCAATATAGCATAGCTACTAAATGATGTAAAAGATCTAGAAAACTTCACTTTTTCTAGCTGCTCGTTTTATTTGTGGAGTTGTTACACTTTTTTTTTCTCTTCTTCTCTTAGTCAGTAGTGGATACTTTTTAGTATTTTTTCTCTCGTTATTTTTACGGAAGTAAAAAGCTTCGGAAATGAACGTCCTATATAAAATTGATAAACTTTACGGCGTGCTTTAGAAGTAGCTTGAAGAAAAAGATGAAAAAAAATGTGGATTGCAGGCCGAAGAAAACTTAAGGGATATCGAGATAGTAGGAGATAAAAGTAAAGATTCTACATTAACCGCGAGATGGTTTTACATATCCCTGTTTTAAAGCAAGAAGTTTTGTACTTTTGGGAGGGGGAAACGAAGCATTTAGATTTAAAAACTTCTTTGGTGGAAATCTCACAAGAGGAAAACTTCAAAAGCGTTATTAAAAATAGAGGAAGAAGTTTCAATGAGACTGCTTTTCGGTATCTTTAAGATGTTGGTATACTACTTCTACAATGTAGGAAATTTCAGATACTAAAAGCCTGGTTTAAAATATTACTACTTAAATAAAAAATTGTTTAAAATCCAGTTTTCAATATTGTTCAGGCGGAATTAATACTGAGCAAAAGCCATTACTAGAAACACCTCATATCGGACGATAAACCACTAGTAAGTTTGGTTTGGTTATATATGTTTTAAAACGGTGCACTGAATGTACACATTTTCTTTTGTTGACGGATCCCGTAATTTTAATACACCTCTTGTAATTTTATGCGACGTTTTTCCAACCAAATCAAACCCCTAATTTTATCCCTCTATCTATTTAATGTGACGGAGCTTATGTATGAGTTGACACCAACGCAACATCATTAAGGGGGAATGGGCGTGCTGGACCGCGGGTCTCCAAACTCAAGTGCCTCAGTGTTAATCCAATGGCGAAAAAACTATTTTCTCTGCCACATTTCTCCGGCTGTATTGAATATTTTTACAAACGGTTTTTTAATGATAAATGTAGATAACTTACAGGTCTCTATCTTCCCACTTTTTAAAATTGCTTCGAGTATTTTGTGTAAAATTATTTATTGAAAATTAAAAATAATATTTGAACCAATTTCAAAAAGTGGGAAGGTCGGGACCTGTAACTCAGCTACATTTATCACAGAAAAAAATCCGCTTGTAAAAATATTCAATACAGCAGGAGAAATGTGGCAGAGAAAATAGTTTTTTTCGTCATTGGATTAACACTGAGGCACTTGAGTTTGGAGACCCGCGGTCCAGCGCGCCCATTCCCCCTTAACGACATAAATGAAATATACTGCTTATTTATTAGTAAAAAAAGGTTGGCTGTGCTGAATATCGAGATATGCTGTATTTGAAATGGTCCGGGTAGACCCGGTTTTGATCCCAGCACATCTTGCATGCTGGCCCATTCTTAAACCCTTACTGTTTTTTTAAATTACGACGCTCGTCGCTAATATCCCTCGGCAACAGAAATTTTGAAAGAAATTAAATTATTTCTCAAGCCTCGATTGGTGAATCAATGTCATGATGGAGCATTGTACCTATTGGATTGCCTCGAAGGAAAAACTGGAATGAAAGCTGGAAGGACTGCGTCCCCTGCAATAATTAACAATAAAAATATGATTTTAAACACTAGTCTGATCTTAAGAGGGATTGTCAGTCCCATAGAGCTTATGCATTAGTTTTCTAATCACAACTTCCGCAGAAGTATTGCTTTGTATGTATTTGTATTAGTATTTGTATTTTCCCAGGTATGAGAATCAACTTAACATCGAAATGAAACAAATTTTGAAACAAAAATGTTATCTAGTTATTTAATTATATATTTTTGAAAATACCAAAATTTACAGCAGATGGCGACACTATTTTAAAACTTTATCATTAAATAACCGGATGTTATTTTCTATTCAATTTTGATTTTAAATTGATGTTATGATGATTCCCATACCTGGTGAAACTGGGATAACATGGCAAAGCAATTCTATTGTAAAAATTGTTATTTCAAAACTAATGCATTATCCCTATGAGACTGACAGTCCCTCTTAATTTAAAAAATTTAATCAATATTGCACCGCTTTGCTCAATACCTTTATAAAGGTAACTGTAATCAGCCAACAAAATTTTATTTTGACAGTTTTTATATTGGATTACTTTTTATATGTAGTAACTTCAAATTATTATATTTATTTTCTCGCATTTAATACCACGTCAGACATTTTTTTAAAGGTTAAAAGTATATTTTTCTTTGACTTTAATCCGATACGTGTTCATTTTTCATTAAAAAGCCTTTTGTTATAAAAGAATGGTCGAAAATTTCATTAAACCCGCAATCCCTAATTCAATAGAAAATCCAACTGTCCCTCGAAAACCCGAAATTAAATTTGCTGTTTTTGCCCCGAGTTTTATTTGCAGCTGCATTTAAGTCATTCTCAGATGGGAATTAGAGACGAACTTTCATACAAATAGTTCTTTTTTTGTGTGTGGGAGGGACGTAATTTTCTTTGATTGGATTGAGGAGCTTGGTTCAACAACTTTTAAACTGTTTACTCACTATTTTACCGTAATTGGGAGGAAAATTAAGGAGATTGACGTGTACTTAATGTAATTGAACGTGAGTTCAATTACATTAAGTACACGTCATTACATTAAGTACGTTTGAACAATGTGATAGAACGTGGTTATGGGGTGGTTTTCTTACCAACCGAAATAAATAAGTAAACGAACAATTCATAGCTAACCATTGATTTATAGTACTGTTTCTGAAATATTATTTAAAAACAATGAAAATAAATTTAATTATGTGTCCTTATGTGTTCTCTCTTCAATGCTTTCTGTTAATTGCCACTGTTTGGAATAACTTACCTAACGTTAAACTAAAAGTAAAATTCTAGCTTCACAAATTTTCACAGACTTTTGTGTAATTACTCCAAATTTACTGGTTATTTGATTAATAGACACTTTTATATTTGTCATTAAGAAAAGGCGGAAGGAATTAATGATGATTTAACTAGTGCTACTTTATTCTAGAATTAAGAAAGCTTGTAAAAAATGTCTTCGGCTATCCTGCCTTGGAAAGGAAAACTAAAAAAGGGTGTTTTTTTTTGCAATTTTAGCATTAATTTAACTTAGATTTTCTTTTATCTTAGATTTTTTAATGATTTTTGTTGCAAATTCACCATTTTTCTGGCAATTCGACGGGCAAAATGCAGTTAGTAAAAATTGCATGTCCAAAAGAAGTTGTCTAGACTAAGCCAATATGAAGGTTGAAAGACGAATGTTAAACTTAAGCTATTTTAATAAAAAGGATACGTGTAAAAACTATTTTTTAATATTTTTCTCTTTTGATTTTTAATGCATAATTATTTTTTTTATAAAGTACACCTTTGTTAGTTTGTTTCATAAAGTTCAGTTTAAAGGAATTGTGCTACAGCCTTCTTAATGACAGAATACAATCTTCCTGAACTGGCTCCCAATTAAAAAAGGCATTTGTTATTAATTTCCATACAGTTTATATTTTTGATAAAAAATTTCTCGTCAATCAGGAATTGGACTTGCGCATAAAAAAAGGATTACAGCATCTTCTGAAAATGACCTCAGCACAATTTACTCTTCAAACTTTTCTGAAATTGTCCTAATGGATATTTTTCTAATAATTAAAGATATGTCTCTTTAGAAAAAAAAACTGACTAATACGATATTGTGCATTTCTTTCAAATTGTTTGAACGGCATCTAGAAAGTTTTATGTTTTTAATTTCAAATATTAACCCATTATCTGGCTTTAAAATGTTTTTAAATCATTAACGACAATTCACAAGAAATTTTTTCTTGGGCAGAAGTTTTTGCTTAAATTGTCTAAAAAAATATATAGGACAAATGAAGACTAATGCACAGAAAAATTAATTTAGGACAAATAAGTTGCACAAAAAAAAACGAACTTTAAAAACTTTCGGTAAGGAAATTATGGTATTGGATTTGTAATGGGTTAATTTCATTAAATTTGATAAATTAGTATTAAAACCTTCCCAAGCGTTAGACCGTCTTTTTCCGAAATTTATTGCCAGTTTTCCCAGGAATAACAAAAATTTTGAAATTTATATATATGAAAAATTTATTGATGTTCACATTTTTTCAGCTGGAAAAAGATTTTAAGATAATAGCTTCAAAAACAAACCTAATTCTGAATTTTTTTAAACTGATGTAAAGTGCTATTTAAAAAATAATTTTAAAATTTATACATTGAAAAAAATTCTTACATTTTTGCCCATTTCCACGCCGCTCAGCTGGTTAAATAAATACATGCTTTGACGCTATAACTAATTTATATTTGTCTACCTGATACTTCTAACGATTTTAAAATCTTTAAATGCGTTTTTTTTTCAGTCCACATGAGTTGTTTTCAGTTGCAAGAAGTATATACAAACTTTCATCGTGATAGAGCACAATTTTCTTGAACTGGCACTCAATTAAAAAAAGGCCTTTGTTATTAATGGCCAAACACGGGTGGAGTTTACATTTTTGATAACGAATTTCCTCGTCAGTCGGGAATTGGATTCTCGCATGAAGAAAAACGCTCACAGCATCCTCTGATAATGGCCATAGCACATTACCTTCTTCTCTAGATGAAGGCACAAAAAAATACTTTAAAACTCCGAATTTCTCTTTGCTCTGAGTGTAATAATGCAGAAAATTATTTTTTCCCCTACTCAAGAAAAATAAGTATAAAAAAAATCTCGTCTAAAATGAGCCGGTCTTGCATTTCCTACACTTTTTTTTCTTCGCTGTGCTGTACTTTCTTAAAAAGATGTATTTTCTGTGCTTGCTTCAAGGGGAAATGTAATAACGCTTTTAGCGTAGAAGAAAAAAGATGGGCTGCAGGAAAAATTGGACTGGATACAGAAAAAGACTGTGTATAATGATCGCCGTGGCCCCCTCTATTAAAGGCATTGAATAGAAAGACCATCATTGCATAGTCTAAGAAATATTCTTTAGCTAAATATGTATTTATTATATGTTCGAAAAATATTTTTAAATTGCTAACAAGGAAGTACCAGTACAGTTTTTATTATTTTTATTTTTTACTGGTTTTATTTCAAGATGTGAATTTGTAAGCTGTTATTGCACGATATTATTTTAGCTATGTAATATAGTATTTACATTCTTAATGCATAAACAATATTTTTTTTATTTAAACTTTTATATTTATACAACTTGTTGTTTTTTGTAACGAATACGTGACCACATTTTAAAAAAAGGTTCTAATATTGGTTTACGTTTCGTATAACCGTATATAGAACAGTTTTTAGAATTTTAATTTATTATTTTTGTAAAAGAAATACATTGTTTGTGAAGGGTTTTACTTAAAAAAACACTCTTTTAAAAAACTATTTAAAAGAGTATAGTTAAATTTTTAAATTTTATTTGTGTTCTTGGATTTCGATTGGTAAACAAGTGCTCACTGGTTTAGGATTATTTTGATTAAGTGACAACTCCATGGCTCGCATGAGCTTCAGTTTAGTGAAACTAAGCTTGATAATTTTTCAAAGTTTTGTCAAAAATATTTAAAATATTTAAAAAACTAAATCTTCACGAGTTGTAAAACAAATTAAAACACTATGTGTCTTTTTAAATGAGAATTGCAGGTTTTTAAGTCGACATCGTAAAATGTGCTTGGAAAATTTTCTTAAAAAATATTTCCTTCAACATTATTGTTAACCGATTTCTATGGAACTTATATAGTTTTTAAAAAACTTATTTAAAATAGGATATTTGGCTTAAGTTTTATGTATGCAAAATAAATTTTAAAAAAATATAATTTGTTAAAATTCATTTTTTTCACAGCATTGAAAGAAAATTTTCAATTTTATCTCAAATAATGGCTATGTTGAAAATAATAAATAAAATTTAAAAATTAGCTGAAATACATCGAAAATTAAATGACGAATTGCAAAATTAAATAAAAAAAAATTTAGTTAATACTTTCAATAGAATCTAATGTTGCTACAATGTGTAAAATTTTTTTATGACATGTTATTTAGAGTAAAGTATATCTCAAACGTTAGTTATTTGCAACTGTTAGGAATAAAACATCATAAAACACTATATTTTGGAAAATTTGGAGCTTGACAACATAAAAATGAAAAAAATTTGAAGTGTCACTAATAGTAATTTTGACTTTACATGAACCATTGGGATAGAATGAGCTATCCAATAAAATTGAATATACTTTAAAATTTTATTATTATTTCTGAATTTTACTTTTCCTACAATTTTTTTCCCAAGGTGATAGCAAATAACTGATTATTATGTTTTCCTTATTCTTAACGAATGAATATTCATAATTAGAACTCTTGATTTATATATTTTTTTGTTTCACAGCAGTTAAATAATGGTGAATTTTAAAACTCTCCTCCCTAAATTTGTCCTAATTTTTTTTAAATATGTATGAATTTTAAATTGAAAACAACTCTGCTAACTTTTATAGATTCTTTGTAATATGCAATAGGGCTCTGTGTTGTTGCTAACTTGTTGAAGCAGATGACCTGTTGCCTGTGACCCATTGAAATTAATGAATTTTAATTTCGAATGTATTTTGAATTTTAATGTTTAGTTCTAAATAAAGTGTCGTCTCTGATGGCGCGTGCAATGTCCGTGAAAGGCTTGCTTTAGTTGTCCGCTCAGGTGTTTGCTTTACTTGACCGTGGTTCGAAATTAGAGGGCAGTCTTCAATATACTTTGTGTAGAAATAGTGTCTCGACGTTACTTCAATTAAACCAGAGGGGATGGTTAGCCCAGGTCGATTTGGTAGCAGGTTCGGGCCCAGACATTACTTTATATGAATGTAGTAAATTTCCTTCCCGTGGTAGAATACAAATAGTTGCGCAAGAAGCCAAAACCACACCAAATATACAATGCGCGTATTGGGTACCCAACTCTCATAGTCTGGTTTGACCTATTCAGCAAAACGGGTGTAATGTTGCATAGGAACGGATGAAAACTTGCAGAATGTACTTAAAAGTCTGCACTGCATTGTGTATTGAGTTCAGTTATCAAACCATTCGGTACGACAAGCCACAACTTTTCATTTTCTTGTTTTCCAGTGGTACGAGGTGAGCTTGGAGCGAGTGGACTGCGAGCTACACGAGTCTTTCTTGCAGAGCTGCGTGGACGGAGAGACCGAGGACTTCCTCGAGCAGTGCTTCGACAAGTCGGACTGGCTCTTCACCCAGCTCTTCCAAGCCCTGGCCAGGAGCCTCATGAGCTGGTTCATGTCCAGGACCTCCATCAATGGGTAAGTCACAACCTGTTGGTATCTTCGATATTTTTGGTACCGTTGTTGTGTTGTCGTGTGCCCACCAGGCCATAGCCTGGAATACAGGAGGGTGCATTTGCATCCGTTGGCACAAGGCCCTGAGCACCACGTAAGGGTGGTTGTCTGACTTCTACTACGAGAAGGTGCCACCTCCTCAATTTAGGCACGTCGCTGGAGAGAAGGGGCATTTTTCTCCAGACAACTTGCACTCATAGTACTGTGCAAGGCCGCCCACAGGACTTTTCGACCCACAGATTTAACGAGCACGTTCTCCACATGTACTCAAGACAACACAAATATGTATGTATGCATTACCCTTGATTCGAACCCGGTCCCACTAGCTTGATAAGCGAGGATCGAAACCACAATACTGGCTGTGCGAATTTGGTACCGTTTAAGTGTTTAAACTGCTGTTGGTAAATATCCATCTTTGTACCAGTTATACAGCACAATTTTGCGGTTATTTTTTTTACATCACAGTGTTGTAAGATTATTTTTACAGTAAAGTTATATATTCATGACGTACAGAGACGCATTAACAACTTACTCCACTGGGTGAGTGCCGACGTTGGTATCCACGATCTTCTTGGTACCGGGTAAACTACTGTTGGTTAAGCTCCACCTTTGTACCAGTTACTATAGCAACTACAATACAGTTTTCGGTTATTTTTTTACACCAGTGTTGTAACGTTTGATTTACTGCAAAGTGATGTTATCTTGACGCACAGAGAAGCATGAACAACTTACTCTACTGGTTGAGTGCCGACCAGTTGGTATCCCTGATCTACTTGGTACCGTTTAAACTACTGAGTGCTGTTGGTTAAGCTCCATATTTGCACCAGTTACTACAGCAACTACATCACAGTTTGAGGTTATTTTTTTTACATCGCAGTGTTGTAATGTTTGTTTTAAAGTAAAATAATGTTTTCTTGACATACAGAGTCTCATGAACAACTTACTCCAATACTTTTTAAACAGAGAAGATAAGTGCATCCAATCGCTGCCAGTGAAGAATACGTTTTCGACAGTACTGTATAATAAATTTTACAGCACAGGGTGAGGGCAACATTTTACCATCACACAGTGATGGTAAATTAGAATGGTATATTTTACAGTGTATCCTCCATCTTCTTTACCGTTTAAGCGTTTAAATTGATGTTGGTTAAGCTTCAACTTTGTACCAGAGGTTTCATAGGTTTTGGTTCTATTAACTTAGACAGGGTCGTGACAACATTTTAAAAAAAGTAAACTTTGTTCAACGCTTAGCGAAAACTAGTGGCTCTTCACTTAGTCATTCTCCAACTGTTAAACAAACGTAAAATTGCATAGTCGCCCTCCACGTGCACAACTAAAAGCTAGTTCCCGTCCACTGTTTTAGCACAAACGTAAAATTGGCCAATAGTTCGTTAGCAATAATGCAATCGCTCCAACTGTTACACATGTACGTTACAAATCGGAACATAGTTCGTCCCGGTCCAACTGTTTAACCAAAACTGTAAAATTTGTATAGTTGTCCTCCAACTGTTATGCAAACGTAAAATTGAACGTTTAGGTTGTTGTCTTCTCGTCAACACAATTAATGGCGAAAACAGTTTCTTTTAATTAAAAATAATGTTTTTTTAGTTACTAATTTTATTGTTTATTGAAATTAGGTAAAAAAGCTTTTTTTAATATTTTAAACCATTTTTTTATTTTAAAACGTATTGCAAAGAAACTACCATCCACTAAGAATATTTAAGTAGCAATCCGTTGATCAATGTCATTTACATACAATGACTATTGTCCAAAGGTTATGCTAGGATACGAAGTATTACTTGGCATAAAAATTCATTTTGAAATTAAAAATTGCTAAATTATTATTTGCATTCGTATGATTTTTAACCACACGGAAAAATAGATGCTTCAACGTTTTGGGATACTTTAATGCTAAGTGGGATACTTTAGGTACTTACACTGTTAAAAATTTCGTGCTTGGTTTCACCATGATATTGGTTCCTAGTAGCTGCAACGGCTGTTTGGTGAAATGTTTCGCCTTTTTTTCGGTGTTTGGTTGAACCATTTCTCAGGTTTTTGTTTCTAAATCCAGAAAAATGGTTCAACCAAACACCGAAAAAAAAGGTGAAACATTTCACCAAACAGCCGTTGCAGCTACTAGGAACCACCAATATCATGGTGAAACCAAGCACAAAAATTTTAACCGTGTAATAACTATAAGTCATGCCTGTAAAATCAAAGCTGAAATTCAAAGTGTACGATATCACGGTGCATTCCGTTCTCGCATTTCCAAAGTTGAAAATAAAAATTAAAAATATATACAAAATTAAAGTTACATTAGTAGCTTAAAAAAAGCATATCAGTAGCTTGACATTCGCCTTAAACTTTTTATGTCAAAAGTATGATCGATGATTATAAAATTAACTCTACGGCCGGACCACGGATTATTAGGTTGGAGCCATCATGTGGAAAATCTGCAAACGTCATCAAGAGGAAAATATCCTAGCAAGGTAAGTGATTTTTGTAACAGGGAAACCAACATGTCTACAAAGGAATATTCCATTTACAGAAGCTGTAAGTATTGAATAAAACGTTCTTGTCTGCTTCATGGGCTTCTTACGCCTCCTGGAAATCCTAGAAAATTCAGGGAAATTTATTTTTAAGTGTCATATGGAAACTTCGAAAATAAGAAACATAGTAGTTTAACTTTTATTTAGTTTTTTCCCCTATGCATAATGTATATCTAAATAATCTAGAATTTTTTCCCATCAGAGTGAATTTGAAATAGATATACAGATAATTTTTGTTCAAGGGATGTTAAAATATTTTTTAGTTTTTCAATTAATGAATAGTAATATTGAATTTTCAAATTAATTCAATCACTGGATCCTATTGGTTTTTTTATCGAAAAAAATTATTATTTTCACCTAGAATCCTAAAATTGTAATTCTCCAAATCCTAAAAATTACAAAAAAAAAACCCAACCTCCTTACGCGCTCATAAACCATAACAAAATTTAATATTTTCATTCAATTTATCTTTTTTTAGTTGTATGTGTTTCAAATAGACACTAATTTTGAAAAATGTTTTGTTTAAAAAGTATTCAATTACTATTCTTGTGATTCATTTGAAATGAAACAAAAATCACTAAAGGACTTTGATTTCATTTCCAGTTTAGTATAAAGTTACTTCAAATTTTTAAATAAGTTACAATTGCTTGAGATTAAAAAAAATTGTAAGTTAAATATTTTTTAGAAAGTAGCTTTGTTGTTTTAGTATTTGGATGGTATTGAAGCGTTTATGAGAGTATTTTTTGACATTTTGAGGCTTCGATAATATAAATTTATCCGATCCAAATTAAAAAAAATCAAATAAATGCAGTAAGTGACAAAATATATCTGTTAAAGGGTTAACGAACGAAGATTAACTGTTGTCCTGATATATTTATCCTAATTCTGTTTTGATGACACTAAGTAATTTGTGATAACAAGCTCATCGCAATTGAAAATACCCATGTATTGATAAACTGATCTTTTACGGTTGGGCCACTACAACCAATATGTACATGACATATCTTGACTTAAACCCCTCAAAAACTTTAATTTTAACCCCAATTTAAACTTAATAATTTAAATTACCTTTTTAACATATCCTTAATACCGTTTATTAATATCTTTACCATTCCAACAACACCGTCATCTAGTCTCACCAAGTAACCGTTCCCACAGAAACTGTTTCTTCAGCAAATATTTTACTGTGACCTTAAACCTCTGTCATTATCGAAGCTGAACCCTGATTGTTCAATCGAAGAACAAGCAATAACAATCTGTAGCTGTGAATTACTTTTTAATTAGACTTCAAGATGTAAGGTTGTGTGTTTTTTTGGCTGCCGAGCTTCTGCTCTGGCCCCATTCTTTACAAACTCTAAAATATGCTTTCTTTACAATAAATCACTCTTTGCACGGCCAATATTCCTTCATTTCTAGATTAACTAAATAAGAATTATACTCTCATGTGTAATAGATGTTATTCTACTACATACATATGACAGAACGTATTATAACAGCACCTTCTTAAATTAAATCCTCTACACTCAAACGGTAACGTCATTGAAGTGGTCGAATCCAACCATTCAAAAAAAAACCAAGTCACTGCCAAGTTATTTACCTCCCTTTTTTTTAGGCTTTTTTATGAGAGTGGACGAATCTCACTGCTTCATTTGTGATATAATAACACATGCGGAGACTTTCTGAACATTACGTATTGTGCAGTGAAAACCAATTACTGCAAAATGACATGCTTTTAGGCCACTGTGACCCTTCTACCAACTTCAGAGGTTTTTAACTTGTCAGAATGACGTACTCTTACTACGTAACATGTAAATTATTAACATGGCTTTCAGTACATGAGGTATTAGAGTTACTCACGACTAGACCACTACGACCCCTAATCACGGCCAACTTCAATAAAAAAGTCAGACAAGCTCTCCCAAACATGAGCATAGATGGAAATTTTTCGTCACTGTTCCGAGTGCCGAAGATGGAGAAACTACACTGCTCAAAAGAATTAGGGGAATGCATGGTTCAAACCCTTTCACCCAAAATGATTCCATTTGGAGTCATCAGCTTGCGATTTTTTTTCTCACTAAGTTGAGCTCGCACTTATTTATCGTTAGAAGGAATAATTATGTCTTTTGAAGAATTAAATAATGTTAATTAAATGAAAATATGAAAAACATGGTAAAATAAAATTCTCTCCCAAAAACTTTTATGCAATAAATTGACCATAAATTCTTCACTCTTACATTCTTAGATGTTTAAAAATTGATTTCAACTTTTTTTTAACAAATAAAGTTTTGAAAAAGTTATGCTTCCTTAATTTTCCCCCCGTAAATTTTAGTTAAAAAATTAGGATTTTTCCCCCTGTTTTTTACCATTTCATTCTGGATGCATAATGAATCTATTTCACAAATTTTAGATTTGTAGAATAAAAAATAAAACGTTGGAACTGAAAGAGTTTTCAAAAGTACGAAAAGTGCTCCCCTAATTGTTTTGAGCAGTGTAGTTCGGACGCATTCGGAACTCTAAAAATGTGGTCAGCCGTGAACGAGTGGTTCCGAACAGGTTTCGAGACAGGTTGTCTTCATCTTCGGAACAACGGCACTCGGAACTACGACGTCACACTTTCCGTCCCCGAGCGTGTTTGGGAGAGCTTCTTTGGCCTTAGTAGTTGAGTAGGCCGTGCCCTAATGTATATATACTTCTCTACAATCCCAGATACATACACCGTTGCCCCCAATCACCTAAAGAAGTCAGACCCGTTTTGTACCGCAACAACAGACCCGCACACCCAAATCCGCTATGTCGGATTGCTGCGGCACATTTGTAGAAACCTCCGCTTTTCCGGCCCACTGAATGGTTCCAAGTGTAAATGAATGGAAAGGGAAAGAAGCACCGTAAAAAAAAAACGGAAACGGAGGGGGCAGAGGTGAACGTTCCATGTTCTATTTCGCGTTCCATCCCTCCTCTTTTGGGGGGGATGAAGTAAGAAGTCGATGCCACAAATGGTATTCCTTCGATTCAATGAACGACCATGCGTCGATTTCTTAAGTTTTTTTTCTTCTTCCGCTGCGGCACGAGACTCGAAATGTACTGTTTGGGGGTTGAATGGTATTCAGGGCTTTGGATACGGGTATTTTATGTTCTGATATATCAGGGTTCTAGAAAGGTCTACGGCGTTGGGGTTTTTGAAATTGATAGTAGTGTATGTGTAATAAATATCTAATTCTTGTAACCTGTTATCTGGATTATCATTAACCCCTTCACACCCAGGCTTAATTCGTACACTGTTAAAAAATTTGTGCTGGTTTTACCATGATATTGGTCCTATTAGCTGCAAACCGGCTGAAGGTGAAATGTTCACCATATTTTTGGTATTCGGTTGAAATCGGTTTTTGTTTCCAAATCCAGGGTTCACCAAACACCGAAAGGTGAAACATTCACATAGCGTTGCGCTACTAGGAACCAATTCTGTGAACCTACGATATCATTGAAACCTAGCACAAAGTTTTTCTGTAGTAAGAGTCGAGTAAGACCAGGCTAGCAAAGCTGTTGCTGCAGCTGTTTACTGTAAAGTGGACGACGTACGCAGTGTACGTCCTGGTCGTTGATCGAATTGTGAGGACGTGCGCTGCGTACGTCCTGGTTGTTGATGATCGAATTGTGAGGACGTGAAGGGGTTAAAATTCCTAATTTATCTATTTCCCGTTGGATACATCAAGAACCGTTTCTCGAAACCTATTGATATAGTCAACATATTGTGCGCGCATTAGAAAGTTAAATAAAGTGAAATCGACTCAATAAATAAATTATTTTACGATTGAGAAAAAAAATAACAAATGGTATTTCTTCGATTCAATGAAACGACCATACGTCTCTTTCTTAGTTTTTTTTTCTTTCTTCTGTTGCGGCACAAGGCTCTGAAATGTACTGTTTGGTAGGTGAATAACATTCAGGGCTTTGGATACGGGCTTTTCATGTTCTGATATATCAGGGTTCTAGAAAGGTCCACGATGTTGGGGCTTTGAAATGGAGAGTATTAATACTTGCATTATTTTAATGTATGTTTAATAAATCTCTAATTATTACGGCCTGTTATATATGGAAAGTTACTTTTTGGATTGGAAAGTTACTTTTAAAAAGTAACTCTGTTACAGTTACAGTTACTTAATTAAAAAAGTAACTCTGTTACAGTTACAGTTACTTAATATGAAAAGTAACGCGTTACAGTTACTTTTAAAATAAGTAACGAATCACAGTTACTTTTTGAAATTTCAAGTTATAAGAAAAATTGAAATTTTTTCACCATCTTTTTCACCATCATTTTTCACGAGAACCACACTGAAATTATAATTAATATAAAATATTTTATATTTAATTTTAATCCTTTACCCTGATAATCAGCCGACAAAGAGTCCATCTGTAAACTCTCGGGTAGGTACTGACAGACAGAAATAGGGGTATCTCAAGAATGAACGTGAAATCACTGTCTCCCTCCTCCCCACCCCTCTTCAAGGGGGAGGACTTTGTTGTTGGTCACTGTTGTAGAACCCATTCAGACAATACACAAAGGAGTTTGCACTGAGGGATCCAACCTGCTTGGCAGTTAGCGTGATTTATCTCAAAACCCTTCTTTTCGGTAGATGCTTGTAATTGCAGGGCTCATTATGTGATACTTGGAAAGGTAAACAAACAAAGAACAAATTCGTACATTAACAATTCTGGCTGAAAGCCGCTGTCACGCCTTTAGCAGCCATAGTGGACAATTATATTATGCTTGACTTTTTAACTCCCAAGAAAAGCTCGTATTTCGGGAATGCGAAATGTTCCCTTTTTTTTTTTAGGAGTGGAATTTCAAAATTGGCATCAGAGCCTTCGGAAAGTAACGGAAAAGTAACGAAATTTTTCGTTACTTCGTTACCGCTAAAAATAACTGAGTTACAGTTACAGTTACTTTCTGCAAAATGTAACGGCGTTACTCGTAGTTACCTAAAAAAAATAACTGTTACAAGTAACGGCGTTACAAGTAACGCGTTACTCCAATCCCTGAGAATTTCCTTAAAATGCATAATTTATCTTTTTCATATTTGGATACATCAAGAACCGTTTCTAGAAAGATATCGGTAACCTACACTCAATATTATTTTAATTTGTCAAGATACTATTAGGGCTACCCCCCACCCGCCGCCGTTTCTAGATTGTATATAATAATTGTAAAATGGATTGATTTTAAAGTAACTAAAAAAGAGGTACATGCCCCAAGAGAGAGAGAGATTGAGAGTAGTGTATGTTTAATAAATTTCTAATTCTTACGGCCTGTTATCTGGATTGTCCTTGAAATTCATAATTTATCTTTTCGTTGGATATATCAAGAACTGTTTCGAGAAACTTATCGATATAGTCAAGATACTGTGCATGTAGTAGATAGTTAAATAATGCGAAATCGGCTTAGTTAATAAATAAATTGTTTTTCGCTTGAGAAAAAAAAATTGTCACACAAATGGTATTCCTTCGATTCAATAAACCATACGTCGATTTCTTAATTTTTCTTTCTTCTTCCGTTGCGTCACGGGACTTTGAAATGTACTATTTTGGTGAGTGAATGATATTTAGGGCTTTGGTTACGGGCTTTTAATGTTCTTATATATCAGAGTTCTAGATATACAAGGCCCGAGATGTTTTGGGCTTTGAAATCAAGAGTATAGTGCATTGATAATAAATGTATAATTCTTTGCGCCTGTAATTTGAATTATCCGTAAAATTCCTAATTTATATTTTTACCGTTGGATCTATCAAGCACCGTTTCTTGAAACTTTTCGATAACCCAATAAGTCAAGATATTGTACACGTTTTAGATTGTTAAATAATCTGAAATCGACTTATATCAAAGTATTTTACGCTTGTGAAAAAAATTGTCAATTGAAAGTGATCCTCGTCTTTCTTTCATATGAGATATATTTTTAAAAATATTTTCTACATTTTCATCTAAGTTGTTCATCCTCTTCCCTATAAAGATTCAGTTAGTTAAGAGTACAAAGTTATCTGGTTTTTATTGTTCATTTTTTTTTATTTATATGCATGTGCTACTTTGAATCCAGGATTGGTTCGGCCGAATATGTTTTATTCTGCGGCTACGAAGTGTATGGTAAATTTCGATGTTCTACTCCAATAGTTTTTATACGGCTTGTCGCTTACATTTGCTTATAATCAAAATAGCTAACTGGCAACATAGTGAATACTCTTCAATATATCCAAAAGTTAAAAGGCAGTGTAGTGACCATCCTTCAAATTTTAAGCCTGTGTATTCAAAGACATCAACAGCTTTATTGAAATAACATGATCAATAGCTCTTACGGATTCTATCAGTGTTGACAAGTTTTGATTCAAGAGATTTAAATGCTGGTTAGCCTTCAATATTTTTTTTAAGAAACCGCAGTTTGGGACTTTTAATAATAAATACAGTTCAATTTCTGACAGTACAAATCCTCAGTTAAATTTCCATACGTGTCACTTATGAAATTGTTTTATCTGGTTTTAAATTGCTTTGCGTTCACACTCTAAAAAGTTGTCAGTGAAATCGGTCTTGAGTTCAAAAATGAATTTACTAACTTCAAGTTAACCAGAATCTTTTCAAAGCACGATTTCGCATTTTAGTCGGAAACAAATCTTATTTCCTATTTAACTACACTTTACATCGGCCTCTATTCTATTAAGAAATTAATTCTTTCAGACTTCATGCTTTACCATCTTTTACAGTTTAGTCAGCCAGATATTCGAGTTAACTTTTCGAAAGTTTTGGCACACATTTTAATGGATTGGATCTGTCAAAGAATGTCCGTGGCACTCGCAATCAATTCTGTTCGTTATCCAACTTTTACTGCATCGCTTTGAAAAACATAATAGTGAGCGAATGGACAGGTATACTTTTTTTTTAATAACATGCGAAAATTCCATTTACAGGAAACATTTTCCAGTCAAAAATCGTGCTAAAACTGATACTTTTTCAATGTCTTATCTAAAAGTTACATTTGCACACTAGTTCTGAAGTGTCTATAGTTATTCATCATGTCAGAAACTCATAAGTTGTGTGAAAGTACATAAGATGAAAATTTATACATAGTTTTAGTTATATATAAATCGTAATTTGCACGAAGGAATACTTAGAAGGCAATCATGTCTTATATAAGGTTATAATCTAAATACTATTTGAAGTAATCCTTCTTGAAGTTATGAGTTTAGATTTATTCACATTAATTTGTGAAAAACAATTTTAATTATAGAGAATAAGAAGAACTTTTTCCAAACTTCCATGTGCTGAAGTCCATAAAAAGCCCCATTGATTTTAAAATGAGTTAGTTTTAATTGGACGGGTAAGCCAAGCTTCACGGTCCTGTTATGTAGCCGGGCTTGCTTCTGCGTCTCATAGGACGTCAAGAAATAATTGTATTGCATTAGTTGTATTATAACGTTTATTGCAAAGATACGAAAGAAGGGATGAATTGAATACCCCAAGGAATGAAGGGCGGTACTTTTATCTTCATTTTTGAAGATGAAAGCGTGAATCTCGTCTGATTAATAGAAGCTGGAAAGAAGTTTCAGAAGCAGAAAAAAAACGGTTCCCTGAAATGCAAAGTAAACAACCGCATAAGGAGGGAAACAGAGAATAAGAAGAAAATGCAATGCAAACACCTCCCTCTTCAGCTCGCTTCAATTTCCGCTCAAGAAAACGTTTTCATTTTAACCTCAAATCTTTTTCCTCCATTCAAAAGCCCTCTACACAAAAATATAGGAGAGAGAGAGAACAACACAAAATATAAATATAACCGAACAAACACCGCACAAAATACCGTTGCCAAAAATATAAAAGAAATATGAAAAAGAAAAATGAAAAAGTCCCTATAACGAAATCCCTCACAGGGAAAATATCTTTATTCCAAGGTTTCAACCACAATACAATCGCTCATTATTATGATCGGAAAAATTCCTTACTATGCCCGTTAGGGAGAAACCCCTCCCCCTACACAGCGTTATTTGTGAAAGCCTTCACTCTTCGTTTTTAGTATAGTATCAGACACCTTTTATATCTGGAGAGAAGGAATTTTCTTCCCTCATATAGATATATGCACTTTTTTCCATTATTTGAATTTTTCGATAATTTCACTTTGCCCCTTTTCTATCATAAGCCCCCTTCTACCCCAATGAGGGGTGGGGCATATTGAAGCAGATTTCGCAGCAGCCCCTACCTGTTAAAATGCCCGACTTCTGATTTTTCTCTCATTATGGGCACATGGTATTTTTTCTGGAAATTTTTTTTGTTCGAGAAGCAAACGTACACAATATGGTAATAGAACATTAGCATTTCAATGCAGATACATATAGATCCATATGGATATATACAATTTCTGTATTCCTTTATTCCGAAAAAAACTTTTTTTTGTTATATTTATTCATTATGATTTCTTTATTCCTTCGGATCATGATGGCAAAAAGAATGAGGGGGGAAGGGTGGGGGCAGCTAAAAAGTCGCACGTACTATTCTGAAAAAGAAACAAACATTACTGATTCAGAGATAAACAAATAAAAGTTTCTTAAAAAATAAAATAAAAAATCGGAAATCTAAAGGCACATTTTCGATCAGGAATTTAATGCATTTGTAATAGCCAATAAGAAGACAGCCTTCTAAAAGTCGAAAAAGAGTGTGGGGTGGGGGGGATTGGCATATTGCCAGAAGTAAAAACAATAATAACGAGAAACTAGGGCCTACTAAATGATGATTTTTCTGAAGGTCAACAAAAATTGAATTCCTTTCTTTGTTTAATGTTGCCATTCTAGCGAGACAAAAACATGGGCGAATTACTGGCGGCCCTGTCCGTATCTCATCTTACTATTTATATTATTGTTCTTTCGAGCATTTATTTTCGCATCTTCGAAAATCTTTTCTTGTTACCGAAAAGTTTGTTGTATTGTAATTGTATTTGAAATTCGATTTTTTTTTGTTTCGGTATTTATTCTTTGGATACTCCTTTTTTATTATTTTGGAATGGAAATTAAATTGAGGGAAAAAGTTTCGTATTATTTCTAGCTGCTTGATATAAATTGTATAGGATTTTGATGATTACCCATGGGGGTATACCGAATTTGCAATTTACTGCATGGATGAAAAATTTCAGGGTCTCGGAAGAGTCGAAAAGCCAGGTTCGCTGTGTGTGTGTATATTATTTAAACTTATTATCTTTTACCTTGTGTAATGAAATAAAAAAAGATTTTTTGTTGTATATAGTTCTAAAACAAGAAGTATAACTAGATTACAAATTATAGAGTTTTAAAAAAGGAATAATACAAGAAAAGATGACGACAATGAAAATAATTACGTAGCAACATTTTCATAAATTTTCAGTGTGTTTAAGTTGTACTACTAATTTTCGTAAATTTGTTTTAGTCTAAATAGTAAAATTAAACTTTCCTACATTCATAAAGTTTTGCTTTTCTATAAATCCTTTAAATTTAAGTACCATCTTCACTCGTTGTAAATTCAATATAAATAATTCTTGCAGCACTTTCTGCCTCCAGCTGTTAAAGTAAAGTTAATGTTAAGCTGTGTACTATATCATTTTATTTTAATTAGTTAAATCTAAAAAAATCATTGCTCGGTTTGGCAAGTTGTTAAAAATGCTTGCACAGCCAAAAATTTTAATTATATCAAATTAATTTATAAAGATAATACTTATATATTTGCTAAACAATTATTTTCTGACTATGCCTATTATTGATTTACTTATTTTATCTATAATACTGAATAATTATCAACGCGGACAGAGAAATACTTTTCTTTCCTTTAGATAGCCTTAGTTATTAATAAAAAATCAGTATTTTTACTTGCCTCGGGAAAGTAAGACAATAGATTTTTCTCACGCTGCCATAGAGCTAGTTTTCACCAGTTTTATGGAGTAACGTCAGACCAAGTTGGGCCTAAAATTTGTTGTTGTAAGAATGTTTGATTGAGAGGTGATCGAGTGATTAGAGAGAAATAGTCAAAATGAAGTAGCCTTTTACACTAAAGTCTGTTTGTTCGACTCTGGCTGTTGGGATGGTTGTTCGTAGCCGTTCCTTATCAACTGAAAAAAGGACCCTGTCAAATTATCCCTGTGAAACAAAAAAAATAGATAAAAAAAATCGAATGTTTAAATCATTAAAATAATCTGTCCTTCATTAGACTGCCTGTTATAATTACCTTTGTAACCGTCCTATTTTGTTTTAAATATTTTTTTGTTACGGTTTTGATGACATATCTTTGTTTTATAAATTGTGCCCGTCTGTCTGTTCTCTTTTATGCCCGCCTGATTATAAAGTTTGAAGCCAATTTTATAATGAAAAGGCATAGGAAAAGTTATAAAATATGTCTTTTCAGCAGGAAATTTCCTGTTTAATATTCCAAGCTCTTAGAGAAGATTTTCGGTTTTCTTTAATTCGTCCTACTAATTATAGCAGCTTTTTCGGCTCATTACTGCGAATTTTTGTCCTTGTTATATAATTGTGCTCTAATTTTGTTAGTTGTCATTATTTTTATTTATACTGAAATGCATTTATATATTCTTTTTGTCTCTGTTCCTATTTTTGTTTTCAAACTTTATCTATATTGTGTAAGAAGAAAATGTACGCTGCTGTACTAATTATATTCTTGTCCCTGGATACATAACACTTATTATTTTTTCTTGAAAATAATTTTACATCAATTTACGAAAAGTAACTCTTATCAAATAACTTAATGTTAATATTTTTCGCATATTTTTTTTAAATATTGAATATGCATTTTGTTATGCTAATACCTATGTATAATCTTATAAAATTAAATTATTTTTAAAAATTAATAAATTTTATTTTATCTAAAGCATATATTGAATGGAAATGTATTCACATTCTTTGATTTGTGACTTTATTCAAATTTTGCAAGTTCTTCAAAGTTATCTTTTCTCAAAATGAAATTACTTTTTTCTTACGTTTCCGGTGGATATTTCCTTCTACAGTTACAAGCTTCAGATCAATGTCGAAATTGGATTTAATAGCTTGATATAATATCCTTAATATTTTATTCTTTTCTGGATTAGAATTTAGATAAGTGATTTTTTTCCAATTTCCAGAGCCTTTTTTTGGTGTTAAAATCACCAGTTCTTAATTTTTTTTAATTGCAGTTACAAGGTCGATATAGGCCAACTTCTTATCATTGATTAATGTGAAAGATTATTTCTCGTTCATTTTTTTTGTTGGTACGTCGAATGAGATACACGGGTGTACTCCCCATCTAATGTGGTTGGTTCGTACCTCGACCTCTTTGTTTTGAGGTTGATGCCTTACAACTTAGCTACTCTGTTGTCTATATGTTAGACTCACTCGTGGAACTCTGGGTCCCTTATTTTAAGAGGAATGGTCATTCCTATTTCCATATACCTAATGCATTTGAGTGTTGAAATCCTAAGGTCTGTGAAAGTATTGTTTTCCTGTGTAGGCATTTTCACCAGCAAAAAAAATATTTAAAATATGCATCTGGTTATTTAATTAATAATTCTTGAAGTTTTTAATTGCTAGATAATTATTGGAATATTTCGACAATATTTTTAAGTTTTATTAATTAATAATTAACCAATCAGATGATATCTTCCTTTCAAATGTAGTGTTATTAAGTGCTAGTAAAAAATTTTAACTTTAAAACAATACTTTCATAGAAAATAGGATTTCAAAAGTGGAGCATTATGTTTTACGGACTGGCTATCTCTCTTAAAAGATTGTTAATGTCAACTCTAACTTAGTTCATGGAAGGTCAATGTTTGAATCTATAAAGTTAATCATCAAACTTGTCTATTTAATTCCATAGATAGCACCTTAGATTGGTCTATTATATATTCATGGTCATATATTTATTTTAAATTTATTACTTAAATAAAATGTATTTAATTTGTATTCTCAAGCAATTTGTTTTAAAAATAATTAAAAACGTTTCATTGTAAAATAAAATTTTAATTAGTTTAAGCTGTTTAACCACTCTACTAAATAGCAGTTCTCCTTTCATTAAACTAAGAAAATAAGTGCTCTTTTTCAAAGTCGGGAAAAACTTTCAGTCGAGTAACGAAACCAATTACTACTCCCGTCTCTCGAGGCTCGTTACCGAAAAACGAAATCTGCATACGATACTACATTAACATAAATAGAAGATAAGTCCACAGAACAGAAAAAAAGAATTTCGATTATTCCCCACCCCCCAACCCTCCCTCCCACCCTAAGGTAATCCCTTTCCTAAAGCTCGTCAGAACTATCTAATTTGCATAAAACTCCCTCTAGGAAAAAAATTTAAGAACAGAGAATAAAAAAAAACCTATTAAAAATTTCACCCCCACCGAAAGGGCCGTACCATTTCAGGAGCTTCTGTTTTAAGTTATGTGCAGAAGGGGGGTAGGGGTGTCACATTAAGAGGGGGGGGGGGACTTCCAACAACCGATGCCATTAACATAAAACTTTGAGAGCCAATGTCGCCGAAAAACTGACTTCATCCCTTTGCATACCATTTATATTTCAGGCGATAAACAGTTGCAGCGAGGATTTTTTTTATTATTGTTTTACTCTTTGTTCTTTTGTTTTAATTTTTTTCTATCTTTTTTTGGAGTATCTTGTGTATCAGCATTCGTTAAGTGCGCTCGCAACTAATGGACGCTCATCTATTCCTGGAGTATAAGGGTGGGGGGTTACCGTATTATTATATATTTTCATGGCGGCGTTTTGTTTTTTGTCGGCGCCAAGTTGGCGTTTTTTTTTTGTGCGATGCATTTGAATAGGTCATATGTGACAGCTGTTGTTAAAGGAGCAGTGTGTTTTTTATGGAAGTGAGACGAAACATGACGCATAAAAATGATCAGAGTCACTTTCAGACAGTTTGTCAGAGTTTAAGGTTCTGCATCGATATTTATCTTTTTGATATTAACTCGTGTTTTATATTTTTATATTCTAAGATTCCATGACACATTTTAGCAAAACTAATCTACACTTTTTCGTTTTTGTGCTTGTTTTAGTACCATTCATTTTATCGTTTATTTTCTAAGGATTTTTCAGATTTAATCAATTTTCTATTATACGTAAGAATTAAAATGAGATAAAATTAGAATTAAATGAAGATTACACGTCAAATTTTAGCAAAACTTACAATAATTACTTATGGGTTTCTCTGGCTTTCTTGAGTACCATTTATTTCATCGTAAGTTTCTGTGTCTGTTTTTTAAAGTTTAATCAATTTTCTATTTTGTACTGTGGATTAAAATTTCATAATTTAACGATTATTTTGGGTCAGGTATATTTTTGTATTGAAAATCGACTGTTTTGCTTGAACAAAATATAATTTAACAACATAAATTTGCTTTACAAATAAAATAAATAAATAAAAAAAAGTACTCTGTACCTTTGCTTCACTGCTGGAAGACAACTTCAAAAACAAAAACTGTTTTACAGACGTAGATTTACACCTCGCGTTATCCTGTTTCAAATACAAATGTTAGGTTGGGTGGTGCAGGGTTACAATCCTTAAAACTATTTCGTTTACCAAAGTCAATTTTTATTAAAAATTTAAAACGGATTATTTAAAAAAAACTACAAATAGATGTTAATTTTTTTTTGGAAACTACCAATTTCATGCATAAAATATTTACAGTCCCTGGACAAATTATTAGAAGGCACTGCAAGATTTCATGTAAAATATTAATTACCGCATGATATTGTACCTACATATTTGTATTTATAGCAGCATCAATATGTAGTCTACAACAATTCTTTTAAATAAAAATCAATAATATTGCAGTTTAAATATACCATTATTGCATAAAAACTCTTAAGAAACATAAAATTACTAATACACTGTTAAAAATTTTGGCGAATTTGCAACAGAACTTTCTACTGACTATCGATGAATCCCATTTTGGTAAAACATAACTTTTTTAAGATGGTAATCACACCAAGTTTACAAAATTTCCGATCTTTGATGCCAAATACACTCTAATAATTTGATATTATATACTCCGCATGAAGCTTTCACTGCTTGTAATTAGAAAAAAGTGGTTACAGATCGTATTTTACTCAGTTTCAAATAATTTCAGATTTTTGATGCCAATCTCTCCCAATATAGAATTTTACGCGCTAAAAGCCGTATTTTCATTTGAATTGATCTATGTTGTTATACTGTCATTTTTGTCTAATTTTATAAATAATTAATTATTTTGTCCTGTCATTTTATAAATAAATATTAAATTGTTTAAATTTACCGAAAATATTAAATAAAATTAAATTAAAATTATTTTTTAAAAAATAACAAATATTTATTCAACAAAAAGTTACAAAGTTAATAAAATGTGCTGCTAATGCTGCGCTTGTCAGTGTAAACTTAGCATTAGGCTGCTCATGAAAATGTCTATAAAGTGACTAAATGTTTTTATTAATATTTAATAAAAGTTTAATAAAAGAATAGACGCTGAGAATTTTTGAGAGGAAAATTAGTGTTTGGCAAGGAAGAATTCAAAAATCGAATACATTTAATATTTTATTGTCTACCTTAATGTGAAATTTTTTTCTTTGTGGGGATTAAATTAAAAATCAAAGGAAATCTTAACTTCATTGATTAGCAACTTCAATATTAAAATTAACTACTGGCATATTTATACATCTAGAGAAAAAATGAGTTTTTTTTAAAACGAGCTGTAATCGAACTCAAAAAATGCCTCTAAATTACAACATTTACCCACTACAAATGACCCTTAATACGGATAATTCCAATTTTTGAATTCATTTAACTAGTGTTTTAATAATAATCAGTAAAATTTACTGAAAGTACAATACATATTATAAATTCATTTAAGAAAATAAAACTGTAAATATTTGTTAAAGTTTCTGTTAATAGTTGCGTTCCCTTGAAAAACACATTTTTTTCTTATATAAGTGTTTAATCTGTACATACGTTTAGAGTTGGAAACTCTACTTATTAACTTATAAAGCCTAGATTCGATAATTATACTTACCTACTTACTACTAGTTATACTTACTAACTTATAAAGCCTAGATTCGTAGGTCTGTCCCTATGGACATTAACAGCTTTTACTCATTAGTTAAATCCCAGATAGGGTTTGTTCAAACAAATAAAAACAAGGGCTGTGTAACACTACACGACTTTCAATAACCACTCAGTAAATTTAAAGGTAATGATATACCCTGCAAGGTAATTTTATAGCCTAAAATGTTCTATGGCATCTACCTGTGTTACTTTAAAAAAAAATATTATGACGCCGACTGTAACTGAAAACTCCTGCTCCAAATTTAAAGTATATATCTCTTTTGTTTCGATCTGTAAAGTGGTTTTAGACATACAGGTGGATCAATGTTTAAAACCCTCTTTTTCGGAATCAGAACCCTCCGAAAAGTGTAGAAAGCACAACATGTCCATTTCGGATTTTCGACCCCATCGCAATACTTTAATTACCTTACATTTCATATTAGGCTATTGGAAAATAAAAATGTCAACCCAAGAATATCTCCAAATCCGCGCCAAGCAGCCAAATCGGGCAACCCTTCCAATCTACCGAGAGGAGGATGGGGATGCGTGCGAATGAGGATGGGATGAGAAGCGGGGGAGGAGGGAGGAGATATGGATCTTTTGTTAAAGTAGCGCAAAGTCCGGACACATTACATTATGCAAATTGGCAGGCCCGAATCAAGGCCGGCCTTTTTAAGGCCGCCTACTGTTCTTAGGCCCCAGAGCTGGTGCTTATTAAGGTTCCTCGCGATTCGTCTCTGTAGAAATTATTCCTAGAGAAAGAAAATACCGTAATATATGAGGAGGAGATAATTTAGGACTGCTGCATATTCGGTGTCGTGCGAGATAGATTAACTCACGGAATTTTATGGGTTGGGGTCTTTCTAATCAAAAAATGTCCCAGGTTATATTTTAAGTTACTTTATTTTATCTAAGTTCTTTTTGTGGCATACTGTTTGAATTGAGGAAAAGTTTTTTTTGAAATGTGGAAAAAATGAATAATTTATGTGAGGGTTCTGCTAATGTTTTTTTCCCCCTTTTGGTCATTATGATAAACTCAAAAGCATTATTCAAATCTTTTTATTGGCAATTATTATTTAAACTATAGCAATTTATCTAAAATTGATCTTGTGTGCAACAATTTACTAATTACAAATAGATAAATTGTATAATTAATCTTATAAGTCTCTAATTACGTTAACTTTGACCTTCAGAATGAATAAAAATGTATTATTCCAAAACAGCTTAGTTGAAAGCTCATATTTTAGTTATCTCAACTAATATCCAAAAATTTATTAACATATTTTGTAGCGTTAGCAAGATTAAAGTATAGTGATAAATTGTTTGTTGTTATTCAGGAATCCTTATCTTTTATATTGTTAATGTTATATTTATAATTAAATTTTTATTTGTTTGAAATCAGAAAAAATATCGTAGAGCAGAAAAGCAAGTAAAGCGATTGGAATATAGTAATAAATAATAATTCGGAACAATTAATTGTCACCAGTTTAATTTAACTAATAAGACTTTTAGATTTACAAGTTATTATAGAATAATTTCTTTCCAAAATAGCTGTTTACTTTGCCATGTAATTACAGTTAAAATAGTGCTAATATGTTATTGATTTTAAAAAATGAAATTAATGTATACATTATATTTTTAATTATTGGTTTTGGAAATACTATTAGCAAATTAAACTAGTGGAGTCAGTACTACTGTCAATTTTATTTTATGATTCATAAATTTAGTTTATTTTCATTGTTTAAAACGTAAATAGTTTATAGTATTTAAACTTGTCTTTATATGTTGAAACATTTCAAATATATACCTTAAAAAGTGTAGCAAAACTTCTCACGACTTAAGAACTAGAATTTTCACTTTAGATATTTATAGTACTCTATATTCGTATGTGTTTTTCAGCTTTATGACTGATGAAATTAGAAAAGCTTTTTTACATATTCTGAACTGCTTTTAGTTTCACACATAGCCATTTGAGTGTCATGGATTCAAAGTTGTTTTATTACAAGTAAAATTTATTTATAAACTAATTAAGCACCTAGAAATCTATATTAGTGTTTGCGGTTTGTAATGATGTAAAAAGAAAAATAAGAAGTTTATTTGGTTAGTATTCTGTCTGACCAACACTTAACACATCTGAGATAAGTTTCTTTTTTCTCAGTAATTTTAATATATTTTGATTTTCCTGCATTACAATTTTTTAGACATTGTTTTTGTAGATTAAAAAATCTTTTTTTTTTAGTTTTCACCCATTAAATTATTTGTTACATTAATCCCTACGTTTTCAAGCGAAATTGTAATTCTTTCGTATTGAAGTATAACTTATTTTTTTGTTTTACAAAATATTTAGTAATTTAAGTAAAATAGAACTATTTACATTGAAAATTCTCCATCCATTAACTAATCACTAACTATTAACAATATCATACCAAATTAACCCAAATGTCACCTTTCGAGAACCAGAATTATCCCTTACTTATTTTTCCCTCACTTTACTCCCCCCCCCCCTCTCTCATAATAGAGTTATGTCGAAATTCCTAGTAAAAGTATACTTGTAAAAGAAAAGCGTATTAACTCATAACTAAATCTATAACTTCATCGGCGAAGCCTTCTCTTAGCTAACTTACTATTCTCGTGGGTAGAATGATCATTATATGCGTTACCAAACAGTGCTTTATCTCAAGTTGAGATTTCACTCCTAACCAGTGCAAATTACTCCTATACGGATTGTCCCTTTGTTTGAGAGTGAGAATAAAATAAAGCATGAGTCATCACTACTTTACAACTAAATTCTTAAATGATATTAATTACACGCCTCATTCGAGATTAACCAAATACCTTACTGAACGTGTCCTTTATGAGATCAAATAATAAGTCCAAATGATGTTCATACAACCCGCATTTGTTTTTTGCTCGTAGTATTTAAGTAACATTAATGGTGTTAGTGTGTATATATCGGAAAAATTAAGGATTCGCCAGGTAATGAATAAAATTCTAAGGAAATTGATACATTTTATATAGCAAGACGATTACTTTAATACTTTTTAGTATTTCAGTCCTGGACATATTAGTAGACGCTAAGCGAGATTTCATTATCAATCAATGATGAACAAGATACCTTAGAGGACATTTGCCTAACTTTGCTATTGAATAGAAAATAACTGTATATTAATAATAAGACATCTTTTTAATGATATGGCTCTTGGTTTTTTTCATCATTACTAAAAAAAAATACAATTTCGTCTAATAATTTGCCCAGGGACTGTATGAATTTTGAAATGCATATTTTTCAGCCTTTATTCGTATAAACATCATTTGAGAGGGATGATCAGTCCCATAGGCTAATGCATCAGTCTTGAAATCACAACCCGGATGTTAGTATACAAATTCCCCATCAAGTCTGAAAAATATTTCAACCAAATTAATCCAACTCTTGCCTTATGTTTTTCCATTCAAGTCAGCTATATAAGGAAATTAATAAAGTTAATACGGGAGGGACCTCCTTAACAAAATGATATTTCAATTTCAACCCATTTTAAAAGATTAAAAAATTAACGATACTCTGATTACTACTTGCATTTCTAAACGACATTCCAAAACAAAGAGCCAACCTCAATACCTCAACTACACGACCTTCTTGAGACTTAACGCAGCCAAGATGCTTGTTGCGCAAATGAGTACTAACGAAACAGTCGAAGTACGCATTTCGCTCATTAAACTTTTTAATGGAATAAGTTTTACTGAAATTCAAAATTGATCATTTAAGTTAAAAATTTTCAATAAAAGAACATAATTTAACCAATTTAATCCGAATCTCGCGTTTCATGTTTTTCTTATAAAGTTTTACTTCTAAATTAAAAATTGCATCCGATTAAGCAGTTGAATGCTGAACATTAACCAAATTGCACCATTATTTTATTAAAATTTAACCAAATCTCGCCTAATATTAAGTTATTACGAGACCTTAATAAAATAACATTTATACTTAAGCATATATATTAAAAGATGCTGCTGACTTCATTTACCCTACTTGACATTCTAAAACGGCACTCCAATTAACAAAAGATCCTCTCTCAATTCCCTCCAAACACGACCCTCTTGAGAGCTAATTACTCTCGCAATGAGCTTTTGGCGCCCTTCTCATGCTGCATGGGTCGTTAGGGCATTAATATGGCCTGCGGGGCGTCGTTTCGGAAGTCATTATACTCCAAATGCCTGGCTTCTTACAAGTCCGACTATTTATCAACTATCTTGTTGGTAGGCGGAGATTGGAGAGAAGATTTACTGGAGGACCCGTGTAATTGGCGTGGTAATTGGGTGAACGAGAGATTTTATTTAAATAAATATTCTAGGGAACTAGGTGTCTAATACTTTTAGATTTTGGGTTAAAAAAAATTTACGCGTTACTTAGCATATATAACTTATTTTATTAGGTATTTTAAAATGTGTTTCTTTCAGTATTTTATTTAATTTTTCTGTCAATTTATCTGTAGTTATAATATAAAAATTAGTTATATATAATTAAGCTAACTTTATATTAAATTTGTTTACTATTTTTTACAGGTTCATTGAATTAAATTTATGATGACTATTAAAAAATTAATTTATTATGGAGAAGAATGTGTTAAAAACTTATTTGGATAATTTTTGTTGAGAAATTAATTTTGTTTGTAATAAAAACAAATTATTAAACCGACATTGTTATATAGTTTAACTTTCTTTATTATGCAGCGTTGTTGGAAGTTTAGGTAGTTTCTTCACTTTCTAATGGTCATAATTGCAAAGCCCGTTATAATTAACCCTCCTGTGGCTATAGTATAGTACGACGTAATTTTAACCTTACCTTAGATTCCTCCCAGTACTGATACACAACCATTACTTTCCACTCAAAAATTGAAACAAATTCTTCAACCTGTTGCCCATCTGCGCATCTACCTGAGTTCACCCCTTTTTGGGGGTAAAGGGGGTGTGCAACCCTTTCCGAGCCCCCTTCTATCAAAGGGTTGCTACCTGTTATGGAATGTTTAGGGGCCCCTTCGTACCCCGTTTGAGGCCCCCTTTTAATAAAATCTTGCACCCGTTCGCTACGGATATTTCCCCTTTGTCACGCTAGCGTGTGCTGGTATTTGAAAAGGGATAGCATTTTCATTGTTAAAAAGTTGGATTTTTTTTAATACTTGAATATTTATACAGAAAAAAAGTAAATATTGACATTCCCGTCCCGTCCGTCCTCCCATATCTCCCTTTTAAATTAAGTTATCTCCGTCCTATTTTAAATTTTGTTTGTTAGAAAGGTATGACATCAAACAGCACATGTTTTTGTTCAAATTAAGGCCAAATATGTCATTAACGTAATTTCAGTCGCATCAAGAGTCTTAAATGCCCAAACTCTTCATTAATTAAAATACCTAACGTGTCTTAAAATATGCTGCATAACATTGCCATAAATTTATGGTTTTCTTTTAAGGTAATTGTAATATAAATAGTTCAAAAGATTTTACATTTCTTTAAATTAATCTTTAATACCTCTTTTGCCATTTTGAATGTTTATAGTAACTTTAAATTACAACTAAATGCTGAGTTTGTTCTAATGTGTATGAAACTGGGAAAAGCTGTTCTAGCTGACAGCTACTTTTACAAATATGCTTGATTTTGATAAGAATTTCAGCCAGTATTGAAGTTACAGGAAAGTATGGTATTTCAGTTCCTTTAGAACTTCATGTTTTGTTGGAAGTTAAGAAAATAGTTTTCATGAACGTCAAGAGCACTTCATTAATTTATTTTTCACATTTCTTCAAAATAACTTATTTTAATAAACAATTTCACTAATTTTAAATATTCAACGTGAATTTTTAATTCAAAACTAAAAATAACGAAAAAATACTCCAATTTATACTATCCCTGCTACAAAATCCTTAAAAATGTCCACTACCAAAAAACATAACCCAACATCAATCCAACAAAAACCCCATCTTACAAACCCCAAAAAACAAAAGTCCCTAAGCAAAATCCCCAGCTTCAATCCCTCTTTTCATGCATCACCATCCAAGATGGCGGACATTTCCTTTTCCTAATGAACAACATCTGCAAGAAGAAGATGCAGAAGAGCGGAGGATGCTGACCAAAGTCATCCTATTCCCCAGGTGAATCGCCCAACTCAAAAACGAACCAAGTCTATTGGAGAATTTCCGTTTACTCTTCTTCATTTAAAAATGTTAGTGAAAAAAGAAGAGTGCATGGAAAACTTTCAACAACTTTTACAACACGGTTCTAAATCCACCCCTCTCTTCCAGTGAATCGTTCAAAGCAAAAAATAAGTCAAGTCTTTTGGAGAATTTCTCAACGCGCCTCTTTCATTCAAAATTTAGTGAAAAAGGGAGCGTGTATGGAAATCTTTCTACGAATTGGTCCTTGAATGCACCCAACGATCCAGGTACAGAAGTCAATGTCGATCTCTTAACGACCGACCAATGAGATGCTCATCTCCATGGTAACGGGATCCGGTCAATCGGTCACGTGACGCGGGAGGATGGGGGATGACCTGCCCGTCATCTTCTCTCGGAGGAGGAGAAATCATTAGCGGGGAGGATGGAGAGATGTCGGGATGGAGAGGGATGCTAAGAGGGTGTGTGGGCATGGCAAATGTGAAGAGCGTGTGCGTTTGATGTTGGGATCAGGGGCTGCGTTTTGAAATATAGATGAAGTTGTAAAAGTATTGATTTCTTATCCCATAACATGCATTATTTCAATTGTTAACTGTTATGTTGCTTAATAAATTAATATAAAGTTATTAAGCAAGTGATTTTTATTAAATATATTTCTTACTGTTCTTGTTAAATAATATTACAACACAAGATAATAAAAGATATTTAAAGAGCCGAGAGGTGTAGGGATTTTGATGAATTTTAAGTGGGTGTGTAGACAGGCAAATGTGCATAGCAGATGCTTTTGAAGATAGAGTTAACTTTTCATGTTTTACAATTACCTTAAAGAAAACCAGAAATTTATGGAAATGTAATGCATCATTGCACATTGCAGCATATTTTAAGACGCTTTAAGTATTTTAAATAATGAAGAGTTTTGGCATTTAGAACTCTTGATGTGACTGAAATTACGTGAATGACACTTTTTGTCTTAATTTAAACAGAAAGATTTGCTGGGTGATACCTAGCAACTTAGTTTACCAGGAGGTTTCTAACTAGATGGTTTCTACCAAACAAATCTTCAAATAACATTGAAAGAACCTAATTTAGAAGAGGGATATGTAAGGACGAACAGGACGGACATCTTCACCATGTCAATATTTACTTTATTTTTTTCTTCAATTCTTTTCGAACTAAAAAATTAAACTAGGCTAAGAATATAGTTATAAAGTTAAATTTCCAGGTTTTTATAGTGGCACAAAACAACCAAATATTTGAAATTATAATTAAAAAAAAGAGTATTAGCAAATAATGTAATGAAAATTTTCTTATAGTGAAAAGGAAAATACATAATTAGAATTTTAAACCTTCACTCAAACACGTTTTCCAGTCAAATTTTTTTTTAAAAAAATAGCTACCTGTATTCTAACTTTATTCCTTTAAAACTTCGAGTATGTCAATAAGGTAATTTTGGTAGCATTTGTTCAAAAAATTAATAGTTTTTTTTAAAAAAAAGATTGCCAAGAAACAATAAAAAAGTATTTCCGACCGATGAGTACTAATTTTGTTTTTTAGTAAAAACCATTTTACGACACTGAAATCATAGTTTAAAAACTAAATTATATTTTCAAAAAAATATACATTGGAATCAAACCTAGTCACAATTGCAGACAACAACAGTCCAAAATACCATCACTCTTCTTCAAACATGCCATTAAAATCACCCGAATGTAATTAATCACCCACCATGTTTCTAGCCAATTTCCCTTCCCCCTCCCTAATAAGATTATAGCCATATGATTCACTTTTCGAGGTTCCTTGGTAACATGTGGGCTACAGTGGAGTAAACTATAATTTCTCAATATTACTGAAAGTTCATTGCTGCCCGCGAAAATAAAACTATATAGCAGCTTTTTCTTTTTAAGAGTTTTATAGTACGCTGTATAAAACATAATTATCTTAAACAATGCTGTAGTTCTCGTAGTAATACCTGCTCTAATCCCAAATTATTTTAACCAGTTTTTCACTTTTTATTACGGTTGCCTTTGGTAGATGGGAAAACTTTTGTGAACATAACTTTGGAGACCTTTCCAGAGATGGAGGTGCTGTATTTTATGGTCATAAATTAAATTATAAGTATTAAAATTAAGTCTTGTAAAATTAAAAAAAAAAGTCAAAATGTCCCCAAAAGTTAGTTGTATTTTAAGCATAACTTTACAATAAAAGCATAAGAAAGATGTCGTACTAGGAGGAATAAGTCTTCAACATGTGAATACTAAAAGATACCTTAAGAGATTTGAAGATCACATGACCTTAGAGGCTAATTACACAATTGTATAAACTGTCTATAACTTGAAATAATAATTATTTATCTTTATGAAATGGCCTTTTTAATTTTTCAATAAATATCGGTAACTTGGGTCTTTATGTTTCACTTTAACTTGACGCATGTTAATCGTACTTGTACTTCAGCTAATTGTCATTTTATGTTCTATTTTATTTGTTTGTGTTTTTCCTTTTTTTCAACTTTAACTGCAAACGTTCTGTTCGCCTGAACGGGATTGTTTCCCTTTGGTGTATAAAAATCATAGTATTTTGACATTGTTTTTGTTTTATTTTGTTATTAGGATAATAAAAAATTATTGATATTATAAAATTAGACACGGATGAAATTCTAAGTGCAATTTGTAAGCGAGAGTGAAGAACAAAAAGTTCGGAAAAGCGTAAAAATATAAATTACTCTGGTAAACAAGTTCAACTACGCATTTTAATACATAAAATCAGTAAGGGTTTTCCTAAGGTTTTAATTAAGGCGAAATTTTAAAGAAGGGCCTTAGAGCAGTAAAGAATTCTATGTCATACATAATCACTGTACAAACCGAACCTAAAACTCGGCGGTTTTGAATTACGCCCCTCTACTTCTAAGCCACCGATGTGTCACATCTTATTTCTTCTCCGCACCTTTCTCCTGGCTTTTAAAGGACATAATTCTATCGGCAGCCGAGAGCATCGAATCCATGTTCCCCGGCAAAAATCTATCAACTCTTTATTCTTAGTCTTAAATCGAGTCTTTTAAAGGAGCTCAAATGTGCATGCAAAAGTCTCTTGGGCTTTTTAAGCTCCATGCGCCGGGTGGGCGGGGTTAGAGGGTTAAAATATGCGGTTCTTCGTAGCTCATTCGCGCATTTGGGTGAGCTTAAAATGTAATTTAGCGTGTGTTTGGGATCGCGTGTTTCGTTTCTAAAAAGAGAATGTAAGTCATTTTGTCTTGTGTGGTATTTGAAACGAGGTTTTGTTTACTCCTGCAAGATCGTGTAATTGAAATATTTAATAGATTCTCTCGTGTTTCTTGCCAGCTTTTATTTTTGAAGAAAAATATAAAAAATCAAAAGTCTTTATTTTTTTCTTCTGAAATGTTTGAAAAATACTAAATTTACAATGCCACAAAATCTTGTAAATGTATAAATTATCTCTTATAACTTTTGAATTTCTGTTATTTTTATGAAAAAAACCCTTTCAACCTTGTAACAATGTCTTCATATTTAGCTTCTTAATTACTTTTTTTATACTAATGCTTAAAGAAAGTATCTAAGTTTTAGAAGGTAAAAATATGCAGCTTTAGGAGTTCATTCGAGCATTTGGATGAGTTTGAAAACGTAAAAAAAAATGGACATTTGTTAGCATCGTGTTTGGTTTAAAAAGAGACTGTAAGTCATTTTGTCTTATGTGATGTTTTAAAAATTAAGGATTTGCAATGTTTTGTTTACTACAAAATCCGGGTGTTTTTGTGCTCCCAGTAAAAACTTCGTGGAACGTTACTCCGTACCAATAAACGGAATAAACGTTCTACCAAATTTTAACAGTGTTGACAACTTTTGGGGAAAAACCTTTAAATTTTATAACTAAGTCTTTATTTTTAGATACCCAATTTCTTTAAAAATATATATATATATAATCTCCCCATAAGTTATCACACTTAAAACCTGACTAATTTTATTATGCAAATATTTGGTTAATTGTTTTGAAATATTCTCAAAAAACTTCTTATGCTAGAAAGTTATGCATGAAACTAACATATCAGTTTTATGTGAATAACGAGTAAAAAATAATAAAAAATATAAGTCTTACACGCTACCAAAAAAGCAGAATATAGATTTTAAAAATGAACCACCTTAAAACATTTCCCCAGGGTCATAAAATGATTAGTTCCTCTGAATTTATTGATTTTAATAAAAAAATAAAGTCCATTTTGTGAGAAGTTAGATTATGATTCTCTTCCATTATAGGCCATTAACTTATGACGTCATTACCGCCAAACGCATCCTTCTTTATTAGAGAAATTGACTCCGATATCTTTTTTCGTACCTTTAATTCAATTTATTTCCAAAAATGAGGCACGGCATTTTCCCATTAAAAACTAAGGAAATCGCTTTTTTTTTCTAGTTTCGCTAAATATAAAATGGTGTTATGCCCATTGGAGCGTTTCCCTTTACACTCTTCACTTTTAACAGTTTAGTGAATAAAGAAGCTTGTATGGAAAATTTCCTGAGAAACATTACCTTTTTACATTAAGCATTTTTTTTTCTAGATAAAATAAGACTGATTGTTCGTCTGTTTATTGCCAAGGAATGTTATTTTTCTCTATCGTTGTGTCTCTAAATTGAATCAATTCTGCGACTTAGTTATTTTAAAGAAAGCTTTATGTGTCAAATTATAACATTGGACCTAGGCCTTTTTTGTACTTTGTTACAGAGTTTTTAATCTCTTTCCGATGCTCAATGGTTTTTTTTCCGATATTTTGTTTAAAAAATAAATGGGTTCGGTTGAAATTGGTATGTTTGTTTTTAGATAAGAAGTTTTTGAATTAGTTTCGACATTTTACATGTTCAGTTTTTCCCTTATTTCATTTGCAGCTGTAATGTGAGGTTTTATATTAGGCTTGTATTATTAAATTATCTACGTATTAAGAAGTACAGTATAGCCTTTTTTTTATGGAAGCTGAATTGTTTCTTTGTATAAGAAACCTTATATTGAGTTTAGAAAAATTCTGAAAATTGAGCCTTTAAAAAAAAAATTAGGTTTCTAAATATCTTGTCATAATGTGTTATATAACATAATGTCATTTTTAACAAATCGAATTTCACATCCGAGTTATTTTCCTAACAAATGAGTTTGGGATAATTTTCGATATTTTACAATTTCAGTGTTTCAGTTTGAGCTTTTGAGTTAACTTGCTTTTTTCGTATTATTATATATTTTCCAGTAAGAAATAATTCGTCGCGTTATTTCCGCCTGTCCTTTTTACTACTTTGCAAAATGTATCATATCATATTAAGGCTTAAGAATGTTTTCAACAACCAACCTTTCCATGTTTTGAACTTTCTAACTATCAAAATCTTCACCTTGGATGAATTAGAATAATAGCATAAATTACATATGAATTATATCTGTGCAATTTTTTCTGTAACAAATGAGTTCGATTAACATGGATTTAGCTTAACTTTAATTTTTATGCTCCAATAAAGTAATATGGTAATATAAGGCAGTCAAGACGTGAATGTTCGAATAACCATTTCACCAATTGCCTTGTTTCAGATGGCATAATTCCTTCCAACTTTTATTCCTGCATTTCCTTCGATTGGTGTTTTGTTTCCAAGTGACGTTGTTTCCCCAATATTGAACTTCGAGAAAGAAATTATTTTCATTCCCAGTATTTCTTTTGCCACTCAAAACCTGATACCATGCGAAAGAAAATTACTTTTATATTTTAATAAAATGTAAACTTTTTTTTTTGAACATTTGGAGACCAATTAAGCACTTGTTCTGTGTGGCATTGTTGAAAAAGTCATTGTCTTCGGCACATTTTCTTTGTTTTACTTTAAACAACTGATTAGTAATAAAAATAGGTACAGTCAAACCCGTTTTTTGAAAGCATTGTAATTATTGTTAAGTAAAACATATTATTACCTTATTTTACTTGAGGCTACTGATTAGCAAACATAGATATCATAGTTAAAGTATTAGATTGACAGATCACGTGATCTCCAATGCTAACCACGGGACGCGCATGGAGGCCAAGTAAAAGGGGAAAATGGCCAGTGTTGCTGCCACATTAAGGAGAAAAATACTACGAAAAATACCATTTAATTCTAAAATTACAAAAAAATATCGTAAAAATACTAGCTGCATTTTGGAATCTGTTTAGTGACTAAATCCTTTTGTAGTATTTTTTTTTTTAATTTTAGAATTAAATGGTATTTTTTCGTAGTATTTTTCTCCTTAAAGTGGCAGAAACACTGGCCATTTTGCCCTCTTATTTGGCCCCCATGCGCGTTCCGTCGTTAACATTGGAGGTCACGTGATCTGCCAATCTAATACTTTAACTATGATATCTATGTTATCAAATGAATAGATAACAATATATATAGAACTTTATTTGTTGACGGTGAAGTATTTTATATTGTTACCTGCAACAGAGTTTTCTTATTATACTATTAAACTAATGATTATTAGAAAATAATTAGAGAACAATGAAACCTTCATTTTTTGGGAGGCATTCCTAAATGCTTTTAGTTTAGTTTAAACTATGAATTAAAAAACAAGTTTATAATAATAAAAATATTTTTCTAGAATGATTGGTTTTTTTTCGCTTATCAAGTAATAAAACTGTATAATAATCAAAGCATCTTACTTTAAATAGTTAATTTTTATAGAAAGTGAGTCTAAATCAGAAACAAGAAGTTCATAAAGAACTAAAATAGCCTACTTTCCTGTTACTTAAATACTTACTGAAGTTCTAATCGGGAAAAAAAAAACTAGGTTCTTAAAGTAAATATCATCAACAGCCGTTTCTACACTAGATTTATACACATTAGAAAAAAATCGAAACACAGCACCCAGCTATAATTTAAACTTCTAAAAGCCAAAATCAACTATTTTCCTTAATATTCTTTCGTAAATTAATTAAATATTATTTATCATCTGCTCGTGATTTATTTGTAGTTCGAAGAATAATTAAATATTTATTGATAACAAAAGTAATGAAACTACTCCGAACTGCATTAAAAAATAAGAAATGAATATTAAAACTAAGCATAATTGCATGCAAAAGTATGCATTGCCGCTTTCTTGGTAGATAATTAATGTTTAATCAAAGAATCAAATTGTGCTACATTTTATGACGTCATTCCAAACCGATTCATGAAAATATTATTTTGCTTCAAATATGTTTAAATAGATAAAGTTTCTCATGCCATTGTTGATTTGGCAACAGTGATTTAAATGACTCAAAATTGAATTTTAATGCTAATTCAATGGGAAATTTGCCTAAAGATAGTAGATTTATGTCCGTCCGCACGTACAGACAGGCGGACAAAAAGTATGAAAGTTGGGTATCTGAGGTCATAGCTTTCTAACAAAAAAAGAATTTTTAAGATCCGAGGGATAGAACCGATTTTGGAAGAGGGATACGGACAGACTAACAGACAGACAGACGGAAAGACCGACAGACATACGAACAGACAGACAGATGGACATCAATCGCATTTCAATACCTACAGTGGTTTAAATGACTCAAAATTGAATTTCAATGCTAATTCAATGGGAAATTCGCCGACAGATAGTAGATTTATGTCCGTCCGGACGTACAGACAGACGGACAAAAAGTATGAAAGTTGAGTATCTGAGGTCATAGCTTTCTAACGAAAAAAGAATTTTTAAGATCCGATGGATAGAACCGATTTTGGAAGGGGGGTACGGACAGACAGACAGACGGACATCGACCGCATGTCAATACCTACTTTTTCATTTTTTTAATTCTTTCGAATTAAAAAAAAGAAAAGTAGGCTAAAAAAAACTATATGTGAAACGTGTAATTTTGTAGCTTGTTATAGTAAAAATAATTAAAGATTTTTTTAAATTCTTTTAATCGTAATTCCATTACTGAATATAACTTTATATACCGTTCTGTGTTTGTGTTAAGCTGAAAACCATTGAAAAGAACATGGATATGTTACGGGCAACTTAAATAATTGGTCATTGCTCATATCGTCCGGGTAATTTAAAAATGTCCAATGGGAGTGCCAAAGTAGCAAATTATTCCAAAATATCACATTGCGCGCAGAAAAATAATAGCAATATTTATAATAACCGATCAATGCGATAAATTACCGTACACAAATACGAAATTATTAAATTTTATCTACTCAGGTGTCGGCTCGTCACTTAACTGTGGTTCTAAAATACGACGCCCGTCGCCAATAGCCCTCGTGTAGCTCTAGTGCGACGATACTTCAAACTAACCTAACCATTAACTTTTATCGGGCATTATTAGCAATGTCCTGATTAATCAATGCGACCTTAACAAATACATCCAAAGTAACTACATTTTCAAGCCTGTCGTTATATCGCGTATTCGTTTATATTGCACTTTTTGCTTGTCTCACAAGATACGCTATAGAATGCGGGGTATCTGTACCCTGATAGTTTTCTGACGATCGAGCATGATCAGGTTGACTTCGAACTTTGTTAGCAACTACCCTCGAACTATAAATAAAGTTTTACTTAAAGCCAGCAAAACTGGATACATAAAACAGCTACTCATGCATATCTTATAGACTAAAACCTCCGCTACTACAACCTCAAAAAAAGCTCTAAGGATCTAAAAAAAGGTCTTAAGAAAAAATATCACACGGAAGCCCGTTGGGTGAATGCCCGGGTCCCTCTACCCCCAGGGCATTTCGCACATTAGCTACGGAAGCTTTTTTTTTACCCTTAAGACGGGGGTCTACCCCTAGTCCCTTTTCTTATAAGACGCTGAACCCGCATAAAAAAATCGTAAGAAGTCGACATAAAAAATAAACTTGTGACTAACGGTCGTTCCAGTTAGGCCCGGTATTGTTAGTTTCTTATAGTTTTTTATAGTTTTTTTGCGCAGACGATTTAAAGAACCATCTGTCCCTCAGAGCCTTGCAGCAGGTTCAAGGGCGAACATGGGAAATTCCAAATAAACCAATGGGGGTTTCAGTAGCAGACGACTATTTCTTTTTGATCGTTTGCTCTTGGGATGAACGAACGGTACTTGGGTAGGAAATAGCCTCTCTTATATTTCTTTCTGTGTATTGTTATATTTTTTCTTGGTTTTTTTTCACTCCGTGTTCTTTATTTCCGTCTTTTGTAACTATGCCATACGGTGAACTTGCCCTGAGTTTTTTTGCTCTACTTAGGGGTTTCGCCGTAGCTTGCATTACTGACCCGGTGAGACATATTTAGGAGTAGCAGACCTATCCTTTTAAATAGGCTGCTTTTCGCTCGGGTTCAATGTACCTGTAGCGGATTTTTACACATTGCGCTGGACATTACGTCGTACTTACAGCACCGAAATACACTGCTCAAAACAATTAGGGGAACGCATGTTTCAACCCTTTCACCCCCAATGATTCCATTTGGAATAATCAGCTTGAGATTTTTTTCCCATTAAGTTGAGCTCTCACTTATGTATCGTTAGATGGATGAATCATGTCTTTTGAAGAATTAAATATTGTTAGTTTTAATTAAATGAAAATATGAAAAACATGGTATAATAAAATTCACTTCCAAAAAATTTTATGAAATAAATTAACCCAAAATTCTTCACGCTTGCATTCTTTGATGTTTAAAAATTCATTTTAACTTTTTTTTTAACAAATTAAGTTTTGAAAAAAATATTGTTATAATTTATTCAAAAGTTATGATTTCTATTTTTTTCCTCAAATTTTAGTTTAAAAATTAAGATTTTCCCCCTGTTTTTTACCATTTCATTCTGGATGCATAATGAATCTATATAACAAATTTTAGATTTTTAAAACAAAAAATAAAAAAATGGAATTGAAAGGGTTGACAAAAGTACGCAAAGTGCTCCCCTTATTGCTTTGAGCAGTGTATAAATGTTTTTTCCGGATAAAAGTCTCACTAGATCTCCAATGGACAATTCGAACGGGGAGGAGGGTGGTTTGTTTGTGGGAATGAAGGCAATACTTGACATAATTGGGGCGTCACTGTAGGCGTTCTAGTTAAGACTAATTAGCAGCCGGGTGGTTTGGTGGAGGACTCTCACTCATCGTAACTTCACCGGTTTCACGGAGTAACGTTACTCCATATTTATAGAGAAACCTTACATATGTTATGCATCTTTTGTGGTGTAACGTTAGTCTATATAACTGTGTCTTTACTTCGTGAAACAGGAGGCAGAACTAGCTGTCACAGATTTTACGAAGTCAGTCCCTTATTTGGGTAAATTTACTCCATAAAATTTTTTACAGAGAAAAACTACAACAGATTTAACCTGTTTAATTGTATTTAATACTTTACAGTGCATTCTCTATTACACTTTAACTTTACGTAAGAATATGTTTGAATTACATTTTAAAATTGTGTGTTTTAAGATACATTCAATTATTAGAAAGAAAAATTCATACAATAAAACTAAATATGCTGAGAAAAACATAAAGATAACAGTCAAACACTATTACAGGAAAACAGGTTCAAATTTTTTATGCCTGTTGTTATAATAATTTTTATATAGACTCTTTTTGTGAAAAATATTTAATTTTTTTCGTGCAATCTGACGATTCGTTATGCAACTATTGATTACTAACACAAGCAGGACTATGAACGCATTTTTTTCAATTTTATCAACAAAAAAAAATCTAATGTAAATTATTAGCTCTAAAAAAATATATTTTATAACTATTATTTTATATCATACGAAAGGTATCAATTAATATAATAAAATGAATAGAGAATTAAATTTTCTTTTTAATACATTGTCGAAGGATATCCAAGGCTATAATAAGATCTCTAACCCTAAGCCTGCGGATTCGAATACAGACTTATTTATCGGAGCCTTTCTACATCGACTCTAAGCAGTAATGAGCTCTGACATGTGTGGTTCAAGTAGGTCATCACCCCATAAAATATAGTACCGCGTTGCGAGTATAGATGGCGGTAGTGGTACCTATCAAACACGCAGTTAAAGTGTACCAGCTCATAACCGATTAACACATTTAGAATTAATGAATATATGGGCAGTTCTACCATAATTTTTAATTTCAGGTACAAAAAACTTGTGAAATTTATTTTTCAAAGTTACTTTAAATGTGAGCAAAAATGCTTATAAGGGTACTAGAATTACGAAAAAAAGTTCAGCAAAGCTCATTTGTAAAAAATTAAAAAATAATAAGGGATGACAGTTTTTTAAAACAAACCGATGCTAAAGAAACCGGCCTTACGTAAATAACTACTTTTCAATAAAACCGAAGTCACAAAAAACCGGTTAGTCTAAAAACTGGTTTCGGTTTTCCATCCCTAGATCATTGTGACGGCAAGGAATGGAAGTTTAGGAACGGATGGTAAGGAAAGTCACGATGTTTTCCGGTCTTTTTTGTGTTGAAACCAACTCCAGTTCAATAAAAATGGATTTTTTTACTCCTTATAGTCCATTTAAACATATTTATAGCAAAAAATTTTAGTTATCAAGCAAAAATTAACCTTAATACTGGGGGATTGTAAGGAAAGCAATAAAGCCACGCAGCTCATTTTACTGAGTTTTCTTAACTCTTTGGGCTTATTGGTAAAGTATAGCAAAAAAATGCGGCTACTAACTAAAATCTGAGTTTTCTGCAATACAGTTTTCATAATTGAAAGAAGTTCACTAAAGAACTAAAATAGCCTACTTCCTGATACTTAAATACGTACTAAAGTTCTAATCGGGAAAAAACTAGGTCTTACAGTAAATATCATCAACAGCCGTTTCTACACTAGATTTATACAGATTAGAAAAAAAAAATCGAAACACAGCATCCAGCTAATAATTTAAACTTCTAAAAGCCAAAATCAACTATTTTCCTTAATATTATTTCGCAAATTAATTCAATATTATTTATCGTCTGCTCGCGATTATTTGTAGTTCGAAGAATAATTAAATATTTATTAATAACAAAAGTAATGAAACTCCAAACTGCATTAAAAAAAATAAGAAATGTAAATTAAAACTAAGCATAATTGTATGCAAAAGTATGCCTTGCCGCTTTCTTGTTAGATAATTAATGAACAATCAAAGAATCAAATTGTGCTACATTTTATGACGTCATTCCAAACTGATTCATGAAAATATTATTTTGCTTCAAATATATTTAAATAAATAAAGTTTCTCATGTCATTGTTGATTTGGCAACAGTGATTTAAATGACTCAAAATTGAATTTCAATGCTAATTCAATGGGAAATTCGCCGACAGATAGTAGATTTATGTCCGTCCGGACGTACAGACAGACGGAAAAAAAATATGAAAGTTGGGTATCTGAGGTCATAGCTTTCTAACAAAAAAAGAATTTTTAAGATCCGATGATTAGAACCGATTTTGGAAGGGGGGTACAGACAGACAGACAGGCGGACAGACAGACGGACAGACAGACAGATGGAGATCAACCGCATTTCAATACCTACAGTGATTTAAATGACTCAAAATTGAATTTCAATGCTAATTCAATGGGAAATTCGCCGACAGATAGTAGATTTATGTCCGTCCGGACGTACAGACAGACGGACAAAAAGTATGAAAGTTGGGTATCTGAGGTCATAGCTTTCTAACAAAAAAAGAATTTTTAAGATCCGATGATTAGAACCGATTTTGGAAGGGGGGTACAGACAGACAGACAAACGGACAGACAGGCGGACAGACAGACGGACAGACATACGAACAGACAGACATACGAACAGACAGACAGATGGACAGACAGACAGATGGAAATCAACCGCATTTCAATACCTACAGTGATTTAAATGACTCAAAATTGAATTTCAATGCTAATTCAATGGGAAATTCGCCGACAGATAGTAGATTTATGTCCATCCGGACGTACAGACAGACGGACAAAAAGTATGAAAGTTGGGTATCTGAGGTTATAGCTTTCTAACAAAAAAAGAATTTTAAGATCCGATGATTAGAACCGATTTTGGAAGGGGGGTACGGACGGACAGACGGACAGACGGACAGACGGACATCGACCGCATCTCAATACCTACTTTTTCATTTTTTTAATTCTTTCGAATTAAAAAAAGAAAAGTAGGCTAAAAAATCACTGTAACTCCATCCAGTGCCTTTCTTCACCACTTTAGCAATGAGGTAAGTGAAGGTACCAAAACCCAGGGACAAAGTTAGGAGAAGAGAAATACACATTATAAAGATTAAAAGCCAAAATTTTATGGAAGGAATTTGTTGAATATTAGTTGAATTTAAAATCCAAATGAATGTAATTTTTAGCTCAAAAATGTGTTATTTTAAACACTAAACTAAAAATTTGACATTCGGGACATGTGACGGTAAGGAGTTTTCTGCATTGTTTTGTGAACTAAAACATTTTTGAAGTTTCTTTGCTTTAAAATTCTGTTTTACAATTATATAAGGATCATTCTATTAGTATAATAAGAAAAAATTGAAAAGAATTATTATTTTTTTCAAAAGTTATGCCCAAGGGACATAAAATTAAAAATTTTGGTAGAATTGCCTATATATAAATAGTTTGTTTTTATACATATACAACTATTGCAAGTTTACAATTTGGGTTACATTTGACTTACACGGCTTAAAAGCATAAAGTATGTTGGTAGACTACTTTCCGTATATTTAAAGTTTAAATTGCAAATTAGGTAACCGAGAATACTATCCCGCTTTTCGCAGAAAAGGCTTAATTTTTTTTTAAACAATTGGCACCTTGTATTTCGTCTTTTGCCACTTTAATGAAAAAATGAGTCGACGATTTTTGTTTGTTTGAACAAAACTAATTACAGAAAAGTTCTTAAACTAAAGTAAAAAAAAATACTCTACAGTTTAATTAAGAAAAACTTCACACGTTTTCTTTTAAATTATTTTCTTGTTTAAATCCCTCTTGTTTTAATAGTTAAATGTTACGGTTCTTTTTGCAGATTAATGAACAATGAAACGATCCGATCTTCCTGGCATGGTTTTGGTAGACGTCGATATTCGCATGTCCTTTTTGAATAATTAATGTTTTGAAATATTCATAAATTACTTTTATTTGCTTAACTGCAATAAGTAATTTCTAATAAACTGACTCTTACTAGATATTATAAAATTAAGTTAAGTATGTTAGCTATAATCATCTGCAAACTTTAATATATATATATATATATATATATATATATATATATATATATATATATATATATATATATATATATATATATATATATATAATATATATATATATATATATATATATATATATATATATTATATATATATATATATATATATATATATATATATATTATATATATATATATATATATATATATATATATATATATATATATATATATATATAATATATATGTCTAACGGTTAGAACATTGCGATAGAGATGGTGTATTTTTAGTTAAAGTGTTGTCCATAAAGTCGTTTTTGCTTTCCTTTTCTTTACAGGTTTGAAATTTTCCACATGCTTAAAGTCTTTCCCTTTGCTCTTTTTTTTCTTTTAACTGTTGATTTAGCCATCTTAAATTAAAACTATCAAAATATAAGAAATATACAAATATTATAGCTAATCTATAATAGATAAATCAAACAGAAGCTGTGACTAACACTACGTTGTGACTTACACTACAAAGTTAAAATGTTTTATAAATAGAGAAAATGCTTTTTACTTTAAAATTTAAAGGTGTGGAATTACACAAAGGTTAAAATAGAAAGAAAATATCTTAAAAATTTTGAAGCAAAGCCTTACTTTAAAAAGTTATAGAAACTTTTATACCTTTTTGTGACTTACACTACAGCCAAAACAGCGGATGTTTATCTTTCTAAGTAACTTTTATTTATAAATGCCGATTAAAAATGTGTTTTCAAGATAGTCATTATAGTGTATTTTAATAATTTTACCAAAACATCTGATAAAAAATAATACATAACTAAAAATTCAAGAATTCAAAATGATGAAAAACCATAACACATGCTTTCAAAAAAAAGCGGCCACTTTGAAACTTCAGTGTTGCCACAGAGAAAAACAATAATAGTTTTTGATGTAAAATTATTATAGTTCAAACTTTTCTAAAAACTTTTCTAAACATATAAAAGTTTCAACTGGAATAAAAAATATTTTTTAAATTCACTTGTGGTATGTATTTACGTGGAATTAACCATAAGTAGAAAATAAAAATTCAATAATTATCACAAATGATGCATGAAACACATTATTAATGTAAGTTTCACAGCTAAAACAACGCCTTAGTTCTGAACTTTAAGCCCCCCTACATTTTTGCCCCGATCTTTGAGAATAAATTTTCGATGTATTGATTCTCCAACTCTGGAATATCATCATAGTTTCATAGCATGACAGGTGTTCCGTTATGTTATTCTCCTCGATTGATATGGCGCCATCTGACGGCATTTCCCTGAACTATGGCCCCCTATTTCACTCCCTCCCCACTTTCCCCCTCCACCCCTCTACGTGAGGGTGTGATTACTTGATTAGTTCGAAGAGTTATTTTAGAGCTCTTTCGCTAATTGAATTCCAAGAAAATGTAGTAACGGCGGATAAAAATCCATAGGTCTATTCGATAAGAATGTGTACATTGTTTTTTTTTAATTATTTTTGTTAATCAATCTAAGTCGCCCTAGTAATTTTTCTTTTGTTATCTATATCGTGTCAGAGAGTTATCTAAATTTCACCTGAACTAGAAAATATATATGTAGAATGTTATCTTTTTATTTTTTATTTTCTAACTTGAACTTAAAATAAGTTTTTTTTTCCATGATTCTTCATATGCGTTTTATAAATACCTATTCTCCCTAAGCTGAAAGATAAAACTGACAAAAAATAATATTAAATAAAATGTGGTTAAAAAAGGCAACAAAATGATAACTTTTGGTCAGAATAATCTAGAAGTGAACTCAACATTCATGAAACAAAGTTCAGAGACGAAGTTCATGAAACAAATGTTTCAGTAAATGTAAGCAACATTACATAATGGACTTATTCTTTTTGAAAATAGGTCCATAGTTTTCATACGACCGTTGATCCAATGAAACCAAATGCGATTGTCGTCCTTTAAAAAGAGTTCATTAAAAAGTTCAATAAAATTTAGACTAGCTTGTGCCAATTAAATCTTCTGTAGTCCAATACCCTATAGCCTCGAACCCAAATTTCACTTATATTTCTAACTCTGGAATGGCAGCAATCGAAATGAACCAAATACTACTAATTACAAAATGGTCGACTGAAAACAACAAAAAAGTGTTTCTTCAGGAATGGCTTGAAAAAGGGAAAAATAACTATAAATATTATGGCACAAAACCATAGTCGATACGGCCAGAAAAAAAAAAACATTGAATGTATATTTTTTTGAGAAAAGCACCACGAAATAACACAAGGATTGACAATTTCGGGAATGACTGCAATAAGGCCAAAAGAACAACAACTTTATGATATAATCAGTAAGTTTAACTTTAAACATGCATAATATTAGGGGCGTTTAATGTATAAAATTTTAAATTATAATTGATTAATCTAAAAGACCCTGTCTGGATTTGGCGACTTTCCTTCAAAACGGTCGACTGAAGTGACCAAAAATATTACCCATTTTCAAAATGGCCGACTGAAAACAACAAAAAAGTGTACTTTCAGGAATGGTTTTAAAAAGGCGAAAAAGGAAAAAATAACTTTATATATTATGCCCAAAACATAGTTCGATACAGCAGAAAAACATTGAATACATTTTTTTAAAGCACTACGAAATTAGTGGATTACGAAGAATTGGCAATTTCAGGAATAGCTGTAAAAAGTCCAAAAATGAAAAATAACCATAAATATTATGTGCAAAACGTTGTTCGATATGGCAGTAAAATAGAAAATACTTTTTTTTTTACTAAAAACACTACGAAATTAGTAGACTGCAAGGGATTGAAATTTTACAAGTTGCATCGAAGCGTTGTCATATTTTTCACAACTTCGCCCAAAATGCGATAGTTGGCGATTGCGTCTAAAATTTGTCGCCAAGGGTTGCCATAAAATTGATTTTTCGGGGTTACCAGATTTGGCAAAAAAATTGCCGGACATGCTTCGGTTAACCAAAAGAATCGTGCCCGGATTTGGCGACCATTAGAAACTCTCGCCAAGTCGAAATGACAACAAACTCCGGCAATTGCCGAGATGGTTGCCGTCTCGAATGAAACTTCAAAAATGAAAATGAAATGAATATTTTCTTTTTAATTTTTGAAAAATTTAAAAGAAAATAAACTTTTACGTAACAGGAAAAATTCATTACATTGCAGACCAGATTTATGGAAAACGTGGAACGTTAAAATGTCGAAGAATTTATTTTAAAAAAGTAAATAGTTATTTAAAATCGTTAAGCATATAATTGATAGAAGATTGGTGTAAAAAACTTCAAAATAAATTATATACATTTAAGATTTAAATGGATTAACATTTAGAAATTGGCAATGCAATTGCTAATTTCGGCCAAAGGTTGCCATAACACCAATTTTCGGGGCTACCAGATTTGACGTAAATTTGCCGGGCACGATTCTTTAGGTTAACCCATGCTTCTTTAAGTTTACCTTTTAATTTCGATTGACTGAACTACCAACACTATTGTTAATAAAAAACACAGGCGTATAACTTTATAAACATTAATTTGTTATCATTTTATTTTAAAAGGATACTAAAGGCTAGACTAAAATATTTCAATGAACGGTGAGCGAGCGAAGCGAGCCTGGATCGCAAAGCGATCCAAAGGGAACTGCACAAGCAGTTCCCGGGGGTTGGCGAGCGATAGCGAGCAGGGGGCGTGCCACCTAGTTTCTTTTAATTTATTATTTCAAAGAATTAGTTTTTCAAGTGATTGTTGCGAATGGAAATGGTGATTTAATTCTAATAAAAATGGCTTTTTAAATGAGCATTAAATTTTGCAGTTTTTTAAATATTTTAAGTACTTCCAATTTCGAATTTTTTTTCTGAGATTTTCAATGTCTTCTCATTTTGATGCGATGAATTTTTTGACGTATCACACTTGTCCGTAGCATTTGTAGTTTGGCTATGAAAGTGGTGAGACATGCGGACTGAACGATATAATACCTTCACTTTTACGTTATAAACGTAGTGTGGAAGCTAAAATTAGTATAAAAATTCATTTACGAAATTTAAAAAAAAGACAAAGAAAACAAAATTTCGTGGTGCAAAACTTTTTGAAGTATCGTGAACAAGTTTCTATTATTCATTTACTTTATTTCAGACCTAAAGTAATGTAATTTTTTTAAGTTGAATATCTAGTTCGCACTATTTTGGTTTATTAAAACACTAGTATTGCTTGTAGCTTGTAAGGCTTAGACAATTGGACTTGTATATTTTTCTCATGCACTAAAGACTATATTTTATATTAAAATGTTTCATCAGTTTGAAAATTTCTCTCTCAAAAATAGATATAAGTTTTTTCAACAATAATGCAATAGAAAATAATCGAGTCTTCTCTTTAAAAAAAGCTTTTCCCTATTATTGAATTACCTTTTAGACTTGATCCTTGAAAGAAATGTGTTTAGAGGATTCAAATGAAGTTATTTAAGGATTTTTATTTTTTTTCAAAATTCAGTTGTTATTCAAAGTTATGTATTTTTGAATGATGTTTTTCTTTGAAATAATGCAACCTTTTTTTATTTAAAAAGTACCAAGTTTCCACAAACCCATTCATTTTAATTGCTCAACTACTGTTTAAAAAAACATCTGCATACAGCCCTAGTGTAGACTCTAGTGCTATAATAATTCAACCAAACCTAAACAAAATCCAAGTATTATTGAAATGCATGTAAATTATAAAAAGTAATTATGCATTAACAAAATTATTATAATCACAACTATAACGCTATAGATTTACACATCAAAAATTCAATAAATTAGCCGTATGTCCAACTGGATATTTGCCCCAGGTAGGTTTGTATTCTTGCTTTAAGCTAGTCAGTGAAATGTATCGACTACCAATTAAATTAGTTTTTTACAAACTAAACTTTAATAAAATTGAATTTTCTAAAAATTCTCTTTGGGCTGAAAAACAAAATATATATATTACTTAATGAGTCAAATTGCTGCTTTCAGAACGTTTTTACAAGCCAAAACCCTAGGGGTTAATATTAACCCTGGTTTTTGTAGTTTAAGGTAATTAAAAAGGTTTTTGTTTCTAAGGTTAAAAAAAAAGATTTTTAAAAATATTAAATCTGAAGATATTAAAATGAAATTAAATTAACAGATCTTGTTGTTATGGAATAACTTCATTAGTGTTATTAGTTTATTACAAATTTAAGTAGTTCTAGTGTTAATTCTGAAGAACATACTAAACTAAAACTAAAGAATAATTGCGTTATAAAAAATAGCGAATCATTCGATGAAAAATATCTCGATGAACATTAAAAAAAATTGCACTATATCTTAAATGAATTTAATCTATATTTATCCATTACTCGATCGATAAAAGGCTGTCGATTCTAAAATTTTGATACATTGCTACATTTTTTTTATTTCAGATTTTCACCAAACAAAAACCTATTGCTCCGTGTAAGATCTTGTAGGTCATTCTCTCTGAATGACCACCATTCAAATGAATTTAATCTATATTTATCCATTACTCGATCGATAAAAAGCTGTCGATTCTAAAATATTGATACAGTGCTGCATTTTTTTTTCAGATTTTCACCAAACATGCTCCGTGTAAGATCTTGTAGGTCATTCACACTAGTACTTCTTGTTTTTTTTATCCCTTTATTAATTCAATTTTAATTATAAAATAGCCCATGCAGCGTTAATTGATAACTTTTGGTAGCGTCTCTTGCACGGACAGATCAACACTTTTTTAGAGATGGCCTCTGCACTCAAACGATGACGTGGTTGAAGTAGTTTGTGAAAGCGAAAAAAATGCCACCTACAAAAGCGAAAAACAATGACAATGGGCTTGTTTCACGAGGGATCTGGCAACAGCTCCGCGGTCATGTTTTCATTTTTCTCGAATTACTTTTGCCTTGGTATTCCAAATGGAGTTTTCTAAGAATATTTTAGTTGTTATTTTTTTAAAAATTCCAACTTCTTTCAATGCAATTTTTCCTTGATAAATGATTAAAACAACCAACAGCACAGCAATAAGTTGAAATTTTAAAAAATAACAACTAAAATAACTTATTCTTAGAAAACACAATTTCGAATATCAACAAAAGTAATTCGAGAAAAATAAAAACAAGACCGCAGAGCTGTTGCCAGATTCCACGTGAAACAAGCCCATACATAATACTCCAACTTTTTTAGGTAAGTCAGACTGGACTACTCTCATTACGTTATACGTACCCGTGCGGATGGATTTACAGAAGATGATAAACAGTTTCACTGGAACACCAGTTCTAAAACCAGAAACACATTCAAGTGACATAACCGACACCTGATTATTGAGCGTTCGTTTAGGTGTCAGCCTCGTCACTTGACCGATAGGTTTAAAGTTACGAGGTACGTCGCCAGTGGCTCATCTCTACTTCATCTCTTCTTCAAAGTTAATTCCACCAAACTAAACACCTTCAACCTACCAACTTCATCTATTGTAATTACATAGTTCAATTTTAAATTTTATACGCGTAAATCTGGGTTAGTTGGTTGGTAGACATATATTGTCAAGCTTGTGTGCTTGGTCACAAAAACCCGCTTATAATCCTTCGTCAAGAAGGACGGACACGACATACACACGCATACAAGACAGAAGCTGCCATCTATCGCCACCTCTACAATTTAGACATGTCCCTGAAGAGGAGGGGAAATAGTCTCCAGGGACCTGTACCCGTGGTAAACTGCGCAATGACCGACCACAGGACGTTCGGACCCAACAGATTTAACGAGCACGTACTCCGCATATACTCGGTGGGTCTTCAGTGGTACCGGGACTCGATCGCGGGACCTTCCGATCTCGAGACCGAGACGCTGACCACTAGGCTCCCCATAGCCCCAATCTGAGTTATTTACTCTCATTTGATTGATTCTATGAAATTCTGATTAGTTCATTGGATTGGACTTTATTGTAATTGTTTTTTTATACATGAAAATTGGGTCAGTTTATTAATAATAGATTACAGAAGCGTGTTGTTCCTGCTACAGCAAAATTCTTATTTCCTTTCAACTTGTATCTTGTAGGAAAATCGTTCATTATCAGTTTACTTATATGTAATTTTAAAAACAATATATCCTATAACACAGAACAAATTTTTTGTTATTGTTTTGGTTAAATTATCAATTTAACCCACATTCAGATTACAGAAACGTTGTTCTTACTACAACAAAATTTTTATTTTCCGTTTAACTTATGCCTAGTTAAACACTTGTTCATTAGCAAATTACCTATAAGTAAATTTTAAATAAAATTTGCCTTTTAACAGAGCATATATTTGTTATTTGTTAAATTTACCTATTTTACCTCCACATCATCAAACTTTATTGGCAGCATATTTATACAAATAAAAAAGGGCGGGTGTATTAAAATATGGCAGGTGACTTCCAAACGACCCCATCACGAAATAAATGAAAGATTGAGGTAAGAGAAAGCATCATTTGTCTACGAAGCATAAATATGAATCAAAGAATGGACTCTGGAACCTGACAGATGTTCCTATTTACGGATGCTAAATGAATGGGTGATGCAGACATTACTTTGAGTAGGATGGATGCGATGTGTATTTATGAAGTTCTAGAGAAGTGTAAGAGACATATGATTAGTGACTTTTCTTGAAAGTCCGGTGTCTTTTGAGAAGTTCATTTATAATACTCCTAAATATAAGGTATTGACAGTTATTTTGAGTTTATGTTTGAATGAATTAAAATCGTTCTAGAATCATAAAAAGGAGTAGTCGAAGTGTGCCTGGTATCATTTTCAGTTGATGAGATCGAGAGAGTCAATGTAACCTTACATCACGATCGGCGTTACAATTTTTTATCACGATACACTTGATATTACACCAGTTATTTATACTCAGCCTAATTTGCTTGTTTCACATGACGTACACTCTTAAAACAAACGAGCGGTTTTAACTCAGTCTGAGTTAATTTCCACTCCTTCCGTGCCGAAATGCACTTCCCTATAGGAGTGGATTTCACTCTTTTGGTTTAAAGAAACAATTTTACATCTTGGATTTCAGTCGATTTCTCTGTGCCAAATGCACTTCTCCATATGGATTTCACCTTGAAGACGTAAATCATTTATGTTTTAATTCTTGATTTCATTGGTGGTTTCGGTGATTGGTGGTCTGACTCGGCAAGCTCGGCACACTGCATTGATTATCCAACCAAGACCCTATTTTCTTTCTTATGGAATTGTTGCCACTCAAGACGTGAAACATGTCCATTCCTTGTTTGGATATTTCTACAATGGACGATTCGTCTATGGCTAGAAAAAGACAGAACTGGCTAATAACAGATTCCACCATCATAAAGTCATGTTTTTTTTCATTAATAAAAATTTCATCTTTTAAACCTAGATATAATTTTAAAATTTATTATTCGATAAAATTAGTTTTGTCCTTCCTTGGGTAAAGGTTTTGATAAACGGAGGCTAAAGTTTTATTTTGAAGAACCTAGCATAAAAAAAATTCTGGCAATTGCTTTTCAGTACGTTTGACGATGCCATTAATAAATATACTAATTTTATAACGAGTTTTTGAAGATATCTTCATCTTCTAGAGAGTAGTCTCTTGATGATATTTGATTAAATCGGGGTTATTGATAGATACCGTTCACACACTTATATTAGTATGAAATTTATCCACCTAATTTCATACTAATTTAAGTGACTAAAAGTTTATTAGATAAAAAAAGCTTCTTTTATATATATATCTCGTTTTATGTTGTCCTTGCAACGCAGTTGAAAGTGGTAAGATTACTTCACTGCCTTCACTCACACCAAACCAAAAACCGTTCTACAGAACACGTGTAGCACGTTGTAAAAAAAACGTAGTGGAAACTAAAATTTAAGAATAATGAAAAGATTTTTGACTTTTATTATATTTTACTCATGGTTATGTTTTGATAATACAAGTTACCTTTTGTCCAGATCTAGTATGTCGTTGATTTAACCAAATCCCAAGAACTCATCAAGCTATGCTGAAGTCCGTGGGATTTTCCCGAAGTGATTATCAAGGTTACTACTGTTACAATATTTTAGATAACGAAACAGGGCTGAGGTAGTTTATCCAGTGAGGATTTAAATTGCCTCATTTTGCCCAAATTTCGATTCCCTGAATGTATTACTAATGTATTTTTACTTTTTTTTATTGGAAATAAAATATATGAGTCTGTTTATAAAGTTTGTAGATTAATGACTATTTACTGAAAACACGTGTCAAAATTATGTGAAGTTTGTTCTTAACACTTTTAAAGTGGTGACATTTCGTTTCGCAAAAAATATTTAATATTGCCAAAACTCATTCGTTGGAAGTATTCGGGTAATAAGACGACTATGCTAGACGTCAAGTAGATCCATGTTCAAAAAGATATTGTTAGTGTTACGTTCAGCTCATTAACACTTTCGCTACGCAGGATTTTTGTTTCCACGTAATATGTGATAGGAATATCATTATCGAATCTTTAGTTGTACGGCCGTCTGGGCCGTTTTAGGAGTTAAAGGGGTAAACTTTATTGATGTATTTTTGGCTTTTCCTATTGCTCCATTACTTTATTTCATTCATTTTTTGATTGTTTCTGCTATATTTTATTACGTTATTACATCAATATTTCATTGCAACGCTGCAAATTTTCCCGCTAATACAAAGTTCTTTTCAATAATTTGTTGTTCTCACAATCCGCTATTTTATTCTCCCTTAATTTCCTGTTCTATTACTCCGCTTTCTTATTGTTTTAATACTTTCAGTTTAACTGCTTTGTTTTTACATTTTGGTTCAATACTACACCACTAATTAACTGTTTCTTAATCTGGAATTCCACTACTCTCTTATTCTGCTATTTCATTGATCTATTACTTTTGATACTCGTTATACTGCTTTGATTTTATCTTCGTTAAATAAATTTGAATTGTTTCAATACACTTTCGTCAAATTTTCCATCATTATCCAATGATTTCATACTGTTTAAGCTGAACTCTGCCTCTTAGGCTGAATTGAAAAGTTGGCTACAAGGTTTACATTTACGCAACAACATTTTAATGGTACTCTTATATGATCATTTCTTTCCAAGTTATAAAACCACAACTGCTTTGTTATTAACATTTTGGTTCAATACTACACCCGTAATTAACTGTTTCTAATCTGGAATTCCATACTCTCTTTCTGCTATTTCATTGATCTATCATTTTGATATCGTTATATGCTTTGAATTCTAATCTTCGTTAAATAAATTGAATTGTTTCAATACACTTCGTCAAATTTTCCATCATTTATGCCAATGATTTCATTACATTTTTAAGCTGAACTCTGCTCTCAGGTTAGCTTGAAGTTTAAAAGTTGGCGACATGGTTTACATTTACGCAACAACATTTTAATGGTACTCTTTATATGATCATTACTTGTCCCATATGGCTTATAAAACCACAACTGCTTTGTTATTACATTTTGGTTCAATACTACACCCCTAATTAACTGTTTCTTAATCTGGAATTCCATTACTCTCTTATTCTGCTATTTCATTGATCTATCACTTTTGATACTCGTTATACTGCTTTGAATTCTAATCTTCGTTAAATAAATTTGAATTGTTTCAATACACTTTCCGTCAAATTTTCCATCATTATTCCCAATGATTTCATTACATTTTTAAGCTGAACTCTGCCTCTTAGGCTGAATTGAAAAGTTGGCGACATGGTTTACATTTACGCAACAACATTTTAATGGTACTCTATATATGATCATTTCTTTTCCCATATGGCTTATAAACCGCCTCTCATATAATACAGTCTCATTTTTCATAGTTTCACTATTCCGCTTCCTTATTGATAAGTTACTTTTAGTTTAACTGCTCGTTACTATATTTTAATGCTTGTTATGGATGTCATAATTACATAATGGTCATACACTTTTTTAAATTCTTTGATTATTACTTTAATGTCTGTTTATTAATCTTCATTAAATAAATTACAATTGTATCAATGTACTTTCCGCCAAATATCCCATCATTATAGCTATTGATTTTATTAATTTTTTAAGTTGACCTCTATCTCTTAGCTTGAGATGGTCAACTTTTACATTTACGCAACAACATTTAATGGCAGTATATGTATGATCATTACTTTCCCCATATGGCTTATAAAACCACCCCTCATATACAGTCTTTTTCATCTTCTCTATAGTTTCCAAGATCCATTATCCTATTTACCTCCTTGGTGGAGACTCAACAAAGAGATGCTTATTTATTTATAAACACCTGATGTACACCATCGATTACTTTCATGTAAGTTCCTGACGCTAATAACGGGGTGGGAATGTTGGTACATCCTTACATTCATCATGTCGGATGATTGCTATTATCGACAGTGATGTACATCATGTTTTGACGTAATTGGGAGACGTCATTAATAAGTCATTTTTTATTTGACGTAAATATTGGCTTCGTCTTTGTGGGTTATGGCGATCTAAAATATGTAATAAGTTTTGTAAATGTTTTTATGTTGAAGTTTGCATCTTGGAAATATTTTTGAATGGGGAACGTGATTTCGATGTTTTTGAAGGAGGAGCCAGTAGAATAGTGTGGGAATTTTTAATGATGTGAGTGTATGGTTGTTTGTTACTTGCTTTTTTAATAAAACTTATGTTTTTCGTTCCTAAAACATATTAAATTCTTCTCGTGCCTATACCTTTTCTATACTGATTAAGCACGGGATCACTCTGCTAATGTTTGAGGACTCCAAAATTCGGTCGATTCAAATTGTTTTTAGATATGCTGACACTAATTTACATGAAAATTTTTAAAAATCTTATTTGAAATCTTATTGAAAATGTTTTTAATTTGTTGAAATTCAGTCCATAATAGTTAGATGTTTCGTGTTCACACACAACAGATACTAATTCATAATTTATCTTTAATATATAATTGATTTTATATAAGCATTTCTTACTTTCTTCCTTATAACGATATAAATCCTTCCCTTTAATATAATACCTTTAAATATTCCTAAAAATATGACAAATTAATTTACAAAAGTGAAAAGAGACCCTTGAATAGAAGAATGTCTTCCTGGCTGTGAAATGTTAAAAGTTCCGTTCTTGGTTTTACCAAATAAATGATTCCTAGTGGTTGTGTGGTGAAATGCTTCACTATATTTCGGTTTTGGGGTGACCCCCTTCCCCCCCCCCCCCCATTTTTCATAAACCCAAACCTGAAAAAGGGTTCAACCCAGTTTTAAAAATTACGGTGAAACATTTCACGACACAGTGGCTGCAGCTACTACCTTTTTTTTCTTGGTGACACCTAGTTCGAAATATTTAACAGAGTACTGAATTTTTAATTAGGCATAGTCTTTAAGATAGCGTTTTGTATTTTGAAGCAAGAAGTTATTTCTATTATCTAGACAAATAACGGGAAATCTGCTGTTTTACCTACAATGTAACACTTTTATATCACTTTTCCGATAATTATTTTTTTATCGAGGTTATCAGAATAACATAACCTTTTAACCTACTGTTTGTTGCTACTCCTAAACTGACAATCTAGTGCGACGATAATTCAACCAATCTAAAATGGCAATGTTGATGACTCAAAATTGGCGTTATGAAGCAAACCAAAACCTAAGTAAACCAAAACTACCACATTGTAAAGCACCACAACTTCTACTTAAATCGCGCTGATCAGAATATAATGAACGAAGTGTATAGGAGTACCTTAAGCGTTCGTCACTTGACCAGGGTTCTAAATTACGAGGCGTTATTGACTGTGTTAAAGCTCCTGAAGGAGGCTAGAGTTAGACAGCCGGAAACTATTACCTTACCTTAAGCGTATAGCGGAGTGTATAGGGTTACGAATAGCATGTCTTTATTAAAAAGTATGCCTGGCTTACCCCTATAGACAACTTAGAATATAATGTGTGTGAGTTGGCTGTGTTGTGTTTTTATCACCTTTCACACTAGAACCTATTAATAATAATAGGTTAATGAAGAGACAAGTATATTTGTTCATCACTTATAGCTCAAGTGTTTCTCTAGTAAAAACCTCACCAATTTCAAATTGATAATATTTCCCTTTCTTACTCATTCACAAACATAATAAAAACCTTTTTTCCCGACAAGGCTTTTTATGAACATTACCGTTTCATATGCTGTCCGATACAGTTTATTACCTTGCATATGAGTCAAATTTCCTGTTTTTGCGCGGAGGACGCGTTAAGCGTATGCAATCCGGAATGCATTATGCTGATGAAAGAAACTGCGCTTGTCATTCAAAGAATGAAATAAATTACAAATCTCAAAGGTGCATCCGCCCGTCGACATAATCAAAAATCAGCGCTTTTCTATCTCCGAAACAGCGAAAAGATGGTGGCAGGTAAAAGAGAGAGAAAAGGACATATTTTTGCATTGGAATCAGGACGCACTTGTATAGTAGCGCAATCAAAATGCAAATAATTTTACCCCCTTCTCCCTTCTCAATCGAGTAGAACATGACAGTCTAAATCAGGAGACTCCAAACCACGGCCCCGCAAAGGGGTTTCATCCGGCACGTAGATTCCTAGTGAATATAATATTTGAAGAATATGAAACAGGATGTTTAGGAAAACTGGACATAATGCTTTTAGCAGTACAGTTTAGTTTATTATTCTACTATCTAGCTATTAAAATTGTGCAAACACTGTCCGTTTCACTTTTTTATTGTTTTTTAAAAAAAAAAAACGTTAATAAAATATAGTTTGTGAAAATTTAATGAGAATTTCATAGTCAAAAAGTCATCACTAAAACAAATCTGGTCGAACAATAAGTGTTACGTCTTGCGTTGCTTATCGTTAATAGGGAGGTTTTCGTTGGGCATATTTTTGCATCAGAATCAGAACGCACTTGTGTAGTAGCGTAATCAAAATGCAAATAATTCCCCCCCCCCCTCCCGCCTTCTCAATCGAGTAGAACATGACAGCCTAAATCAGGATGCTCCAAACTATGGGTGACTGGGGACTCAGTCGGTAAGGAGCTTGCCGTGCATGCGAAAGGTCCCAGGTTCAGCCCGGGCATTGCCAAAAAAATAACTACCGGCTTCTACTGCATGAGCGAATAAACTGCAGTAACCACAGAAATAAATTGGACCATTTTTGCTATGAATTAATTAGTCTTTTTGCTTCTAGCTAAGAGTAATTGACAATGGTCCAAGACTACAGTGGTCCAGGTCATGTTGAACATGCTCCAAAAGTCCCGACCCTTAAAAGTTAAGTTAAAGAAGTCACCCTTAAAAGTTGCATTGTGAGCCTATTCAGGTGTCGGCTCGTCACATGACTGGTTCTAAATTATGACGCCAGTCGCCAAAGGACCTCGTGTAGCTCTAGTGCGACTATATTTCAACCTTACCCTAACCAAACTATATCCTCTGATAGGTTTTGTACGGCTCGTAGATTCCCGGTGGATATAATCTTTAAAGAATGAAACAGTATGAGGAAATTTCGTCGTGATTGTTAATTTCAGGTGGAGGTTCTGCCTGAGGTTGACCACCTGACAGGGGCAATCGTTTCACACCCAGGGCCCTTGGTTGAAATGGGCACAGCAGGTATTGGCTCGCAATTGTGCTGTCGCTCATCTGAGTTAAAGTTATTTCAAGAATTGAATACGTCGATCTTATCAATCAAATGGGGATAGTTTAATTTCCCCAATTGTAATACTTTCCCAAACCGATCCCCGTGTAAAATATTTTGGAGATCCCTTGTCCTAAATTATGCATTCTTTTAACGTGGAAATGCTCCTTCGTTTCGTGTGTTCTTTGAACAGGTTTGAAATGGGAACGAAAGATGTAAATACTTGAACAGGGCCAAACCCGATTTTTGTATTTGTGATAAGCTTTAGTTTCTGATCAATCGATTTTATGTTCATTGATGTTATTGTCTGTAAACATTTCATCTTTGCTATTTCATCTTTGGCTTTTGTGTATCGTTGTTGTAAAAAAATATATAATTTGATGGACCCTTGATGTTTGATTTTTTTTATCACATCTGGTATAAACTAGGGGGGGGGGGTACTTAAGATAATTAAGTATCATATATATGAGTCTATTTTTTGTAAATTAAATGATCAGTCAAGGTATTGCTCTACATTTTAAGAATTTTTTCACCAGATGTAAAAAAAAATAAGTAACATAAATAACACTGCTGTGGAGAACGCGAGTTTTGCAACTATTTCCTTCGTTTATAAGATTTAGTTTTAGGGGGTTATTTTCGAATTATTATCAAGACGTTGCTGCACTGAGCAATGCAGCCACCAACAAAAGTATGTTCAATTAGTTGGCTACTTGTTGGGCCAGTTTCTTAACCAATATCTCCAACGCACCCAACGACCGTGCTTGAGCATCATTTCAGGATTGGTCTTTCAACCCAAAAATAGAAAAATAGTTGAAAAATTCACAATTACGACAGTAGTATTTCGCTAAATCTGTGAAGTCCACAGTTACAATCGCATTATGTCACTCGAAGTTCAGGTGGGTGAACTATGTGATTTCAGACACTTGCTCGTGCTCAGGTTTCCACCTCGTCACTTGACCGCTTTTCTAAATTACGAGGTGTTCATTGAACAGAAATGGGTCTTCCTTCCTATGGGGGTCATTCGCATGAAAGTCTTTCACCTTCTCTCCTTTAGCCTGGCAGTGTGGGAATTAGTTACAATAATATAACACTTTTAAAGGGTTTTATTTACAATTCTTAGAAGCAACCACCAGCCGATCATTGGCACTGTATTGAGAGTTCTTGTGCCGTAATTGGCTTGTTTTAAGTGACGTTGCTCTTCCAGCTTTTTTTCTGGACTTCTTACAATAGGTGCTCCGATTGATGCTCTGTGACGTGCTCTTCCCACGTGGCATTGATTCACCAATCGAGCCTCGAGAAAGAGTTTATTTTCATTTAGCATTTCTGTTGCTATTCAAGACCTGAAACATGCATATTTGTTTGTTGTAGACAAGAGAGGCCGAACTGCTCTGAATTAAATACTCACTACTCATTTAAAAACATTAGGTTTTCCAATGAAGAGACCTCCCCTGTTTGCACAGTGTAATGTAGAAAAATACACTTCCTAACATCTTATTAAATGTGTTAAATTAAGAGGTGGGACATTAGAAGATCTGCTTTTGTCCTAGATAAATTTAGAGTGAACAAAATCCTATATATGATCTGATTCAGGTTAGAGAGATTACTAATCATTTTTAACTCTAGTTGCCAGTCTCTAAAATTATCGATTTTAAGACACCTTAAAAAAAATAAATAGTTTTTACAAAATTGTCCATAACAGATTCACAGAGTTTCATTGTAACTTGAAAATAAAAATGTATTAGAGTGTTGTGTCATTTTAAAAAAAGATATACCCATTCGATATTCATAAAAAATGAAAAAAAAAATCTTTTTCTTGTAAGACAATCCATCGGCTAAATTAAAAACGCACCAAAAAACAAAACAAAAACCTCCGCCATCTTCTCCCACGCATTTCTTCCAATCAAAACCCTCCCAAGAAATGTGACGAATGAGGTGTTTCTTCGCATAACAATTCATTGATTCCTAAATGGTTGCATCTGACTGGCGACGAGGCATCCATCAACTAGCGCCAGCCCCAAGAAAGGGCATAAAAGCGTGATTTATGCATAGTTTGTAAGCGCCCGAGTACTACTTTCTTCTTGAGAGAAAGTTACCAGTGACTCCGATTCCGTGGCGCGTCTTATTATTGATGAGAGCTCGGAAAGAGAGAGTTTATCATTCGTCCTCATTTAAAAAGTTGTGACAGGTACTGCGTCGGTGAATGAGGCTCATTCAGAGTGATGAATGGGAGTGAAGTTTTAAGTCTCTTTCGGTATTACCTAGTTCTTTTAATGTTCTAACTGTAAAGATTTTTGAATACGTTGAAAAGTATCAGATTTTCACAATATGTCGTTACTAACAGTTGGTTCCAATTTACCGATTTTTAATTAAAAATACTGAGTCAATTAGTGCTCTGCAAATCAACACGCAATACCCCCAAGTAAAAATATTTGTTGGTTGATGTTTAGGGATTTTTTAAAAAATGCTTATTCCATAATTGCCATGCACATTAGCGCTATACTTCTGCAAAAGTTTTCTGTCATTAATGGCTTATTGTTCACAATTTCTTGGTTTAATCCAATTAATTCGAGTACTACTTTCTTCTTGAGAGAAAGTTACCAGTGACTCCGATTCCGTGGCGCGTCTTATTATTGATGAGAGCTCGGAAAGAGAGAGTTATCATTCATCCTCATTTAAAAAGTTGTGACAGGTACTGCGTCGGTGAATGAGGCTCATTCAGAGTGATGAATGGGAGTGAAGTTTTAAGTCTCTTTCGGTATTTTGGATAGTTCGAAATTACCTAGTTCTTTTAATGTTTCAACTCAAGGATTTCAGACTACGTTGCAAAGTATCAGCTTTTTAGAATCTCGGAATCTTTCATTATTAAATAATATTAATTAGTTCACATTTACCATTTTTAATTAAAAAATACCGTGTTGTGATTGCCTGCATATAGCGACTGTCCATATGTAAAGGTTTTTTGTTGTGAATGGCTTTTTTTTCACAATTTCTTCGCTTATTATTGATGAGAGGTCAGAAAGAGAGAGTTTATCATTCGTCCTCATTTAAAAAGTTGTGACAGGTACTGCGTCGGTGAATGAGGCTCATTCAGAGTGATGAATGGGAGTGAAGTTTTAAGTCTCTTTTAGTATTTTGGATAGTTCGAAATTACCTAGTTCTTTTAATGTTCGAACTCAAGGATTTCAGACTACGTTGCAAAGTATCAGCTTTTTAGATCTCGGAATCTTTCATTATTAAAATAATATTAATTAGTTCACATTTACCCATTTTAATTAAAAAATACCGTGTCTATGATTGCCTTGCATATAGCGACTGACCATATGTAAAGGTTTTTTGTTGGAATGGCTTATTTTTCACAATTTCTTCGCTTATTATTGATGAGAGCTCAGAAAGAGAGAGTTTATCATTCGTCCTCATTTAAAAAGTTGTGACAGGTACTGCGTCGGTGAATGAGGCTCATTCAGAGTGATGAATGGGAGTGAAGTTTTAAGTCTCTTTCGGTATTTTGGATAGTTCGAAATTACCTAGTTCTTTTAATGTTTCAACTCAAGGATTTCAGACTACGTTGCAAAGTATCAGCTTTTTAGAATCTCGGAATCTTTCATTATTAAATAATATTAATTAGTTCACATTTACCCATTTTTAATTAAAAAATACCGTGTCTATGATTGCCTTGCATATAGCGACTGTCCATATGTAAAGGTTTTTTTTGTTGTGAATGGCTTATTTTTCACAATTTCTTCGCTTATTATTGATGAGAGCTCAGAAAGAGAGAGTTTATCATTCGTCCTCATTTAAAAAGTTGTGACAGGTACTGCGTCGGTGAATGAGGCTCGTTCAGAGTGGTGAATAAGAGTGAAGTTTTAAGTCTTTTTCGGTATTTCAGAATTACCTAGTTCTTTTTAATATTCGAACTTCATGATTTTAGTTGCAAACATATCGACGTTTAGGAATCTGTCATTTGTTTAACCATTTGCTCACATTTTTAATTAAAAGGCCGAGTCAATAACTGTCTTGCATTACCAACACTATACTGAAGTAAAGATTTTTTGTTGTGAATGGGTTATTGTTCACAATTTCTTGGCTTATTATTGATGAGAGCTCAGAAAGAGTTTATAATTCGTTCTAATTTAAATGTGGCGAATGATATTAATGACTCATATAAATGTGACGAATGTTCGAAAACAAATAAGGCACATTCAGAGTGATGAATGGGAGTGAAGTTTTAAGTCTCTTTCCTATTTTGGAATTACCTAGTTCTTTTAATGTTCGAACTTTAAAGATTTTGAATGCATTGTAAAATATCAGCTGTCATTAGTAAATAATATTTGTTGGTTCACATTTACGAATTTTTAATTAAAAATGCCGAATCTGTAATTGCTCTGCATATCAACACCTTCTATACTCAAGAAAAGATATTTGTTGGTTCACATTTACGGATTTTTTAAAATTAAATATGCCGAGACAAAAATTGCTTTGCATTCCAACACTATGCTCATGTAAAGTTTTTCTGTTATCTATGGCTCATTGTTTATAATTTCATGGCTTATTATTGATTGTTGACTTATTATTGACAGGTACTGCGTCGGTGAATGAGGTTCATTCAGACTGTATTGAAATTAAATATACAAAGATATGTTTATAGATTTTTTTTTCTTAACAAGCTTATTTTTTCCTTATGTTATTCGTTAGGCTTAGCATTGACCATAACTAAGTATGACTATCACATCTTGGCTTCTGACTAAAATGGACTTATTCCAAATCCCTTACAAATAAAATTGACAAAAATCTCAACCATAAAAACCCTGTCATTCCCCAAAATAATATAAAAATCCACAGAAACAGACCAAATCTCCAAAGAGACCAAGAATCTGAGGCATAGCGGAATCTTTCCTAAACTCGGCATCAATCAGTATAGAAATATCGGTTTGAAGCTCTAATACAAAATTATTGTAAATATCACATAAAAAACTGTTTGCTTCTGGAAAAGCTCGAAGAGCACTTTGTTTCAAAAGAAAAAAAAAGCCGTTTTCTAAATACACTTGGGTAAATAAAAACAGGTTGCTTTTTCCGACTGAATGCACGAACAAATAAAGGGAGGAAATATTTCCTATTTTGCATAGATAAAATTCATTATTTACATTCCAGTTTTTGCTTTTAAACCTTTGAAAGAGTAGGGTCCCGTCGGGACGCTTTGTTTGTGTTTATCGAAGTGAGCTTTAGAAGGCTCTGATTTTTGCAGAGATTGATTTGTGTGGGTATCGTAATTTTTTTTTTTAGTTTAACTGAATTAACTTATTAACGATTAGATATTTCCGAGAAAACAGTCATAAAAAAGTGCCTATTTCTCTTATTCCTGGCTTTGGCGATTTAACTGGTTGATATTTAACCCTTTCTACTCTCAAGGCGCCGTTTTTACGCCACAGAAAAAACGAAAAAAGTTGGTATTTTTCTTGGTTGACGTAGAGGGGCTGGGGAGCTCAGTCGGTTAGGCATTCGCCTAGCATGCGAAAGGTCCCAGGTTCGGGTCCGGGCATCGCCAAAATAACTGCCGACCTATAAACGGCCCGTGTAGCCCAAAATGTCCGACGAATAATACTCCGTGTAGATGGAGTACACGTTAAATATCCTTCAAAGTCCTAACGCTGCGTACGATGTCGCCTTTAACGGTTGCGTTGGGTGCCTACTCAGGTGTCGGCTCGTCACTTGAATATGGTTCTAAAATACGACGCCCGTCGCCAATAGCCCTCGTGTAGCTCTAGTGCGACGATAATTCAAACTAAACTAAACTTGGTTGACTTAGGTATATAATAGGTATATAAGAATGAGTTGTTTCTGGTTTGGTTGTTGACAAAATCTTGTTCTAGAGCTTTCGAAACTAATAACAAATGTGTCGCAGTAACCCATGTGACATGGGAGATAGTGATGATGGTTTAGGTTTATGAATGCACAGTGAGGTTAGTTTGAATTATCATCGCACTAGAGCTACACGAAGGCTATTCTCCACTCAATTTAGAACCACAGTGAAGTGATGAGCCAACACCTATATGAATGCACAGTCTAGTTTATAAAGTTTTATAGCAATAATTATATTACTTTTATTTAGTTTATAAAAGGAAAATAACAATCGATTTTTTTATATGGCAGTGTAAATAAAAGACTATTCGGGAACTAAAACTATACACGCGAATCCCAGTGTTTCGAGTTTTTTTTTACCAGTATGAATAATGATACAAAAACTTACATGGATAATAATACAAACCAGCAGGAATAATAATAAAACTGCTACCAATGGCTAAGAAAATTAATTTTTTTTTATAATTAAATAATTTTATTAATAATTTAAATTTAAAAATGATATTTTTTTCATTTATTCCTTTTAGAACATAGCCTTGTGGAGATCTTGTGGCACGGAAATTGAACCCGACCCAAACCAAACCTTTAAGAGTTAATAGAATGCTACAATCAGTTGCAATAAACTTGCGAATTTTACCAAGACTATGCTTTTTGATTAAAAATAATAAATATAATAACAAGAACAAAGAAAATATACTTCAGATAAATACCGTATTTAACGCTCCATGACTCATAGCTGCGGAGTGGAAAGGGTTAAGTTAGTTATAATCTTATTGACGTGTTACTTTTAAACACTCCGGCCATTGACGTTAGAATGGGCGCGCTGGAACGCGGGTCTCCAAACTCAAGTGCCTCAGTGTTAATCCTATGGCGAAAAAACTATTTTCTCTGCCACATTTCTCCGTCTGTATTGAATATTTTTACAAACGGTTTTTTTTAATAATAAATGTAGATAACTTACGGGTCTCTATCTTCCCACTTTTTGAAATTGCTTCGAATATTTTGTGTAAAATTATTTATTGAAAATTAAAAAAAAATATTCGAAACAATTTCAAAAAGTGGGAAGGTCGGGACCTGTAAGTCAGCTACATTTATTACATAAAAAAAACCTCTTATAAAAATATTCAATACAGCCGGAGAAATGTGGCAGAGAAAATATTTTTTTCGACATAGGATTAACACTGAAGCACTTTGCTTTGGAGACCCCCGGTCCAGCGCGCCCATTCCCCCTTAAAGTGGTTGATTTAAGTTGGTTTTAATCATATTGGCGTTACTTTTGGACACTTCAGACATTGGCAATTTAATTGGCGGATTTAAGCTAGTTTTAAACTTATTGGTGTATTTGAGCACCGAAAATAGAAGTCCGAAAATATCACCGGAGCGTGAAATAGCGGGCAAAACCTCAGCCCGTCATTTTTACGAGAGCTAGAAAGAGGGTGTTAACCTTGCACTTGAGATGCACAAAAGCTATTGGCAACAGGCTTCGTAACTCTGAAACGCGTTCCTATGACAGGGGCAGGTAAACTGTAGTTACCACGCCAAAGAGTTGGACCTAAAAGTAATTTTGGGGCTGGGGAGCCCAGTCGGTTAGGCATTCGCCTAGCATGCGGAAGGTCCCAGGTTCGGGTCCGCGCATCGCCAAAATAGCTGCCGACTTATAAACGGCCCGTGCAGCCAAAATTGTCCGACGAATAATACCCCGTGTAGAGGGAGTGCACGTTAAATATCCTTCAAAGTCCTAACGCTGCGTACGATGTCGCCCTTAACGGTTGCGTTAGGTGCCTACTCAGGTGTCGGCTCGTCACTTGACAGTGGTTCTAAGATACGACGCCCGTCGCCAATAGCTCTAGTGCGACGATAATTCAAACTAAACATTTTTACGGGAGCGTGAAAAAGGGTGTTAACCTTGCCTTGCACAAAGGCTATTGGCTTCGTAACTCTGAAACGCGTTCCTATGACAGGTAAACTGTAGTTACCACGGCAAAGAGTTGGACCTAAAAGTAACTTTGAACTCTGCGTTAAGGGGGAATGGGCACGCTGAACCGGGGGTCTCCAAAGCAAAGTGCATCACTGTTAATCCTACGGAGAAAAAAATATTTTCTCTGCCATATTTCTCCGGCTGTATTGGATATTTTTACTAGCGGAATTTTTTACATGATAAATGAAGCTGACTTACAGGTCCCGACCTTCTCACTTTTTGAAATTGTTTCGAATATTTTTTTAATTTTTAATAAATAATTTTACACGAAATATTCGAAGCAATTTCAAAAAGTGGGAAGATAGAGACCTGTAAGTTATCTACATTTATTATTTAAAAAAAAAACCGTTTGTAAAAATAATCAATACAGCCGGAGAAATATGGCAGAGAAAATAGTTTTTTCGCCATTGGATTAACTCTGAGAGGCACTTGATTTTGGAGACCCTCGGTTAAGCGCGCCCATTCCCCCTTAAGGCCTTGGATCACGACAATTTTACACGGCATTTTGTATTTCAGGGATTTTTCATTAGTCCGATCTCTTTATATCTCTTTATAAGGCCTTTATAGGGTACTTGAATGATGACGTAACCTAGGAAGTTGGAAAGGGGGGGGGGGGGCATAAAAATGGTAAAATTATAACTAGTTGTATTATTTCATTGAGCTCGTTAATTATAACACACTTTAAACATAACATTGAAATGTTAACATTGAATTGGCGTAAATTTAAATAACATTTTCCAACTGTAAATGAAAGCGAAGCTTTATAAATTCTTTACATAAGTGTTACGAAATTTCAAAATGTGTCACAAGTTAAGTAAAACTGAGTAAAAAGAAAATTAACGGTATCCCATTGACATAACTCTTATTGTAATTATTAAGTATTATACAGCTCCTCATTAAATAATAAGTTTTTATCGGTAGTCCATTTTTAGTTTTTTGCTGCTTATTTTGCCCTAAATCAATAAGAAAAGGGCCAATCAGAGGGATATTCAATCCTGTTTAAGTGTAAACTTGTTTTCAAAGCATAAGATGAAAATTTAAATTAAAAAAACTATTTTGTTTTTAATTGTATTTCTGTAGCAGATGATTATTAATGACTCCTCCATAGCTTAGGTTTAAAATTTAAGCACGATTTTAAAAATTAATAAATTTTTAAAAATTACGTGTTTCTCTGGAAAACCTTATAAACAGGTGACAGATTTATATGTCTGTATCCCTCAGAGGATTCTGAAAATAATTAATAATTATAAATATTTAATTAATAATTATAATTTGAAAATATAACTGTGTAACTTAAATTATAAACAAACATTTAAATTCCTATATTGACTTTGAAAGTCTAATCTTGATTTTTTGATGCGCTTTATTCTATACATTTTAACTCTTACAAAAAAGTGTTTAAAAATTTAATGTACAACCTATTGTTATTATTTAAACATTTGTCATTAATACGGACATATTTTTTTTTTATTTTAAAGCTTTTGATGCCTTTTTTGTTCTACAAATAATTCTACTCTCTTTGTTTAAAATATAGGGATACCTTCTAAAAGTATTTTGACACTATTATATAAATAAGCCGTAAAATTCTTTAGATTCTTTTGCTTTTGGCAAAGGATTCCTTTCTCAAAATAGATACAAGACATTGTTATAAAAAATAACTTCTTATGATAACTACTGGCGCCATCTCTGAAAGTCAAATAAATAGTTTGACAACTTTTTTTTTTTCAATTGATACGTTCCAAACTGCAATCGTGATAGTTTTTTATTTAATTTATTTTTAAAATAATCATAAAATAAAATATTAATAAAAATAATATTTTGAAAATGTGTTTCTCAGATATATTTATTTACATAGTGAAGGGAAAAAAACTTATACTGAAAGTTGAAATGGGATTTCTGAGTTGTTTATATTCTCAAAAGATGGCGCTGGCGTTCAAACATTATATCAGCGGTATTGCGATTTTTCAACTTTGACCCCATTTACTAAAGATGTATAGAAAATTCCTTTACTATAGTAGACGAAATAGGGACCTTGTCCAATGTGATGGCATAATAAAATGGCTCTTTTACTTCTAAATTGCAGATATGTTAAATGAAAAATGTTTTTAACACCTCAAGTATTTCTGGTTTTTACCAGTTTGGATTTTTGTGCAGTGTATGCATTTTGCATGCTGTTTTATAATTCTTTTTAATTGTAAGAAAGGGGAATACGTAAATACATTTTAATTAAATTGGTGATAAGCTATTTTTGTGCGTTAAAGGTCTTTACAAATAAGACAGATTTAAAATGACTCGGGAAAAAAATAATTAGAAGTTATTTTTCGTTGAACCAAAATTTGCATGAAACGAATTCCACCCACAAAGTGTTTTGGAAAAAAATAATATTTTTTAACATTTAATAATAACAATGTCAAAGCTTTAAACTCATATTTTAATAGCACCATTAGTGTTTAATGTTATTTTATTTTTTGATAAAATTGACTTCAAAAATAAAGAGTTATTGTTAACAAAGCTGCATTTAGATTGACTGTAGAATAAACCATTGATCAGTATGATGGGAAATTCCATTGTAGTTAATATTGTAACAATGGAGTTTTAAGAAAGCAATAGAACAATGGATTCCCTCGCTTTATTGCTCATATTATTGTACAATTAAATTAAAAGTAGAATTTCTTCTCTTTTAAAACTAAATATATATTAATAACAATTATGCTGGGAAACACAGAAGGCACAATAGAGGGCAGCAAAATATTTTTTAATGTAAAAAAAAACGCTTGACCTTTCAAAATTCGATTTATGCTAACGTCAAAAAAGTACCAAACTCACCAAATTTTCCTCTATCTGCGTTTTTTGTAGCTCTAGTGCAAAGATGATTCATCCTAACCCTCACTCTCAGCTAAATATACAAAAAAAAATTTAAGAAGAAGAAAAAAACTTTTATTTTTTCAAAACAGAATACATTGGTTGCCAAGGGGCCCCCGGGCCCTTCCAGACAACACATAAAATTATACAATCGGAAATCACCAAGGAAAATTAAAAACAACATTTCAGATTATACCCAAACAAAAGGGGATATTTAAGCATTTCTTCATGCATTTTCTTTATCAATAAAAGACTAAACTAACTGGACTTTTGACTTTAAGTTTAAAAAAAAAATTGGACGATTGAAATGTTAACTGGGTATGTATTGCTCGACACAATCTATACGGTTTGAATAATTGTTTATCCGACATTTCAATTTCGATTGAAAATTATTTTCTGCTTCCAAGCGAAACCATAAATTATTATATTTCCTTTAACTTAGCCGTATACCTTAAAAACACGATATGTAATCAAATTTCACATTTTTAAAAAAATTATTTAAAATATCCATTGACTGGCTTCATAGATCAGCAAAAATTTTGTTCCTAGTGTAAATAAAAAAAAAGTTATCATGGTTTTTGTTATCATTGACCTGACGAGTTTCGTAGCAAATATTTATTAAAACAGAAATATATTCATTAATTGCAAAAATGTTAAATATGGTCTAAATATAATATTTTTGTGTTTATTAAAAGAGTTACACGTAATTAAGAGTAATTGCTTTCTCAAAACTACCACCTGAATTGCATTTTTTTGTTTATATCAAATCAAGATTCGTATGTCTTTGGTCAAAGTCATAGCTTCTAATCCTTTGATTTTGCATGCATTGAAATTGAAATACAGCTATTTTTATCAGCTGAACTTGAATTTTTGACTTTGAACACTAATGGAGTATGTAAATTATATGATACAGATGAAAGAGTGGTTTATGACCTAACAAATTTATTTATTTATAGTTTTCAATTTACAGAATTTAAATATCTTAGTAAAGTTTTTAGTTATAGTGTTTGGGTCAAAGGACGATTTTAGGCAAAGTTTCAATTAAAATCCTTAAAAAATATATATATTTTTTTGTTGTTGATTTTTTTGTCCAATCCAATACTTTTTATCTTAAAAGGATATCATAAAACTCATAAAAAGTTAATTTTATCAATTAAAGAATTGAACATTCAAAAGTATGCAATCTTAAAGTGAAGCTGTAGCTGTAATTTATTTTTTATGCGTTATTTAAATACAAAAAAAACTATCTTAGCTACAAGTCTCAGTTTCTACTTCAAGTAAAAGAAAACTGAAGTGGATGCGATGGGCAATTCTTTTGATCTAATCCGAAGCTGAAATGATTAGCTGTAAGACGACAATCCACATTCCGTCCAGTGAATTGAAAGTCAAAAAGTAGACCCACTCTACAAAATATTCAGGATTTCTAATTATTTTCTATTTTTTTAATTGCACGTTCTCTATCTTTGTTGCGACAAAGAAAATCTTTATCACATCCTTATCCTATTCCATATCACATCCATTGTGAAAATTGATTAAAATAAATGTCTGCTAAAATTTTGAAAAGTTCGTCGCAAAATTTTTTAAGACAAATACGGAAATACAATCTTCGGACACAAGTCATGACAAGCAGAAAAGGATAAATACGTTCAACACTTTAAGTTAAAAAAAATAATAAATAATAAGATGCGACATAAATGATTTCCAATCTTATTCGAAGTCTGAAAATCTATAAGCTCGTAATTAATTTCTTGGCAAGCAGAGTATCTTAAAGGAAAAACAACTTTTACAGAAAACAAGTAATCGGACTAATAAATAAAAATACACAAGATGCGACGTAAATGAATTCCTATCTGTATTCCAAATATGAAAATACTCAAGCTTGAAATTAATTTCTTGGCAAGCAGAGTATCGTAAAGGAAAAACAACTTTTACAGAAACCCGCAGTAGAACAAAATTAACTTGCTTAATAGGGGTGTGCGTTCAAAGATATATACAAATTATACCATACATCTGTAGGATAAGAATCAATGTTCGATGGTTCGATGTTGTTTTTGTTGCATGCCCCCGGAGGCCAGCAGTGCTAGACCAGGTCCATGACATCGTACACCCTCAGAAAGTCCAACACCATTAAAGGGTCGTCGTCTAAATCCTGCTTGGAGAGCCCCAGGCACGCGAGTATGTGATCAGGCGAAGCCTGCTCAAAAAAGCAGTTAGAACAAATTTCGAAGCTCCTGGATCCCTCATTAAATTTCAATGTCTTAAGGTGGCCACTTCGAAAGCGGGCAAGAGCAGTTTGATCCTGTCTATTAAAGCCAGGAGCAAGGGAGCCTCCAGGACGATGTTGTAACATTGAACATCGGATGTTGCTCAATAATATATAGAAAAATGCAGTTAATAGTATTAAAGTTCCCTATATTAAAAAGGCTTTAAAGAAAAACCGAATAATGTGGTCCAAATACTTTGAAATTTTACAGGAATACGTAGGTAATACTGTACCTTTTAGAGCGAATTTCAATAGAGCCATGAAATAAGGCAAATTTTCACCTATGCATTGTTTTGTAGATGTCGAGGCAGAATTTATTGTTTCATTTAGATAAGTATCTCACTTACTTTTCAACTTACATATTAAATAGTTTTAGAATTGGAATCCTTTTATAGCTCTACTGCTATAATATTTCATTCTTTTCCTAATGCAATACATTGCTACGTTCTAAAGTTTACATTATTGTGACCTGTGGTTCAACCTTTGCATCAATATTTAAAAAAAAAGTTTTCGTTTTATTGGATATCTATTGTAATACTCGTAAATGCAAACTGACCAAATCATTGACTGTGGAGATCTATTTTGTTAGATCCATTGCACCCTCCTTCGGCAAAATCCAAGAAATCGATAGTTAATCCCTTAGAATATTAATTGATTAAATATCAAAAAATTGTTTACATTTAAATATTTTCTTTCATAAAAACTTTTTTATTAGAGTTTTTTTCATAAATTAATTTCTAATACGAAATATTATTAAGTGTTTTATATCTAAAAGAAAAATGTTCGTTTCAAGTAAACATTTATTTCCTACCATTCAAAACGAATACCTTTGATTTTATTCTAAAAATTATTCTGATGACAAATATAAATAATCGATTTTAAAATATTCAATTAAATTAGCAAATTTTGCATGTTAAAGTATTGCTTAGGAACAAAATTCTGTTTGTTGAATTAGGGTGTCTTAAGTTGTGAGAACATTATTTCACTTTTATTGCTTTACAATTTAAACATTTTCCCCCGGGTCTGAAATAAGTTATAACATTAAAACAAAAAAATTAAGGAAAAATATCAAAAGGTTATTTTATCAAAGATCTAAAATAACCACAGTTAATCGAGAGATGCCAAAAATATTTTAGTACTCTAAAAATTAAAAATTTAGCAAAAGTATGACAGTTTCTTTTTTGATTTGTATTATTTAGTTGTCAATGGAAAGTATGTAGTTCTATACACGGTAAAAAAAATCCTTACATTTTAAATCAATAAAAAATCCTTACACTTTTTTTCGTGATATATTGTGTGTGTTTTGAACTGCATTAGGTCTCAGGGAGTGGCCGTCCTCTCTAAATATTTTAAACAATAAATTATTGTAACTTAGATCATTTTAAAGTAGTAAGAAGTAATTTCCTTAGAGCTGCCGTTCATTTAGACGCGTACTAACAAATAATACCCTTTCTTCGCATGAGTCAAAAAAAATGTAGTTAAAATTGTATTCAAGTAATTATTTACCATTTAATCTGGTATTATGTGGTAAAGTGTCTGTTATTTTTAAGAATAGCGTTAATTTTAATACAAACTTGCCAACTCTCCGGATTTAACCCGGTAATAACGGATTTTAAACTATTTACTGAATTTCCGTTTTATATGGACTAATTGCCGGATTTTCAAAAGAGGAAAAATTAAAATTTCTCTGAGGCGCCTGGAATTCAGAAAATGGTTGTTACCGAGTTACGGAGGAATGGGAGCGCTGGACCGGGGGTCTCCAAAGTAAAGTGCATCAGTGTTAATCCTATGGAGAAAAAAATATTTTCTCTGCCACATTTCTCCGGCTGCATTGAATATTTTTACAAGCGGATTTTTTTATATGATAAATTTAGCTGACTTCTAGGTCCCGACCTTCCCACTTTTTTAAATGGGTTCGAATATTTTTTTAATTTTCAAGAAATAATTTTACACAAAATATTCGATGTAATTTCAAAAAGTGGGAAGGTAGAGACCTGTAAGTAATCTATATTTATTATTTAAAAAAACCGTTTGTAAAAATATTCAATATAGCCGGAAAAATGTGGCAGAGAAAATAGTTTTTTTCCCATTGAATTAACACTGAGGCACTTGAGTTTGGAGACCCGCGGTCCAGCGCGCCCATTCCCCCTTAATCCGGAGAGTCGGGGGGTTAGTTGGTTAAATTAACGTCTCACTAGAGCCACAGTTGGCAGGTTCGTTAATAGTGTTTTTTTAAACATCTTTAAGTTTTAATTAATTAAATTTCCAAACATTCAAGAATGAGGGTAGTAAAACTTCGTTTGTCCCTCCCTCACCAAAAATTTCTGCCAACCAGCATAATAATAGTGCTATTGTTAACAAGTATCACGTATTTACCACATTGTACTAAACTAAATAAAGTGGTGCTATAGTTCATAGTGGGGGTCAAGGCCTGCTATGCCCATTTCAGCGGGACTTACTTCACCTTCATAAATTGTATTACTTCATAGCTTTAGAAGATATCAACCTTGTTAAACTTTTGTAGTTTTATGTTTTCCGATGTCTCACATTTATTTTTCTAGAATTTAAAATAGTCCGAAGAATTTACGGCGAGGCGCTTTTGCCACTATTAAAAATGGATGGCAATTTTTTTAAAGAGGGTGATAAAGCATCATTTATGAATGGTGCACACAATTCAACTGTTGTCTTCATTCCTTGTCTAGAAAGTGTAATTTTATATCATTTGCGGCTATTTTAATACCGTTTTTAAGAATCAGTAATTTTTTCTATAATACTCGGGGTATATAGACGTAAAAGCCTTTTCCTCTGGATACCAGGTTTTCCAGCAATACACATATATTTTTTTTAAATACAACTTTTTTGGTTTTAAATGTATTGCTGAAAAACGAAAAGAGATATAGACTTCAAATTTTGTAAAGGAATTCCGAGTACCTGTCGGACTTAAAAGTTTTCAAAAAATTGTACTTATGCAAATGGTACTGCTATAGAAGTTTTAAAGTTTAAAAGTTTTATAATTTCCTATAGGGTATGTAGTTACCTTTAAAAGTATTGATTTATTTTTAGTGACCTCTCATTTTCGAATTTTAAAAAAGGAGAGTTGGTTAAAAATAGATCATTTTGTGCCTCTTTCTTAATAAACAAATAAGTAACGATCAAAGAATCACATTCTGCTTCACATTATGACGTCATTTCAAACTGAATTATATGATAAAAAATATTTGTGCTTTAAATAATCATATTATATAAAGTTTTTATGGGACTTTTGATGTGACAAGAGCAATTTAAATGAATAAAATTTAATTTTAAATGCAACTTTAATGAGAAGAAGTCGACAGACAAGTAGGCAAATGCCCGTCCGGTACTGATATACAAAATTTAAAAGATATGTGTCTGCTATCCTACCTTTCTAACATTAAAAAAAAGGAATTAAGAAGGGTACGGACGGGCAGGCGAACATCTCCAACATGTCAATAGCTAGTTTTTTTAATCTTTCGACTTAAACTTTGTTACGATAGATATTTTTTTAACTATTATGCTCGCTCCAAAACAAATTTCATTTATGATGCAAATAAATTTGTGAAGACGTGAAAAAAGTGTTAACATTTTATTTCAGATAGTTGTTTGAGAAAAATTTTTAATGTTTATGGATGTTTACGTCTTTGTGTAACTTAGTAACTTACAAAATTGGATGTGATTTGAAATTTGTAAAATTGCACATAAATCAGTGTCAGATGAACGGGAGTAAGTTACAACTTGGCTGACTTACGCCCTTTTAACAAAAAGCTATTCATATATACTCTAAATGATCAATTATGAAACACCTCTACCAGTTTTTTTTTAAATTTTTAAATTAAAGAAAAAATTCGTGAAATCGTTAGTAGTTTTTAAAATTTTGTGTATCCGGCCTATGTCTCCTTCCAGATTTTAATGTTGACTTACTGCCACTCCCCCCCCCCCCCCCCCCCGATGCTACGTTCCGTGCACCCCTCCTGTTATTTCTTTGATCTATCTACACAAACATTTAGATTTTTTTCCCTTAGGCCCAGGGCTATTTTTCATTCATATTGGATATGCAATATTAAGATGTCACTATCCTTGTCTATCATTGTACTGTGCACACATACTTTATAATTATTTTAATTTAATTTTTAAACTTTTTTTCCTATTTATGTTGGATCAAATTCCAAATTATGTTATTATTGTTTATTGTTGCATTTTCTTTTTAATAGTTTTTAAGAAACAGAATCCAATAAGGAAATTTTACTTTAATGTTACTTAAGATTTTCTTTTTCGCATGTATAATTATATCTATAAGATAAACTAATAGTTGTAGTTCTATGTAGGAATTTTGTTTGCATGGTATCATAAAAACTAAATTAAAAATATACTATAAATAACCTAATCAAATACACTTTATTTTTTTTTATTTACTTTCGTTGAAGTGTATAAACAGTTAATTAATTTCATGATATGAACGAAAACAAGGAAAGATTTTTTTTTATCAAGTAGTCACATACAATATAAACATTGGTATAAAATAAGAACTGATAATTTTATATGTATTACAGATTTTTACAAGATAAATTAAATTTGTTTAATGAAAGAATGCTACTTATGAAATAATACATTGCAAAAAGTAAATTTAAAAGAATAATGTACAACTTCAGGGATACTGTGATGACATTTAACACTTTTTTTGCATTTCAATATTTTTCAAAGAGCCATTTTAATTAATATTAATTTTAATGAAAATTATAAATACGGAAGTATTATTAACAAAGGAGAATATTTAAGTTTTACCTAAACAAAATATTTTTTAAATATGAAACAATGTTAATTTTTTATCACACAAAAAGTAAAATTAAACTCTGTGGATACTGATTTTTTTTTATCATAATATGCATTTATAAATCGATCTTATCGATTTACGTCTAATACTATACTTAAGTCATTTCTACAGGCATTTTTTTCAAATTTGGAAAGTTTTCAAATTCTCGATACTGTTATTCATGAAAATATTATAGCTTTTATAAGCTGTAGTGTTAGTTTAATTCAAATATATCTTACTTACATAAGTATTTCCCGAGGATTTGGAAGTACATACATATCTCATTTTACTTTAAAATTCTCCCAATGATCCCCCAAAAATTGGTATTCGTTAACAAAATGCCAAAGAGATGGTAAAGAATGCATCCGAATAAAAAGTAAGAAAATTCCTGGCATGTCCCCGGGCGGTAATTATTTTCCCGAAATCCCCGAGGAAGCAAGTTCAAGTCCCTCTCTCTTGAGAGAAAAAAAAGTCTAAGTAACGTAAGGAATGGATCAACTAAGTGACATAAAATGAGAAATGAGCCAGGCCTAAGATTTTAAAATATAAAAAGAGTAGCAAAGGATTTTTTTAACAAAAAAAAAAGATACTTTGAGCCCTGCCGAACTTAGGGGGTAGAGGGGGAATTAAAGTTTGATGACTGTAGAAATCCATTTGCGGTTTTTTAGAAGTGAGGGGGGGGGGAGGGGGGACTGCAAACAAACTCTGATGGTATTGTGTGTATAAACATGCGTACGCACGGGGCTCTCTCTTAGATCTCCTCTGGTAGTCCTAGAGTAGTAGAAGAAGGGAAAAAAATCTTCCGGATGTCTTACAAAACCGACCGGGCTGAATTCAATGAATTCGCGCCTCTGTCAAAGGGAGCACACACAAAAAAAACACAGAGGGGCCTCCTATACCCGGCAACAACCTTTAAAAAATACATCAAGAAAAAGTTCAAAGAGGAGACACCCCTATACCCCACCTACTCCTTTTTTACATTTATTTTTTGTCATATTGGAGGGGGGGGGGCTTCTCTAACCCCTCAAGAGGGACGGGGGAGGGATAATAGAAGGGCCACGTGGCAGAGAGGGGATTCCGATCGATACCACGCGATCGTTTGTCGACTCCCCATTGGACCCTAAGCGGTCGCGGGGGCGGGGCGTAGGCAAATTCCGATTGGGCGGCGAGGGCGGATAAATTTGCATATGCATCCGACATGGGCGTCGCCCTTTTGAATACTCTCTGTTAGGGAAAATGGGGTGGGGCCTCTTTTATGTTGATGACCGGACACTCGAGTCCGAATTTGGTATTCAGGAACAACGTCACAGAATACCTTATTATTATTATTTCGATGATGGCGATCGTTACTTGTTATCCAAAGGGCTGGGAAAAGGCCATGTTGGGGCTCTTTACATGGAGGACCAGTGCCACCTTGAAGGCCAAAGTATGCTCTTGACTGATGTGACAGGGGGGCTGTTATTTTGATTTAAAAGAGCGTGTTAAAATCGTCTGAGGGTGAGGCCTACGTTTTGTTCGGAGTCCCTTTTGTAGGGTATTTTTAGAACGAACCTCATGACCCACTGGTTTGACGTAAACAAGTCGGGAGAGATTTTTATGACTGCCTTACCCTAAAGTTTAACCTTGGACTTCTGTGAGTGCGTCTCATAAGCTGACAACAAATTTAGCTACCTGAATAGTTACTTTAGTAAGTCGTCAACCTCAAAAACAAACGATGTTTTCACATCATCTCACAAACCGACAACCAAATTAGCGAATCCAATAGTTACGTTGATAAGTCGTCTACCTCAAGAACAAAACGTGTTTTTAGTCATCTCATAGACCGACAACAAAGTCAGCTACCCGAATAGTTACTTTGATAAGTCGTGAACTTCAAAAACACAACATGTTTTCACGTCATCTCAATGACGGGCCACAAAGTTAGCGATATGAATACTTACATTAGTAAGTCGTCAACCTCAAAAACAAAACGCGTGAGATTGCATCTACGCGCTATATTAAATCGTAATCAACACCTTCTATAAAGATAGCTTCTGCACGGTTAATCGTTTTACTTATGACGTAATGTCCATTCTCACATATTGCTAACTTAAATAAGGGATGGCAATGAATGTTTTGGCATTGATTTACGCTTTTGTGATTGGTAACGTCAGACTTCTTATAAGATGTCACCTGGGCAGAGGTCTTCTATAACGAAGGTCTTGCTCAGATTCAACTTACGCAATGAAAGAGATTAATGAATAACTTCAATTCACTGTATTCAAAAGTACAAGAGTATTCTGGTATCGAACTAGTAACTGCAATTCAAAACTAAAAGATATATATGTATATTTGCTTTGCTTTAACATGGCTGAAAATGAACATTCCGGACCTATACCAAATTCTGACCTGCAGTAGTTAAAAGTTAACTTTGCTTAATCAATTGTTTCTACAATACTATCAATACCGTATCATTGAAATGCACACTATTAATCACAATCCTATGTGACATTATTTGAATAGTTAATTTCAGTCCGACTCTAATTTTACATCCTTCATTCTGTTTTTTTTTCGAATGATACTTTTTAATCATCCTAAAACCCAGATGAAACATGTATACCTTCTTGTTTCGTGCTTTATTTAACATATTGTAAAATCCTTGTGAAACACTTAAACGATTTTATATACAAAACCGGACATTAGATAAAGTTTTCTAGTCAGTAACGTCAAAAGCAACTGAATATCGTATTGGTTATCAGAATATTTATTCGCCACCCTATCTATTATACAAGGTTTAATTTGCCCTTTTAATAATTTCTTAGACTTTTCCTAAAGTTTCCCGATTTTATTATTTATTGGAAAAAATTTTGTTGGTGAAATAAATAAACAAATATATTTTATCACAATTTTGTTATTGCAATCATTATTCTGCAGTTTTCCCGATTCATATATTTCTATCTTTTCATCCGATTAAAACATCGTAGTTTTCTTGTTACACATTTTTCGTTTTCAAGTGTTTGGTCCTTTTTATATCTACATATTAGCTTGTGTATTGTATGCTACAAGATACGAATTCACTTACATTAAAACTTCTTTATTGTCATCTACTCGATCGGCAGAAATTTCAAAGTACACTATTTCAAACATTAAATTTCAGTTATAAAATTTTAATCGCAAATTAGGCGAGCAATTTATAAAGCAATGCATGTTAACAAAAACTTCCTTGGCATTCTAAAAGTCCATATTTTACAGCTTTACAAGCACACTGTTAAAAACAGTTTGGTGTAAGATTGCCGCGGAATTGTGGTATGTTATAGCTGCTACCACTATTTGGAGCGTGAATTTACCAATTTTGTGGTACAACCATAAGTTTGATGCACCGTAAAAGTGGTAACTCATTTCTCCAAATTGTAGTGGCAGCTAGAAAATTCTAGGATTCCGGAGCAATATTGCTCCAAAATTTTTAATTGCGTAATATCTAAAAAAATATATACTAAACTTACACAAGATTAATCTAGTGATAATCACTTTACTCACTAGATTTGTTGCCCGCTGACCTACAGGCTTTCATATCAATATCGATATCTAACAATATTTCATAACAAATCATAACAATATGTATTACAAAAATAACTATTTAAATTTATTTACATGTCATTGAGTTCTATTTTGTCGTACAATTCATCAATGTTAATAACAGGTGATGATACTATGGCATCTAATGGATAACTTGCTTCTCTATGATATTTTTACCTATATTTTTACTGATAATAACTAAAAACATTGAATCTGGTATACCTTGAACAAATACAACTTTAGTGGCAGAACATTCATCTTGTTATCTAGTACTTTTTGCTAATAACATGCCACATGTTTGAGTGTCCAGCGTGAGCGTTAATATGAGAAAAATAGGGAGTTCATTGACGTAACTTTCTGGCGATAATATCAAGCAAATTGCAGAATCTGTAATCAATATTCATGGATCCATTTGATTAGGCTATGCCATAGACACGACAAAAAAAATCTAGTACTATTTAGTTCCGTTTTAAATAAATATTTTTTTTTCACATGGAGACCACCTTGAATGCCAAACTGGGCCTTTTTAAAAGCTCAGCCAGGAACCTTTATTTCGATTTGAAAGAACTCTTTTAAAAGAATCCTGGTAATGAAAGATCCCTGGATAATTTTGTAAAACGACATGTGGCTGTGGAGAGGAGGAGGGGGGCTTTGTGGAACTATTTTTAGAACGCTCCCTATTGACACACTGGGCTGACGTAAACAAGTGAAGACTCCCCAGGAGTACGCTGCAAAAAGTTCATGTGAAAATACTGCACGTTCGTTTCCTAATCATAACGCATTCGCTATTTTCTTTCTTGTTATTGATAGTGCAGTAAAGACAATTAACAGAACTGTCTTTCAGTGTACTTAATTATTAATATAACGACTCAAAATAAAAAAGTTCTGATGTAGCTTTAGTGTGACATAAAATCAACTAAAGCTTACAACCTTACGATCCTCAAAAATTCCTCCTTGAATTATTAGACACTTTACTTGCAACATTATTGCCTTAATATCTCCATGAATTGACATCATTTTATTAAATCTCAAGTCAAAATTTAAAATTAAGAATTTTTTATTTTAAAGTATTTATAAAATATGTATCTATAGGGAATAAAATGTATTTATAATATTATTGGTAAAATGGTTACCCAGAAATTTAATTTCTTCCATCATTTAAAAGTTTACTAAAATCGTTCCCAATTTAAGAATTAAGATTCAAAGTTATTGAAAAGTCTGAAATATTAATTATACAAAGTTTTTACGGTAAATAATACAAGAAACTCACAAAGCGTCTATATTTAACCCTTTCAGACTTAATGTTGAACTTACTTACTTATCCTCTTCGTGCCAAGTGGCACATAAGGCCCGAATGTTGAACACTGTCATCAAAATTATTCTAGCCAACTTTTTTACGATATATCACCAAATTTCTCATTAGATAGAAAGTGCAGCAGATTATTATTTACCTGATTCATTTGAAGAGTGTAGTTGCATAAGTCACATTCTCTAAAGCATAACTAAGATATAGGGCCCGGAACGTTCAATAGTGACTTCGAACAATGGAATTTACCATTATCAAAAGTCGCCAATGAACTTATATCTAAGTTTTACTTTGGAGAACCTAAGTTTTTTAATTACACCTATATTTGTTTATTTCACTAAATGTCTTTTCGTTAATTTGAGCACAACCTTTCACGAACTCTTTTGAAGCTGTCGCATTAAAAGGGTTAATATGGTTTTTTTCCTTACGTTTTTGATGTGCTTTAAAGACACATTCACGTCCCATAAAAAAAATAAATAATTCTTTATACATTTCTTTAAATTCTAGTCTTTCAGAGACATTTAGTTCTCTAATTTAAAAAACGGTAAATACATTTGACACTTTCTGATTTTATAATAAGCATTTAGTCTTTTAAAAAAAAGTGTGTGTTTTTAAGCAATATCTATTGAGAAAAAGTAACTTTCTAAGGGACAATTTCTTTTTCCGCATAAGCATATTAACGGCCATATCATCAAAACAAATTCTTGGGTCTATATGAGCATATTATGATTTAAAATGTTTTTAGTCCACTTAATACTATTTTAATACAAAATTGCGTCAAATTAAATTTATAATCTCATATATAATTTTTATATTGAAATGTTGTAAGTTTTAATTAGTTTACGATAGAAACTTAGGTTTGAAAAAGGTTTGTATTTTATAATCGAAGTGTTTCATAGTTAAAAGAATGAAGTAGGCAAAACTCAATTTATTTGTAAAAATTGGAGAAAATCCTAAAGTATTAAAATGGCAGTAAAATTTAAAACACTGATCTAAGCGTTTTAAAATTTGAAAAGAACAGTGATGCGCGATCTAATTTTGTTTGAAAAAAATAATAGAATAGACAAAATATCCATCAAGAGATACCCATTTCCAGTAAATTAGCTTGTTTCAGGGGACGTATTTCCTTTCAGCTTTCATTCCTGTATTTCCTTCGATCGGTGCTCTGATTATTGCCCCGGTCACACGTGATATTGCTTCACCAATCGAGGTTCGAGAAAAAAAATCGTTTTGCATTTTTATTGTCACTTAAAGCCTGAAACCTGCCTACCAAAGTTTAAAGTTAGTAAATCAAAATGTAATCATTAAATTGCTTCATTGATTGTCACTAAACAAATATCATTGCTTAACAAGCTTTCATTATATTTTTCAGGACACTGACTTTTATTTTACGGGCTTATTAATCATTTCTTAACCAGGATAAAGACTATGAAAACTTATATAACAACGTAGAAACAATATTTGAAATGCAGCACACACCTGTGTACCTACAATCAAATCTCTTATATTATAAGTTATTTATCTCTCTTACTTTAACGTATGGTGCTCATATAAACACTTGATTTATAGTGTTTTACGACGATGATGAAAGCCTCTTTATGAAGATAGATGTATGTGCGGATTATGTCTGTAAAACTAATATATGCTGGATAGCGTCAAATAGTGAATATCAAGATAGATATGCACTTAAGGAAAGTGCTGGTATCTTTCAGTCTGATGTATTTGAAAATATTAGGTCATTATAAGGTTTTAGATTATATCTTAAGCCACACACAGATTAAGTCTTCGTAATTTATAATATGTTTTAAATTATGTTTAAATCAGTTTTGATTGAAATTATTAATGCTTCTAGGTATTTTTTTTATAAAAATGTCTTCATTTTATCTATGAATTCGTTTGTACATTTTTATCATCTAAAACATAATAAACCAATTAAACTTATAAAGTACCAATTGGTTATTGTATTAAACCAATATCCCTTCTTTTTGTTAAAAAATTTAGTGCCTAAAATTCCTTAATGGAAAATTTTTGCCTTTTTAGGACTGCGTTAAAATTTTGACCGTTGAATAAGTATTACACCCATAATTGCATTTTAATTCACATTGGTAAGGCAAAAAAAACCATACAGTCATATTAAAAATTTACAGACGCTGGGAAAAGCGTACAGATAGACTAAAGTATAACATATAATTCTTTATGCTTTAAAGCTTTTATATATTTGATCTTCACGAAAAGCAGCTCTTATATATCTCTGCATATTTCTGTACATTATAGAAAAATGGCCGCTGTACCCTGTTACAAAATTAAATATTGGCCATTTTCCCACTAAAGTTCATAGTTATGTCTGCATTTGTACAATTATTGTTAAAAAATACGAATTATTTCAAGATTTTTTTTCCCTCGTTATATTAGTTTGTGCCACCCGACTGCGGGTGTTCTGTAAAAGTTGTTTTTCCTTTAGGATACTCCGCTTGCTAAGAAATTAACACGGGCCTATTTTTTTGAGAATCTGAATATCGGGACTTCGTAACAAATCCTTTTATGTCGCATCTGATAAATTTTTAATACACGGCAGAGTTAAACGTTGTATTACTTTTATGTTGTCCTGACTTGTATCTGTTGATCTTATTAGTATATTTCTCTTTATAAGTTTTTAAATTTCGTAGTTATGTTCTGCGTTCTTTCATTTGGAATCCAATTTTAAATAAACTCAACTTAAAATCAACACCCTTCATATTTCGGTTGATTGATTAAAAAGTTCTTGCAAATGAAATTGTACCTACATTGTGCGTTTAGGTTAAAATATTTTGAGCGTGGCTTGCAATCTGTACAAAAACGCAATTAATACCAACAGTAAAATTAATTACTCACTAGTACATTCTTTGTCAACAAATTATATATACTTTTAATTGCAAAAATTTGGAATAGATTTTATTTTTACCTTGTTTGCGAAACTTCTTTACTCTAAACTTACGTATAACTGAAAAAAATCAAAAATCAGGGCTATTTGTAAGCATACCTGGGCCTGTGCACCGGGGTTTGGTACATGTTCGGATGTACCTTATGATTTTTGCTAGATTTAAATGGTAAGTATTAGACCATGCTAAATGTTATAACTTTGATCGTTGCAGTTTTACATTATTTCTTTTCATGAAATTTTAAAAACATTTCTATAGGGTCATATACAAAATGAATATTTTTTGTCAACAAGCAACTATTTTAATGACTAAATGATAAATATAATTATATCAAACAACTGTAGCATATCATTGAAATATTTCCTTAAAAAATTTCACTATTTCGCAGACTTAAAAATATCTGCTTATGCCCAAATTTCGAAAAAAGAGAAAAACTCTTTGAAACCTCATATATTACTTTTTACGACCCTTACTGAATTTTTGATACTCTCTCAGGCATTAATCGCCAGAATTACCTCACAATTTATTACCGTCCTCTATTCTTCCATGCTGAAATATTCATATGTGATCTCCCTTCCCTCAAAGCCGAAACAAATTATCTCCGGATCCGTTGTTTCGGTTTCCAGGTATGCACACAAAACCGATTATACAGGAGGTGCATCTGATAGGGGTAATACTACAGGCGAGCCTCCACTTTACATTAACATAATTCTTTCTCGATATACCGAGGTAAGAGGGAAAAAAGCTTAAGTCTGTTGTACAGTGCACAAGAATTAAATTTTAGTGTGACGTATAAAAAACCTAACCAAAGTTACAGAAGGGTTATTAGATTTGCATGCGAAAGGTTCCAGGTTGAGGTCCGGGCATTGTCAAAACAACTGCCGGCCTCTAAACTGTCTGTACAGCCAAAACGTCCGATGAATAATACTAATACCTCTTGAAGAAACAGTGCACGTTAAATATAATTCAAAATCCCGACGCCATGTACAATATTGCTCTTCCAAAATTGCGTTGGGTCACGGCCAACTTCAATAACAAGGCCAGAGAAGCTCTCCCAAACATGGACGTAGACGGAAATTTTGACGTCACTGTTCCCAGTGCCGAAGATCGAGAAACTAGTTCGGACGCATTCGGAACCCTAAATATGTGGTCAGCCGTGAACGAGTGGTTCCGGGCATGTTTCGAGACAGGTTGTCTTCATTTTCGGAACAAGGTCACTCGGAACTATAACGTCAAAATTTCTGTCCCCGAGATTGTTTGGGGAAGCTTATTCGGCCTTAGTAGTTGAGTAGGCCGTGGTTGGGTGCCTACTAAGGTGTTGGCTCGTCACTTGACTGTGGTTCTAAATTATGACGCCCGTAGCCAATAACCATCGGGTAGTTTTAGTGTGACGATAATTCAACTCAACTGAACTTTCGATGTACCGAGATAAGAGGAAACAGAACTTGTTGTGAATTGTGAAAGAATTAACTTAAATATGAGTTATTTGTGTGTATTGTTCGTTTAAATAATTACAATGTCTCTCATAGGAACGTTGTGAAACATTTGTCTTTCAAAATATAAGTTGAAATTACGCGTTGAATAAGTGTTTTATCTAACTTATTAAGTTGTATTTCAAAGAATATATGTTTGGTGTGTATCAATTTGTTTACTTGCATCTAGGGAACAGGATGTTCATTTGAAGGTTGGTGTCCGTCTATATTTATATCGTAAATTACAGTCTGTTCTACAACGCGAAATAATTAAAGTTTATTGCGACAGATATAAGACGAAACCAAAGTTACACAAGAGTTATTGGCGACGATTCTTTTAACTTTGAAGCTTGGTCAAATGATGAGGCCGACTCTTAGCTGGCCATTATCGCACCTTAAAATGACATCATTCGCACCGTCAGGACTTTTGACCACGACATATTTCATTCAATGATTCATTCATTCTATTAACATACATACCCAACATTAATTTAATATATATTCACCAATATCCAAGCATTATTGTTGAGGGAATTTTTTTTGTCTAGAACGATCGATATACTATGGCTAAGATGAAGACAGAACCGATTAAAGAAGTAAAGATACTTTTTGTGTTCTTGTGAATGCAATGGGTAATAATAATATTGATTAAAATAAAAGTTAGGTTATGTTGTCACTATGAGGTTGCGTAGGTACCTACCTAAGTTGACGGATTCGTAAATCGACCGGCGTTCGCAATTCCATCAATGTCGCCCATAGCTCATGTGTAGTTTTAATGTAAAGTTTTAACCAACCCATAATGAAATTGGCTTGTTTCCGATGACGTATTCCTTGCAGCTTTCATTCCTGGCTTCCTTTGATTGGGGCTCCGATTGGTGATCTGTTCCCACGTGACATTGATTCACCAACTGAGGCTCGATAAAGAATTTATTTTTGGTCAGCATTTTTGTCTCTCGCATCTCCTTTCTCGCAAGGCCTGAAACATGTCCATTGCAGCTCAAAAGTAATATAAAAGGAGAAGTAATCAGAATGATGTAAAATGTCTCTTGGAGCAAAGCGATTTTCTCTTACTAATACCAATATGGCAATGGTCTAATATAACCATAAATAAGTGTAAATGTAACATATGAATACATATTGGGTATATCACTGTTTAGAGCAGATCAGAGGAATAACCTGTTAGATCGATTTAGTGTTGATCTGTAGGTTAGTGTTGTTGATTGTCGATTGATCTGTCGATTTAGTGTTGTTGTAGGTGAAGAACAATAGTTCTTCACCTAACAAAACCATGGTTCATACAAGAGTTTTTGACACGTTTAGCACCTGTCTAACCTGAAAAATGTCTGTCGCAAATAAAATTAGTTATACATTCGTTCCATTGTTAACTGGACATAAATATGCTTTGAGGGATCAAATGCATTGTTAGCTGGACAACTAAACCTGCTTCGGTGGAGTATATGAAAAAAAAAGATTAATTAATGGACACATCATTTTTTTACTAGATGTATTGCAAGATAGAAAAATAAACATCCCGTCGTTGACTAGATACGTTGCTAACTGGACGAAAATAATGCATTGTTAACGAAAAGCTGAAAAATTCGTTTAATCCGCCTTTTCTGGAGCTACACCTCTCTGTCTTTCCACACGATGGAAATGCCTTCGAAGGGTGGCAGTGAAACGATTCCACGACCTAACCCGCCACTTGAGAACAGGCACAAAAGAATTGGACCATACTTTTCAACATGACCATAGATATATCAGGGTGCGTCCGAATAATTCACCGGCATAAGTTAAGCCTTAGACCTACAAACCACACCGATGGTTATAAAAGTTTTTGATCTGTGCTTCAAGTACTCTGCCGAGCAGGCTTCTCCTCTACCTGATTCTCCTCTGTCATTTTCGATTGCCTGAACTTAATTAACAAGATCTAGATGACTCTATATATTTAATTTCGAACTTTATCACAGTATGTGAACTCATGGACCTAGTTTACATGAACCTGTCTTCTGTTACATTTTCGGAGATAGAAAGAAGAATCAGAGAAACTTCTTTCACGGACAAAAACATGCTTTGGTGAAGCAGATGTATTGTGAACTGGACAAAATAACATGCTTTTTGTTGGACTATATGCAATATGAACTGGACAAAAAACATGCTTTGGTGGACTAGATGCATTGTGAAGTGAAGATAAAAACATGCTGTTGTGGACTAGATGCATTGTGAACTGGACAGAAAAAAACATGCTTTGGTGGTCTAGATGTATTTGGAACTTCAATAAAAAAACATGCTTTTTTGGGCCAGATGTATTGTAAACTGAACAAAAAACATGCTTTGTGTAGATTGGCGACTAGAGATTGGAACTTATAAAAAACATTTTGGAAAGTAAGATGCATTGTGAACACTGAACATAAAAATACAACTTTGGCGGACTAGATAAATTGTGAAATTAAACTGAACAAAAAAATTCTTTTGTTGACTATGTGCATTATTTACCAAAATCTGTTCACTACTTAAAAACCATCGAGAAGATCGTTTTTCAGGAGCTACATCGCTTTGGTGGACAAGATGCATTGTGAACTTAAACTGAACAAAAACAATTAGTGTAGTAGTGGACTAAAAAAAAGTCTTCGGCGCAACAATCCGTTAGTGGGCCAAGGACTGCCGTGTCCGTCCTAGTTACTTGACCAAGGGCTCTGAGGTGCTAGGGGACTAGATGCATTGTTTACCGAACACTGTTAAACTATTTAAAAATCCAGTGGGAAGATCGTTTTTCTGGATCTACGCCTCTCTGTCTCTGAAGGCCCGGTTTCCTCCTGTGGAATTCCACACGATGGGAACATGTCTTCGGCGGACCCATCTCTCGTCCTAACCCGCCACTTGAGAACAGGCACAAAAGAACGTGATGAATATCATGGCGCGTCCGAATAATTCACCGGCGAAACTTATTCTATTATGTCTGCAGAGGCATACCTCTATAAATATTTTCAGGCCTGGTGAATATTTCAATACACTTCTTCCTATTAGGCAGATTGCACACGGGGCCTTAAGACGGAAAGGTCGTTTATCATTTAAATGAGCTCCGAAGATGTTCTTTAAGAAAATTCTTCGCGGATCTTTTGTATTGGAGTAATGGCCGGTTGCTGGTGTTCTTTTCCGAGGATCGGGTCTCCGATGGGAAAACCCGGTGTCGTTGAAGAATGGGGGACCTCCTGATTAAGCATCTTCGAGGAGGAATTTCCATGGGCCGTGTGTGGGTTTTATGGGTTTTAGGGGAATTAAGTTTAGCGAGAAAATAAGTTTGGGATTTAGGTGAGGGTTCCTTTTAGGGAGAGAGGGATTGATAAGCTTATTAAATTTTTATACCATATGTTACTCTTAAGAAGTTTAGTTATGTAGCTTCAGTGAAAACAGCACCCGTGGGAAAATAAACTTCTTGTAGCAGAAACAGACTTAAAATTTAAAGTGCTATAACCAGAATGATTGGTAATTTTTATGAAATTATGTTTTTTTATTGGTAATTTCTAAGTTGCGCAGATTTGAAAAGATTTTTCGATTAAATTTTTGTCATTAATTAAGAATTATCCCATTAACTAATTGACTCCACGATATATAACAATTTAAAGTAATTTGGTTTTTGTCGTCTCAACAACACATGTCTGCTGAATGCGAGATCATTAATTTAAATTATAATTTAAAATTAATATTAAAAATAAAAATTAACTTGACAATCAGGACCGTTAGTTTAACTATTTCGTAAACGAGTTTAAAGATCATCCTAATATTAACAACAAGCAATTAAAAACATTTTTTTATTTTGGTTGGCTCAGTGACTGTGAGGTATTACATGACCGCCCTATTAGACCAAGATCACCGGTTCGAGCTCGGCAAAATAAAATCGCGGTATACTTTAACATCCAAAGAGAGCTCAGATTCAGTGTAATCTCTGAACCAAAATTGATTGCGAAAGCAGCCTGAATGTTGGCTATCAGTTCTGGGGAATATGCCCATTCTGCAAAAAGCTTGATCCGCTAAAAAAGCAACCTCGCTGAAAAGGGCATCGCCAAAATAACTGCCGACCTATAAACGGCCCGTGCAGCCAAAAATGTCCGACGAATAATACCCCGTCTAGAGGGAGTGCACGTTAAATATCCTCCAAAGTCCCAACGCTGCGTACTATGTCGCCCTTAACGGTTGCGTGGGGTGCCTACTCAGCTGTTGGCTCCTCACTTGACTGCGGTTCTAAAATACGACGGCCGTGGCCAATAGCCCTCGTGCAGCTCTAGTGCTACGATAATTCAAACTAAACTAAACTTAATTTTAAACCACCATCAAGTGACGAAACTAACAGGAAAACTGGCATCCGACGCAAATCATACGCTTTGCCAGGACTTTGGACCGCGACGGATTTAATGTGCATGCATATGGGCCTCTTTAAACACGTCTCAATACCACCTTAGGTTCAAGAAACCCAAAGGCCACCAACCTCCTTCAAGACGGCACACGAAGACGCAAAAAAACCACCCCACAATTGACTAACCGCCCATGCAAGCTGCTTGAGCAACATCTTCTTTCTAACAATAGACCTCATCCCGGGCGCGTGCCCCCTTTTTTTAACCCCCTTTTTTTCCCAACAGGGGTAGTGCGGGCCCACTTTTTATACCTATTTTTTAATAATTCGTCATACCTTTAAGAAAACGGTAGCTTTGTAATAGAAAAAAATTAGGGATTTTTTTTTCACTCCTACTGTTAGTTTGGGTAGATATGGTTAGATGGGTATTTTGGGTCGATGCCCCATAACCTACTCTAGGATTTTTTTAAGTGCATTTTTTTTAAAGTTGTACGCGTGGCAGTTTTTTTCTTCCGTTTTTTGATTAAGTAGGTCCGCAATGAAACATCTGGTTCGGTAGTTGTTGCGTTTGGATTTTTGAATTCTGCGGTTTGAATTTATTCCGAATATAATCTCTCGTAACCTACATTTCCGCTTTTGTATTTTATATGTGTTATATAATGGGGGGGGAGCGCATAACTTGTGACCCCTCTCTGAAGAATAAGGACAGATTTGACGCTCGTTTAGCTGATGCGGCATGCTTCGTAGCACATATTTATTACGCGTTTGATCTAAAATTCCATGAAATTTTCTTCCCGTATAAGAAAACTTTTACTGGGATAAGAACGGAGTAGATAGTTCGCGATTTTTTTTTAATTTGGTTACAATTATTAATTATTTAACTTCCTTTATATAAAAGAGAATAATGTTTTCCTTTAAACGCATGAAAATATTTCTTAATATTTATAAAATTAGCAAATCTTTGTTGATTTCTTTTAATGATTAAGCCAGAAAAGGAGTTTGTTTAAAAATACACTAAATTACACTCTAAAATGTCTACATAAAAATAAAGAGCAACAAGTGGTAGTGATGAAATTATATTAGTCTTATTCTAAGATAGTAATTTATAAACTAAACAAAAACTTCGACTGAAATCTAAACAAAAGTCTGCATAAAAAATGTAAACTTTACTAAATGCGTAAAGTAGTTGAAGTCAAAGGGCTATAAACTATGAATTTATTATTTATAAAATTTTATAAGATTTTATTCATTAGCTCAATTTCAAGAGAATTTTTTGTGGGATATCTTAAATGATAAATAAGCGAGATTATCAAAACAAAAAAACTTCCTGTTTGATAAACGTTTAGAAATTTAAAAAAGAAAGAGTAAAAAACCGTGGAAATTTCTCTTACTTAGTAAAATTTTCAAAGTAATCTATATCTTATAAACTACAAAATGTTATGTCTCGTTCAATACAAACTATTTTTTTTAAAAAAAAATTAAACGATGTGAAAAATCTTGTTTATTTTTTAACGGATCAGTTCAAATACAAAAAACGGCTTCAATTAATCTGAGATTAAAGCAAACCCATTAGAACTTTCCTTGGTCTTGAATTTATTTTATACAAATTTCTAAATTAGCCTACATAAAATTTACTATTTTTGAAAAAATGTTTTATTATGATTTAATAAGAAAAATTTTATTTTTAATGAGAATACTAACATATTTTAAAAATCATATATTAATTCATCTAAGTTTTAGGCATATGGATTCGGAAGAAATTAGCGTGCAAGCAATTTTTTGAAACAAACAGCACTAAATTGGTTAGAAAAAAAATTGTATATAAGCGTTAAATTATTATGCTTGGTAAATGTTTGGTAGTATGTTTCTTTTTTTTTTCGGGGGGACTATGATGCCACAATCTTTACAAACAACTAATAAATAACTTCTTTCAAGAAAAAAAGTTCGATAAGTAACAAAAAGTTGTTATAATAACTTTAAAAATAAATAACGCATCGAAACAAGAATTGAGTGCATCAGTGTCCAAAAAATGTCGCTTTGATGACAAAGACCTGATTATGCTTCCCAAATTCCTTGTCAATACTTTCCCCCAATCCATCACAGTCCCTAAAACTCTCCCTAACTCCATTTAACGCGCCACGGGGCTTGATTAAACTCGCCTCTTTCAAACTCTTCTTCATGAAACTCTTCACACCAGCCCTCTCATTTCCATTTTGAAGAAAAACACCTCAAAATTAAACCTCCATTCTATAAGAACGTGTCGCATAAACTATCCTGCCGTGGGCAGGTAAACTGCAGTATCTAGACTAGTGACTTGGACCATTGTTGTAAGCACCCAATAACTCTAACCTATAAGAAAGTATACTGAAATACTAATTATTTCAGAGTAAAAATGGTCTAATTCATGGTTATGGTTACTGTAGTTTACCTGCCCACGGGAGTATGGCTATGTCTTTATTTTTGCAGGTGGGTTGAGAGAGACAGTGCTTAAAAAAGTTGTTGGGGGATCTTTTATCTTGGTAAGGAAAACTCATTTAGTTTTTGGAAAGTTTGCATCCAATTATGACGCAGCTAAAAAGGGAAAAAGTTCGTCGCCTGAAAAGACGTGTCTTAATAAAGACGCAAAGGCACTTCTTTTTTTTGGAGAATATATAATATTTGTGGTGTTTAGAAGTGGACTAGTATAAGTCACATTAGAGAGACTGTAAGGAAAGCATTCAAATCTGAAAATAACATTTTGTGGATGCGTAATTGTATTTTTTTTATCGTTATTAATATTTTTAACTGAATGAAAAGCATTCTTACAGTTACTGTGAATTCTGGCCTTAAAAGAATAACATTATTTTGAGGAAAGAACACAAGTTTGTGATGTAACAAATTATTGTGAAGGTATAATTAATTAGAACTCATAAAATTAATAATAACTAAGAAATTATAAATTAGTTTTATTTACAACTAATCATTTTTTGTTTGATCACAATATACCGATTACTAATCATAACTTGTCATAGCAGATGAAGGGCTAGATACCCTTCTTTAGTAATCGAATTAGAAAAACCAAATCACTTTTATTAGAAATAAGAGTAAATATATTTGAATAAATTATTAATCTGAACCCTTCCAGCTGTCTTTTTGTGTCTCAGTACTAAGCTTTAACACCGCCTAAAACTTGTTTTAAGTCATCATTCGGATCCGATAAGACGGTCTGTGCAGCCAAAAGAGTCCAAATAATACCCCGTGTAGAAGTGGTGCCCGTTAATTACGCACCAAAGTCTCGATGCCGTGTACGATGTCGCCCTTAAATGTTTAATTGGGTGCGTCCTCAGGTGTCGAGGCGCAGTATGGCCCGTGGTGCCCTTGCCCCATTAAACCTAAACATCCATCCATCCTTAGGTGTCGAGTCGTCATTTGACTAGGGTTCTAAATTGCCCCGCCTGTCGCTAAGAGTTCTGGTGTAGCTCTAGTGCGACCATAATTTAACCTAACCGAACCTACAGCAAATATACTTGAGGGGGTTGGTATACATATATATTCCGCCTTGTGTGCTTGATCAGAGACCACTGAACTGAACTGAAACTCTGGAATTAGCATCTCATGAAAAGCTGGTGAAGCCATTTTTGTCGCCGATCACAATTGACACTTGATTTGACAGTTTGCATTGGATCGTCAAAATCGCTCGCCAAAAATAGTACTCCAAAGAATTTAAGTTTTAAAGATTGTTTCTGCAATTCTATTTTTTTAAAGTTCATGTTTCCGAAACTTCATTATATAAAGAACCCCTAAAGCAATAACATATCAATTTTCTTTTTAAAAATTTATTGAAAAAGTTGGTTTAAAATCCTATTTTAACAGGTAAAGTATATTATTGGCGACAAAGTTGGGTTGCTCTTACAGGGTTGTCGGGCTTCACCGACCCTGTTAGCGAGCGGTTCCATGCTCGTTCCAGAGTTTCAGTTCAGTTCAGTGTCAGAGACCCGCTTATAAACCTTCGTCAAGTAAGACAGACACAGAAAGAATTTTTACTGACACAGAGAAATAACACCCAGGGCTAAGGTGGGAATCGAACCCGCCCCCGTTACAGCGCGCAGACTGCTAGCGTAATGGTCTGCAATCCAAACCACTAGGCCATCCGGGTCCCCAAATATACTTGATTAAGTAATTAATTTATACCCTTCCAACTGCCTATTTATGTCTCAGTACTGAGCTTTAACAGAGACCAAAACTTGTTTTGATACCTGACTCGGATCCACATTGCTGAAATAGCCCATTTCTAGACTCAGCCTCACATAGCTCTGAGTCACAAATATTAGTCAATCGTATATAGGTGGGATCGAGGGGGGCTCTCTTTTCTTCTGTAGGGGAAGCCTGAATGAGTTTTTAATGCCAGTTGCCATTTGCATCTTCGTGTCGTTCTGGTAATTTTTGCATTTTTTCGTCCTATTTTATTTCGGGTGGGAGGCATAAGTAGCCTGAAGTCTTTGGGGAATGAAGGGACTGCCAGAATAATGGAGGTTTTGTTCGGGGATGTTAGAGGTAGAGAGAATTAAGTCGAAAAAAAATGTGATGTTCTAGGTTTTTTGTGAAGTTAGTTTGATAAAGCCACACACTGTTAAAAATTTTGGAGCATGATTACACCGTTATCCTGGAACTTTCTAGCTGCCACCATTATTTGGAGAGTAGATTTACCAGTTTTGTGGTAAAACCATAACTTCGATACAAAAATGGTGAATCCACACTCCAAATAATGGTGGCAGCTAGAAAGTACCAAGGTTCCAGTTTTTTAACAGTGCAATTCTATCATGGTTACTGCTAAGTACTGTAAGTACTGATTACTACTGGATGACTTCAAAGTACTGCATGAGTTAGAAATTGCAGGTGTTTAAAATTTCGGAACTGCGGCTTAATTTTGAAAACAAGGAGATACGCTCAAATCATATTCAGAAATATAATTATATCAGCAGTTAATTTTGATTGAAATGGCTGTAGTTTAGATAGTCTAGTTTTCAAACGTGTTTGAGAAATACAAAGTCCCGTAACTTTGTTTAGTTTTTGGCGACAAGTAAGCAGATGCTGAAAAGCCTTTCTATATGATCACGATTGTAGAAATCGCTTGTGTGTTTGCTGGACTTCTGAATAGGAAGAAATCTAATCTTACTAATTTATAATGTCTAAAATTTTAATCTATCTTGTACCATTTTTTAAATGAGAAAGTAAATTGATCACGCCACTAGGGGGCGCATAACAAATTCTTTTAACCCATTGCTACTTTACTTTATCTAAACACTACTTTTAATGCCCATAACTGCCAATGTTTTGAAAATTTTAATTATCAATTAAACTGTCGGCACCTCATTTTAGGTCATAGGTGTTTTAGCTTCCACACTACGTTTATAATGTAAAAAGTGGAAGGTATTATAATCGTCAGTCCATCTGTCTGTCTGTCCGTCATCCACTTTCATAACCCAAACTACAAATGCTACGGACAAGTGTGATACGTCAAAAAATTCCGCGCAAGGAAAATAGAATACATTGAAAATTTCAGAAAAGAATTCGAATTTGAAGTACTTAAATTGTTTATAAAACTGCAAATTTAATACTCATTTAAAAAGCATAGGAAGCCATTTTTATTTGAATTAAATCACTATTGCCATTCGCAACAATCGCTCGAGAAACTTTAATTCTTTTAGACAATAAATTAAAATAAATTTATTTTTGCGACATCGATCAGTTTGAAATGACGTCAAATATATTTCACTACGGATTCTTTGTATGTTGATATGAAATATTTTCATTCTATTTAAACTAGTCAAATTTAGCAGTCATATACTACCAAATTTAGCATGTAAATGTTTAATATAGAATTAATGCTGTGTTTGGCGCCTTTTTACCTGTTAAACATAACTGTTGTGTGGAAGCGGGTTAAGTGCCAGATTCTGTTACAAACCTACTTGTTTTTTGTAATTATTGCCTTTCTCTATAGGTCCTACGTTAAATACACATAAATATTCCTTTATTAGTTACTCGCATTCCTTTGGATGTTCGAAAAACATTTGAAGAACCCTAAACCATCCGATACTTTGTCTTTCGAATCATGCAGAACATTCCATTGATTTGCAGAGCATTCTATAGATCTGCCTCCGACACTGCTCTGTTTTGCTCGATAGCATACTTCCACGCAAGGAGGTTACTTCGGAACATTCTGGATGACAACTCTGCATTTTGGAGCCATATTGGCCTAACTCGATTTTGTGTGGGGACTGGGGAGCCCAGTCGGTTAAGGCGTTCGCCCTGCATGCGGAAGGTCCCAGGTTCGGGTCTGCGCATTGACAAATTAACTGCCGACCTATTTTTATTTACCGCCGAACCTGCCAAACTATTAAACGGTCCGTGCAGCTAATGTCCGACGAATTATACCCCGTGCAGAGGGAGTGCACGTTTAATATGCTCCAAAGTCCCGGCGCTGAGTACTATGTCACCCTTAACGGTTGCGTTGGGTGCCTACTCGGGTGTCGGCTCGTCACCTGACTGTGGTTCTAAATTACGACGCCCGTCACCAATAGCCCTCGTGTAGCTCTAGTGCGACGATAATTCAAACTAAACTAAACTAGACGATTTTGCTGGAAATCTATCGACAATCCAATGTTTCTCCGTACAGAGCTTTACCTTTTACCTGTGAGTAGGGGCATTAGTGTGTGTGCTAAACAAATAAGTTGTTTGTTTACAATCAAATCAGCTGCCAATTTACTGCGGTATAGTACATCTCCCATTTTCCAGCCTATGCTTTCATGAATAGTGGAAGTTTCTACTTTGAGAAATGGTATGACAAATAGAAATATGGGTTAGCTATGTGTAGTGTTACCGAATATATTACACAACCATTGCTTTGGCTTATATACTACATAACATGTAACAATCTAGATAGCTGGTACAGTAACCCCTCGCTATATCGCTCCTCGTTACATCGCGCATTCGGATATATCGCGCCTTGTATCATGTCTTCCTATTTTTCCCCTGTTTATTTTTTCTCTCAATATGTACTTAGTACTTTCCTTATAATTGATTCTAATATTGGTGAGATACAGTTAATAAACTTTCGTTCGTTGATATTTGACGGAAAACAGGTTTTAACGAGAAAAATCAAAGCAGCTAACTTTAGATACATTTTTTACTAGAAAAATTGTAAAATATTATAGTATTACCTGTGCAGTGTGCAATAATGTGTAATGTTAATGGTAATTAATAATAAGTCCTTTCTAAATTTTTGTTTCTTTTTTAGAATAGTTAAATTATTTAATATGATTTATTTTTATCATTCAAATAAATGCCGTGCTTTAGTTTAAAAACTATGTTATCAAGTCGCTCGTTATATCTCGCATTCTGTTATATCGCGTTTTTTTGCTTGTCTCCCATGAAGCGCGATTAACGAGGGTTGCTGTACTAACGCATTAGTAAATCAGCGTCATCTAGGAAGATTGTTATTTGAGGTTGCGTGTTTGCGACGGACCGCTACAAATTCGACAGCTTGAAGAAGTCACAGTCTACCTCTTTATCCTATGATATTATAGTCCGAAAATTGCGCAGCTGGACTATTATGTCCTTAAATGTTTAAAAACATATGATATTGCCATGCAGAATAAATCCAATTAAGTTCGTTTTTAATGGAAGAATTAATGCCCAAGATGTCCAGTTAGCCATATCAATCACTAAGTATTTACACATTGCCGATATTTTTATGCAGATTTTTGTGTCGTTAACATTCGACTCTGATACCGTCTTCTATACCAATATATAAATAAGCAATACATTACTGTATTAAAAAAAACAAGTTTATTAGTTACACCCCTCTTGCTCTGAAGGTACAAATACTTCGAACGACAACTTGTGCCCAGAAAACTTCGATATTCCAGTTCCAATCCCTACTGTGCTTTCTGAAAAGAACGACATTGATTTAATATGGATCCACTTCTGAGAGTTCCTCAAAGTCTTTTTGTTTTGTTTTTAAACTTAACTTCAACTTTAGCTTGTGGGGTGTTGATCGATGCCTATACGTATACTTTACTAAGATGTAATATTTTAGAGGGTAAATTCGTAATTTTAAGAAATAACCTCAGAATTAGCTGCATTCAAAATTTGGTCAAACCTCTGCCTGTCAATATCCACTATCCAGTCTCTTTTAGAGCTTTATTACGTAAATAAATATTTGAGCTACGATTAAGTAATGACTTCAACCTCAGTATGCAAAACTACCTAATAAGTCAACTTCTTTTAAACTTGGCAATTTAGCCCTGGAAGTGTTTAAGGTTTAATATTTTTAAAAAAAAAAAACATTAACCACATTGTTGTCAGCTTCTTTTCTACTTATTCCATTAGTAGAACAAATTCTTAATTTTAAATTTCAAAAGTTAAAAAAATTCTAAATAAATTATTCCAAATATGAAGTTCTTCCTAACACATCGAAATTATCTAGAACTTTCTATAGAGTATATATGGTTATTTTTTATATATATTCAACTCAGGCTACTAAAATAATTTTACTTATTACCTTCACGAGTTCTTTATCATATTAACAGTCGTTAAGTGACAAAAAACGCTTATTTTTAACCCAAATTACTTGGCACCAATACCACCATTTTCCCTTGTCATTCCATTCCAAAACCCCTGTTCTATTCCTGTGGTGCTTCCCATTGCCCATTATGTGCTGGCTCGAACAAAAGTGTACCTAAATCCTTGGGCACCCTCATAATGGCGGCCAGAAATAGTTCCCGCCAAAACGGCCTTTTCATCTTCCCCATCATGGATCTTTCTCTTTTGACCGAATCCCGCCAAGTTTTAAATAAAAGAACCCCTAAATATGTATCGTTTGGCCTACCAAGAGGTCTTTAGCGGCTCTTGATAACGGAAACACCCTCCGAGGGACCCTACATCAGAGCGGCTGCCAAAGGTGGTTCCTGAAAATGTCGCCAACATGTTGAAGGGATGTCGCCAAACAGTAAAAGAGTTTCGAAAAGTTTCATGATTTTATTAATTTTTTTTTTCATTAAAAAAACTTGTTGTTGAACTTAACATAAAATAATTACTTTCTATATTAATTATAGAAATATTTTTTAAAAAATCAAAAATATTAGAATTGTTTAAGTGATGCCGAAAGACCGCTTTAAGATTTTGAATGTTACACGATATTGCAGATTCAACACATATGTTACAGTGCTAAAATGACTGAAAAGTTAGAAGTTTATTAACATTTACGAGTAGTTTGTTTGTGAACTTTTAGCGAACTTTTTTGTTATTGAAACTATTTAATATTTTTTTCACTATCAAATAACAAGACTTAACGAATACCGTAGTTCTAAAGAGTTCAATGTTTTGCATAGGAAAGTTACTAAAGCCAAAGATATGCTGGTATGAATGTATCAAAGTACGTTTGGTCTAATACTTATAGTAAATTGGTAGCAGGAAGCAGAGTATCCTAACCAATATCGCAAAGAGCCATTTGTTATCGCATTCTGTCTGCTATTCATCGCCCCTGAAAATCTTGCTTCTCAACCGAAATCAACCTTTCCTTTTGTGGCAATGGTAATACTTTTAATTATTTTGTTGTTGTTCTCGTGTCCATGGATACGATAACGTGTGAATAAATGAAAGAATCGCTAAATTCCATCGAAAGTCTTGACCACCGCCTCTGCTAATGAAGGTACATTAGGGGCGTACAGAATTTCCCTCGATGAGTCCGTGGGTAGAAATATTATTTTATTAAAAATTCCTATTTTAAATAAATTGGCTGTGACTACTAGACTTTCCAAGATGTGATTGGGCTTGAATTGGACTGTGTTGCAAACTTGCTATTTTTACATTGCACGCACGATACTGTCTTATCTGGATAAATCCTCTTACCCTTAAAAGGTTCAGTTATCAGTTTGACCCTTGTCCGGGAAAGCCATATTCCCTTAAGAGAAGTGTGTAAAAGTATGAAATATTTTGATACACCAAATTAAAGATGCTGTCACTCTTTTTTTCTTAATTAGATCCCAACCCTGCCAAACTGTCGATTCTCCACCAAAGTGTTTGACTTTTCCCTCGCCAAAAAAGAAGCGCTTTCTTTAAAGGCGTAATCAGTGAAGGCGAAACGCCCCCGGTCATATTACGGGCTGTTAAATGCCTGCCAGAAATGGCAGTCTTCTATTAAGTCTCGGCAGCCTGATATTTTTTCTTTGTCCTCTTCCACGGCAATTTAATGCTTTTTTTCTTGCCAAGGAAAGGATTCGCCATTGGTTCTGAACTTACTGGGGGGGGGGGGTATTAGAAGATGGGGGGGGGGTATGAGGGTATTACCTAGAATTGGAGTCGGGGGGATAGTTTCATTAAAGTACCCTTATATGTTAGTTTGATGTGGGGTGGAGGAATGTGATTGGATGTTTTCGTGCTAGAATCTCGGGCGAGGTTGGCAGTGTCTGTGTAATTAAAAACCTCTGAGGGATACGCACCTTGCCTGAAGTGAAAACATGTTTTCACAGGATATGATTTAAATTTAAAATTTTAACTGGGAATAAATAATTTATTTTATTTTTAAAAATTGTATTTCTGTAGCAAATGATTAGAAATGGCTCATCAATATTTTAAATTTTAATATAATTCAGACCCTATATTAATAATTTCACACCCCATATTTTTGTTCAGACCCAAAATGTTCAGACTCTATGAATGTAATTGTTCAGACACTATTGAACCAAATTAAAAACCAAATCGCTATCAGAATCGCTAAGTCTATGTGCTTACTTTTTATGTAAATTTTCACGGGACTAATTTGCCACTTAAAATATTAATAAGTCTATTACACTATAAGAAATGAAAGTCTCACTTTTAAGGATTTTTAATCGTTCGTCCGATTGAAATTCGTTACTTTTGAAAAACATTTCCTAGCATGTCACGTGATTTTGCACGAGCGTATCCTCTTATGCTCACGCCACAATTCGACAAAAGTTTTACTCTGAGCATTTTTCACGACATCATTTCGTCAAAAGGGACGAAATGTTCTTGAAATTTCAGCATTCATTTGTATTCTTACGTAATTGCTATTAAATGACACCCATCCACTTACGACTTAATCGGTAATGTTGACAAGTTTCGCTCTATTTGCTAAATTAAAGGTTTTAAATAATGTGTTCATTGCTAAACGCTGGGACCAAAAAAGTAAATCAAGAAATATATATGGTGGGGTGCACAAAGCTAATTGACACGCAAACCTAAACGATCATCGCTTAGAGGCACAAAAATATGCCATTTTTATCACATCCTGAAAACATCACAATCTCCTCAACCTTCGCCTATTAAAGTACCACATTTCACCTACTCTATCTTCTGCAAGCATCTTTACCTGATTCGGTGTCAGTCTTCCCAATGAAGACATCACACAATAAAAAGCGTGGTGATCACGCACACACAACAAAAAGCCAATGAGCGTGACAAAAAAAAACGGCTTTCAAAAGCCGGCAGAAGAAGAAGATGGCTTGCTGCTTATGACAAGGCTGCTGCTCTGCATAAAAGGCTTGTTGATGGATTGAGAGCAAAGGGGTCTTTGAGCAGGCTTGATGGATCACGGATAATTCTTTTCACTCGGAAGTCATGCCCTGTCCGGAGTTGGTTTCGCTTTTGATGTGATTTGATGCATTTTTCGTTGCTCGGTAGCTGAGGAATTGAAACGCTGAACCTTATTTGAGTTTTAATGATCTTGGCGTGCGGTTAAAAGTGTAAACGTGCGTCGAATATTTGATGATTTTTTTGGAGCATGCTAAAGTTTTAAAAATTCTGAAAGTTTTAAAAACTGATGAAGACACGGAAGACAAATTTTTGGGATAGCATGTATCGTTTGCTAAAACAACGTCTCAAAATTAAATTTTAGACATCAAACTTCGTAAAAGTGTTCTAGTATAACAACCTTGCAGACCTCCTTGGACGTATTTTTAATATATTAATAATAATATCTGGATAAATAAAACAATTAAAAGGCTAACTGTTGAAAGATTGAAATAGGAGACTTCTGATAAATCACCTGCATGTGACAAGTCTTCTTAATAACCTTGTTTATGGATAGAAAGTCAAGGATTCCTTGATGTATCACGGATAATTCTTTTCACTCGGTAGGCATGCTCTGTCCGGGAATTGGTTTCGCCTTTAATATGATTTGATGCATTTTTCGCTGATCGGGAGATGAGGAATTGAAAGCCTTAGCTTATTTGATTTTTAATGAGTTTGGTGTGGGTCGAATATTTGATGATTTTAGGAGCACTCAAAAGTTTCTACAAAAAATTCTACGAGTTTTAAAAATTGATGAAGACACGGTAACACGTCTCGAAGTTAAATTTTTGGGAAAGCTTATATCTTTTGCTAAGACATCAAACTTCGTAAAAGTTTTCTTATTTAACAACCGCACAAATTTCTTTGATACTGTTTTAAAAATACAATTCATAATGTTGGGATAAATAAATAAAACAATTAAAATTCTAAATGTTAACAGATGAAAAGAGGGGGCTGCTGAGATCAATCTGCTGCATACGACAAGTCTTCTTAATAACCTTGTAGTTGGTTAGAGAAGATCACGGATAATTCTTTTCTCTTGGCAGTTATGCCTTATTAATGATAGTATAAGGCACGAGTTGGTTTCGCTTTACAAGTAAATTATAATCTGCTTTGATGCGTTTCTCGTTACTCGGAAGGTAAGGAATTGAAAGCCATGGCTTGTTTGAGTGTTAATGATCTTAGAGTGTGATTAAAAAGTGTAAACGTGCGTCGAATATTTGATGATTTTTAGGAACAATCTAATGTTTGATATTCTGTAAGTTTTAAAAATTGATGAAGATACGGTTATGTCTGAAAGTTAGAATTTCGGGAGAGCATAGGTCTTTCGCTAAGATATCAAATTTCGTTAAAGTTTTCATATTTTGCAACCGCGCAAACTTCTTTTGACTTTTCATATCATTAATAATATCTGGATAAATAAACTAATTAAAATATCTGCATTAAAATTAAAACATTTGATAAATAAAGCATACAATGCGCATTATTAAGCTACAAATTTCATACCAATCACTAAAACAACACTTTAAAAGCTTTCATAATTCACATATCCCATTTACAGATTATATCCTAACTGCTACCCAACCAATTGAAGCGAAAATCACCAACACCACGAGCCATTCTATATTTATCGCAATTAATAATTGACAGAACATTTCTTACCGCAAATTCAGCCCCCAGCCATTAGCGGGCCAGGTCCCATTATTTAGGAGCCTCAAGAAGATGGGCTTTTAGGGAAGACCTTAATGAAGGCTCCAGCCCTAATGGGTTCTGGCCCAAGAAATTGATGGGGTGTGAGGATAAAAGAAAAAGTTTTTAGAAAGTTATAACCTTAATGGACTTAGGGAGCCATTTCGCCCCTCTTGGATTTTAAAGGTCCATTAGGACTAATAAGGACTTTTTAGGTTCTTCGGGATCTATGTTTCATCTAAGATTGCGGTTGGGATGGGTTTGATTCGTGGAAAAGTTTTATTTTTTACTTGAAGTTGGAGCAGTGAAATTTTAATATTTTATTTGTTGTTTGAGTTGTTAAAAACGATGATTGTGCATTTAAATGTATTAGTCTACTATTTAAGTACAGTACACTTTTAAAACAAACGAGCGGTTTTAACTCAGTCTGAGTTAATTTCCACTCCTTTCCGGGACGAAAATGCACTTCCCCTATAGGAGTGGATTTCACTCTTTTTGCGGAGTGGGTAAAAGAAATAAAAGAAAACAATCTACGTCCTACACTCTTAAAACGAGCGGTTTTAACTCAGTCTGAGTAAATTTCCACTCCTTTCCGTTGCCGAAAATGCACTTCACCTGTAGGAGTGGATTTCACTCTTTTGTTTTAAGAGTGTAGGCTCCCGCTCAACAGGACTCCGTTTAATAGGATCTCCGTTTTAACCGACGAATTTTTCTAATCCTTTGAAATTGACTTGTTTCGTAATCGATCCTCCATCGATATGATTTGGATACCAAAAAAAAAATGCGAAAGTGTGTGGCAATCTTCTGATTTCAAACAAAAAAGTGTTTAATGGTATCGAATTTGTAATGCTTGAATGCTTTAAATAAAATGGTGCATTACTTTAATTGTATTTATAAGGCAAATATCATCACTATATAAGTGCGCAATCAAATGTACATCCAAAATTTAATTAATTTCATTTCTCTTGTTTAATCAGATTTTAGCTTAGATTGCAATTTAATAGTGAAATTCGCCTAGTTCTATGTTTACACTTTATTCACTTAGCTGAAGACATTCACTTAGCTTTGTGCTGTGCTATAGCTAAGATAAGGATTAGCTGGTTTGTCTTGCTGGGTGAGTTTAGTTTACAATAAGGTTTGATATTTTAGTTTAATTTAGCACATTATGTTGGTGCAGCAACGATTTCAATCTTCCATGGTGTGAAATATTTTTTTAAAAAAAACATGATGTGGCTCCGATAATACATATTTATCAAAATTATTTGTCGTTTCTTTGATATAACTATAGTCTATGTCGTTACGTACAAAACGCCATGGGGCATTCTTCAGATCGTCTGTAGCTCAAGCAAAGAAATGATTTTTGTTTCTTATTAACTGCTATACTTAATTTTAAATATATAGTTAATTTAATTAGAAATGAATGAGTTGTTATGATAAAAGAAAAGATTTTTCGAAAGTTAATGAAATTTGAGAGTCATTTTATTTTGCCTCTGATTATAAAGAATTTAATAAGGAATCTTAAACTTGTTAAGATGAAATGAGTATACTTTATACAATACTTTAAATTAGCGTTACTTGTATTATTTGTTGAAGGGCTATGTTAATGGTAGGGTATATTTTTCATTTAATTTAAGTCGATGCACTAAATTGATGCAGCTTGTCTTTTTAATACGTTAATGAATGGATGCTTAAAACAATGCTGGTTCTTTTTTTTAAATATATATTAATTGTAGACTTTTAATACGAACATGATAATTTATGTGGTTTTCTAAATTCAATGTCTTTACTTTGACGTCCAAAATTTCAACCAAACCTTCCCCTAAAAAGAACTTTTTAAAGATAAATATCCTTTTTTTGTCATCTAATAGAACTAAAAAGGAACTAAATCCAACTGTTAAATGGTTAAAATAATACCTTTTCTCGCATTCTGTTATCCGGTACAGAAACCTTAATCATTACATCCTGGAGAACGAACCACTATTTTTTATTTTAAAAAATGGGGTTCGAACCCGAACCGAACACTCAACTCCAAAAGTGCGTTAAACCTAGTCGCGAACCGTCTGCCACGAGCCTACCTCAACAAAATGGTACAAAAAGTACATTTTTTTTTACCAAACCCCGACCCCCCATCCATTCAAACTGGCACGCGCTAGGGTTATGAGAGGTTACTATCCCGACCAATAACCCTACTAACAAAAACTTTTTGTCGGTTGAGAGGAAAAAAAATCGGTCTTTTTGTGGGGTAAGATTCGTCCCATAAAAAAGTCCTGGATCGGGGTTAGGAGGGAGTAAAAATCTGGGGTGATGAACTAAGACAGGGGGCTCCAAACTCTGTCTCTGTAGGGATTGGAATTTCATGCACTCTTTGAGAAATGGATTATTAAATACCATGGTATAAATTTCGTTTTTGACGAAATAGTTTCTAGATAATCAAACTGGAAGGAAGTTACTTTTTTCATCATAGGTTTTGTTGAATTAATAGTTATTTTGTAGTTTTGATCGTTAGTTTCGTCGCATTATTTTCCATAAAATTAATCTTTCTAAATTGAGAATATTGCTGTCCTTACCTGTACCAAGACAATAATTTTCTCAAAAGTCTGTCTCCATTCCACTTAAAAAAACAAGAACGTCATTCCACTTTCTTCAAAGCAACAATTTTTTTTCGAAATTTCAGGGCTTTTTAATTTTGTGGTATTAATTTAATCATTATATGCATTTGAGCTCATTTTCGGATTTTTTTTTACTAATTAATTGCGTTATTTTTCCATTATATTCCGATTATATGACTCAGAAAATACGATCCGCTTAACAAGACGGGTGACCTTCGATATCAGAACCTTATATCTACCAAAGTTCAGTATTTATGTTTAAGGATACGTAGTGCAATTTTACATGCAATTTTAATATGACCCTTCCTTGTATACTTCCTATAAAATTATTTATTTATTTTCTGTAGATCAGTTTATAGAGGTATGTTAATAAAAGTAAATTTTCTTTAATTGAAAAAAAAAATTAAATAACGATTTCAATCTTTGCTCTATCATTTTTTCACGCATTGGTACAACCAGCAGAAGTCCGCATACCGGATAAAATTTCGAGGGTTGGGTTTGGAGGCTCCTGCCCGCCTCTCTAAGATGCTTTTTTTTAATAGGGGTTCTATTTTTTTGTTCTCTTACCGGCATAAGGCCCGAGTCAAGGAACTTTCGGCACACGGCACATTCTGGGGGTTGTTCCTTGTCCCATTCCTTGCAAGATCTTACAGACGAGAGTGTTTAGTTCGCGCGCGTGGCCCGTTGCTATTATTCAGTCATGCTAGACTTATGGTGTCTGTATCATGTTTGATATGGGAACAGTCATTTTCGAATGAATTTGTTAGGATCGGATTTGTGATTTTTCTCGGATTGTTCTTAATTGCAACGATCTTAATTCTTTTTTTAAATTTTATTTTGTTTCATTGGTTTTATTAGACAATCGAGCTTGGCTATTCTTTGATTTTGATGATCATCCTTATTGTATAAATGGCCTAATAGCCCAGATAGGATTTCGCATTTTTCTATAAATTCGTAATTAATTAGATCGAATTTCTTTACTTTTTGGATTAATTAAAATTCATTACGAAATTCAAGTTCCACAATTATTTGGTGTTAGTGTATCACACTTTCTTGTCAACTGTCCTAGTCGACTAAATTTGTAACGAATCATTTATTATCTACAATTCAATTGCAACAAATTCATTTTTTCATGGATAAGCCTAGTTTGGTTAATTTTCACTTGGAAATTCCACCTGGATTAAGATTTTGGTGGATTCATACTTAATACATGCTTGTCATTGTAAACCACATTTGTTAGGATAAAATTTTACACTTCTTTCTGATAATTTTGAATTGCTTTGAATTCATTTATTTTTTACTTCTTTGAATGAATTGGTTTTTATTTGGTTATTTTAAGTTTATTATTCCATTAGTTTAAATTAACTTGAATATATCTTTGAAAATCCTTTTTAAGAGGTTATTAGCGAATTCTTATGGCTACGCATAATTTTAGTAATTTAAGTTAGAAAGTTCTTTTTGGAGACTTCACTTGTTTGTGTCTTCAATTTAATTTCATAGCTTCAAATTCCACCACTTCTATCTTCATCTCCCTTTGTTTTTAAGAATGCTTCACTAACTGGGATTTTAGTTAGTTAAAAGTTTTCCTTTTCATTTTCTATAAATTGGTTTTATTTCTTTGTTGGCCTTTGATCTTTGTATGTCTTATCATTTTTTCTTGTTCAATATTGCATACCTTTTATTTTCCATTATTTTCTACTATTATATTTGATTTATGTTTAAATTTTCATTCCAACATAGCGGTACTTTCCTTTTATGTTCACAAGTAATATCCAAATTTGTTAATTGGTTGTACTTGTTAAGTTTTTTTTATATAGTTTCTTCAAATTTCTTAACCGGGCCTTATAAAATGTGCGATATCTTATGAAGTAGGCACTTATTTAAATTTGTATTCCATTTTTTTACTTCCTATTTTGTTATGTTATTAAAACAAAACCATGTCAAGCTTTTTTTTAAAGGATTAATTGAATTTTATTGGCAAAATATTTTACATATTTTTTACAAATTATTGCCCATTTTATTTGCTATTATTGTTTTATTTTGCTAACTCTGTTATTCCGTTACGTCCGTTGTTCGAAGGATATATTTGTTCCGGTCAATAAAAACCCAAACAGATAAATTCAAACGAATTTCTTTTCATGAAACTGAACTAAATATTATATTGGTTGTTAGAGTTACTTGTTTGAAACTCTTTATTCGTTTCTTTTTTGATACACGAATTTCTGTTTAAGAAAGCTAACTGATTTTATATGCCGTTCAACATCTGCTGATGAATCATCAAGTTTGATTAGAAAACTTATCTCCACACTATGGATAAGGTATAGTATGATAAAACTGGTGATGAAGACGACGTAAGAAATGCACGATGTTTTTTTATTATTTGTTCCATTGATTTATCTATTTATTTAAGTGATTTATTTTGATAATATATCTGTTTCACATAAAATTTGAAATGTATGGGTAATCCAAAAAATAATGATACACACTTAATGTCATTGTAGTGTTAAATTACTTTTGGATCACTATATATAATTCGAATCATAAGTTTATGAGCAGTATTTGACTCTAGGAATAATAATTGCAGTTTTACCATTTAAATTTTGTTTTTTAAAACTTCTAAGTCAAAGTGATTACTAAAATTGCACGAAATATTACTATATCATTGTAATTGATTACTATATATTGTATATTTAGTTATTACTACATCTTCCGAAACATGTTGAAAGTAACTTATCTAAAAAAGGCATTTTAGGTGGCTTTTTCCCCATATAAATCCAAAGTATTCCACGGACCATATTTTATTCTTTTGGTGTCATGGAACATCATATTTTCGTTCGATCATGAACTCTAGTATCCAGGTATATTCTATTTTCATGTGTTATTTATTCGGAAAAAAAGGTTGCTGAAGGATTGACCAAGGCTTTTCCATACACATTTTTTGTGATGCCTATCTATTTTTTTTTTGTCAATGTGGGGCTTCAGGCAGGATTTTGTCCCCGGCTCTACCATTGGACCAAAAAGTGGGTTAAAATTCGAATATACCCAATGACATCTATCGGTTGAAGGGTCACAGGGTCGACCCATAGGGGTGGTGTGACCCCTTGAGGGGGGGTGGACCATCATGAAATAAAAAAAAATAGGATTTGTTAGAGGGGTTGAGTGACGGACCGTTTTCAATAGATGCATGGAATAAAGAATGATATGCAAAGAAGGGGGTGTCCGAACGGGGGAGTGTCCATCCCTTTTGGTCAGACGATAGCTGAGAAGCGGCGTTTATCGTTTGCTGTTATCGCTGTGTGTCGGGGCTTGGGAGTAGTGGCTGTTGGATATGCATATTTGGAGTGTTTTTGATTTAGGGCTCTTGGATTATGCTGCTGTTTTTTTTTTTTATTTCTGGAATTTATGTGTGCCTTATGGAGGAACACCATAGAAAATTAGTGTGAAATTTATGTGATTTGTGCGCAAATATCTTACAACATTTCTTAATTGTGGCGACTTTAATGGAATCATATTACTAGGTTTTTTTTTTTTTATTTGGTATGTGGAAGAACTTTAATATTGATAAAAATATTAATTCCACGTTTTAAATCCGATTTAATTTTTAATAAAAAGTCAGTTTTGAAATACAATTTGTTTTTTAAAAAAAAGTGGAATATTTCGTTTTAAAGAGTAATTTCTTATTCAGAAGCATATTATTATGCAAAAGTATTTTACTCTTATTATTAGTCCAGGTAAAAAAAAAACCTAACGAACTTCGAAAACGTTGCCATCTTTTTTTATTGCAGTTTGAAAAAAGTTCAAACAGACAAGGCTCTATAGAAAACTTGTCAAGCCGTCTTAGCCAATCAGAAGCGGCCCTTCTGATTGGCGGAAAGTTCAAAATAGGTCTTTGGTAACTCTTCTCAACCAGTTTAATTTTTACTGATTTTCTTGATTGCAACTCTTAAAGTTTTTAATGTTTGATATATTTATTCCATTTAAATTTTATAAAATATTTTATAGTAGAAGACATTGTTTTCTTAAAATATTCACAGTATTTTATTCAAAGTTTGTTGTTAATTTTTATTTTGCATCTACTACATCTCATTGTATAGCATTATAAATCCAATTTTAAATGATCGGATAAGAATATTGTGGTCCAGCATGTGAAGTACCATAATGAAAAAATTATTTACTAAACTCGCCTCCAACATTTTTCTAGACTCTTCACAAAATACATTTTCGAAACTTTCCAAGGACGTTCTAAAGATCCCCTAAGAAACTTTAAAATAGATGTGTCATTCTCTCAATTTTAAGAAGAATTTCTTCGTTTCAAAATCTCATTTGTCGGTGATGAAAATATCGGATAAAGAATTTGAGGTATGTTTCTATTATTTTTGTTACCTATTGAGTGTATAGCCGTAAAATGTGTTTTATTTCTTTATGTTTGTGCTTTTTTCATTTTATCCTTGTTGTTATAAATGCCACATCAAATGATGTTTGTTTTATGATGACTTCTTTAAAGGCATTTTTTGAAATTTTTTATTTTAATTTACTGAATTCTGGATTTTTCTTCTTGCTTTTGTTTAAATATCGCTGTGTAAAGTTTCTGATCGTAACATTGTTGACGATAAGTTTGATATCAATATATATTTGTAGTTACGACATCTAACTGAAATTTTCCATTAAAGAAATATTTGAAGAATTTCAGACGTTTTTCTGAATTATTATCAAGACTCCGTTTAAATTTTTTAAATGATTTTGCAAAAAAAATTAAATCAAAATTCGTCAAATAATTTATTGCCCTAAAAGGTTCATGCCATTTATTAACATAAAAAGATTTCTTAAATATTAATTTAAAAAAATAATTTTCTCGAATTATTATCGAAATAAATTTGCGTTCAATGGAAATAATGTATGAAGTTTCATATTTAAAATGTTTTTTTAACGATCCTAGAAGTATTTATAAGTTTTTGCTGTTAATTGCATTATCAAAACTTGTAAGACATCACCGAAATTTCGTTGTTAAACAACGGTTAATTTTGTTTTTAAATCACCATCAATACTTGTGTTTCTATCGAATTACTGTACAATATTCACGATTTCGACTTTTAGAAAATTCGTACGAATAATAGTTACATGTATATACTTGCTTTTTGTATTGTATTCTACCTTTCGAATTTTTTTTATTTTGCTTGGTTGTGAATATTCTTAACTATAATAATTACTTAACATTTCAAACTGAAAATAAAATAGATCCTTTATCCTTAGCTCTTGTCTAGGAAAGTTAATTTAAAGATTAAATTTAAATCATATTTAATAAATTTAAATCATATTTAATAAATTTAAATCATATTTAATAAATTTAAATCATATTTAATAAATTTAAATCATATTTAATAAATTTAAATCATATTTAATAAATTTAAATCATATTTAATAAATTTAAATCATATTTAATAAATTTAAATCATATTTAATAAATTTAAATCATATTTAACACAAATAATTATGGCGTACTATACACACATTTTTTGTAAATATTTGAGGCAGTGACTCGAAAAATTTATAAAATTATGGACAATTTGTCAGTATTTTTAAAAATTATTTTCTTCTTATTATATTGACCCATGGATTTACGCCTAGTGCAAGTTTTATTTTTATAATTTTAATTAAAATACAATGGGTCAGGTACTTCTCAAAATATGATTAGTATACTCACCACATATCACAAAAAAATAATGCCATACCTTAATTTTCTTTTTTAAAAAAAATTGACCACAGTTTGTGTTTTTAAACAGAAAATAGATTATTTAATTTTAAATCAGGACAGAAATTTTATTAGATTTTGTTCACCTTCGTATGATACACAATTTTTAACTTTAAAAAGTAAAAAAAAAGAATTTAAACTTCGAACTTTTTTTTTGTACTGAAATGTTGGTTTCCGTGTAAAGACCTGTTGTCCCCTGTAAAACCCTTTTTGCGGCCTCACTCTCAACCCGAACAATGAAAATTCCGCGCGGCGTTCAAAATTCACGCTAGGTTCACGAGAGGGAAAAACCAGCTTCGGTAACCGCTTAATATAAAAGGTGTGATTCCTGTTTGTTCCCGTATACTGCTAGTTTTAAAAATTCAAGTGATAACCAACCAACAAATGATCAATACAATGAATTACGTTATTTCTTTCAACTTTCCGAATCAAAATTCTGTATAAAATGTAATAGCTTTAGTTTATTTACTATATGTTTAATGCATTTATTAACTTATACTATGGTAATAGAAACTGGCAATTATAAAAGTTCAAGATGATAATTAATCACCGAATGATCAATATAATAATTTACGTAATTTTTGCATCTTAAAGAATCAAAGTTCTATATGGAATTGAATATCTTTAGTTATTTATTTTATTAGTTTTAAGTATTTACTAAACGTAGCGAGACTGGTAGTGACCAAGACTGGTAATTTAAAAAACTCAATTGATAAGCAATCAACGAATGATCAATACAATGAATTTTGTTATATATCGTTGCAAAACAAGGTTTAATAGATAATTTAATATGTTAGGTAATTTACTGTTGGTTTAATGTATTTATTAAATGAAGGGAGACTTATGTTAACCTAAACTGGAAATTTTAAATATTTAAGTGATAAACAATAAATGAATGATCAATACAATGAATAATGCTATTTTATCTTCTCTGAAAACTCTTAAGTTCTATATGAAAATGAATATCTTAAGTTATTTGCTATTTTTTTAATGTATTTACTAACAACGTAGCGAGACTGGTAGTAACCTAGGCCGGACGTTTTAAAAATTCACTGAAAATCAATTAATAAATTATCAATGTAATAAACTCGGTAATTTATTTATGTTTCTGATTCAGAATTATATATAAAATTGAATGTCTTTAGTCATTTATTAGTAGGAATGTGTATTTACTAAAAGTAGTAATTCCATATTCGAGATAAAATATGATCAAAGCTTTTTATAAACATCAGCTTTAACCTTTTTTAACTTATCTTTTAGCCAGTAAACAATAAAACTTTCTTTAGTCTTATAACCTTTATCTTTTAAACTGTAAACAATGTACTCAAAAATTTACAAATTATTTATAAATCTCCTAACAATATATTTAACATTGTGAACATTACTTATGAATTGAATATTACCTTCGAACCTGTAAATATAGTCCTACCACGCATTCATAGCACTATGGGTTGGATTGACAACATCGAAAAACGCACAGAAAGGAAAAGATAAAAAAAAATTGTAATATTAACTATTATAAAGTATTATAATTAGTTATTTTAATAGAAATTAGTCCCTCTTCTGAACTTTTTCCGATGTAGTCGAACCGACCCGTGTACCATGAATGCATGGTCAGACTATGTAATTTTTAGTTCTTAGAAAGTGGCTTCAAACTTATAAGCATCATCGGTTGTACTTTTAAATTATCTTATTTCTGGAATCAATTAAAATATATTTAACCTTATAAAAGTTGCATTGAATTCTTTCTTAAAATCTGTTAAACATTTCCTTAAAAATTATTTAAATGTCATTTTCAGTTTTATTATTATGTTAAAAGTATTATTATTACATTTCTAAACTATTTCCCAAAATTTTATGCGAAAACCACTCAGACTTATAATGTTGGAAGTTATTTCTGATTTTATAATTACGTTATAGTAGTAACAAACTTTTAAAGAATTAATAATAATGAGTGTAGCATCTGTACTGTAAAATTACCATAAATTACTGTGATTTCTATATAGTTAAATAAAAATAAATAAGATATATGGAAGTATATTAAAGCTAAAATAAATTATATACTCGGTAGGCATAAATAAATTTTGAATTGAAAACGCTTATAAATAAGAAACGAAACGTAAGAATGATGTAAAGTTATTTGTATGGTGAAAATATGTAAAAAGTGATAGAATAGAAATATTTCCTATACAGAAATATTAATTTTTTTTTTTTAAAAAATTAACAGCGATTGTTAATAGTGTCGGTATAAATTGAAGGTAATTAAGACCAAGGATTCGTTCTTTAACTTTTACTATGTTGTCTTTACAAAATATTCAAAATATGAGAGTGTCGGCTTCTTTTATATGTAGTATTTAGCAGCACTTATTATTTTGGCCGCACATTCTCTGAAATGTTGTAAATTAAGTCCTGCCTTGAACTTAGTGATATTCATAAAAAGCCAAAACATATAGGATTTTTTAACAATATAAATTTCCGTAAAATATATATAGCTGTGCAAATGCAAGTCTGATAAAAAAAAAACAATATTGCAAATTTTTAATATTTGTGTGAGAAACTGAGCAATCAACGTGTTAAGCCAAACAAATTAATTTAAGCCGTGAAAATACATTTTATTTTTATCCTATGAATGTACAAAAAGCTCATATCGTTTTTTTAATTAGTAGTTCATTATGCATTTTAATGCAGACTTTTTTTATATATATTCGCCACTGAAACAACTACTTTAAAAAAAAAAACTTCCGAAATCATGCTTAACCAACATGCTACGTCATTTTTTTATACAAATAAACAACTCATACTTGCCACCTACTTTGATATCGGTATTTTTCTGAAGCTTGACCGTTCTCATTGATTATAGAAAATTTAGTGTTAAGAAAAACTGTAAAATGAAGCTGTGAAGGGAATTCTGCAAAAGTATGTGAACCTCTGCAGTGACGAAATCAAGTTGAAAAATTATGTTTAACATTTTGTTTCGAAATAAATTCTAAAGTAAAAAAAAAATTGTACAAATGCATTACATATTCCCAGTTAGGTTCGTCATGAAAATTATGATATGTGTGTATTTAGATGTAAAGATCAAAACGTATTAAAACTTTCATTCTCTTTTGAAACTAGATAAATTTCGCAATTATTTGAAATAAACTATTTAAAATCTTGTCAACCCGACATTTTGTAACTACCTTAGACAACTTTAAAATTTACTCCTAAATTAATTTGAGCTTTTCTTCTTTTTTAATAAATTATGTTACAAATATATTTGGATATTGTAACTCCAAAATTATTACAAAGCTACTAAAAATTTTACAAAACAATTTTTATTACTTTTTTCTGGATAAAATTCCGTGTCTATTCGGAACTCAAATAAATTTGCTGTCTCCTCTTTGACTATCTAGGGACAAGTTTGCGATATAACCGTGGAAATAATGTATAGTTTCCAACTTTTTGAGTATTTTAACAAAAAAATATAAACAGCTGTTTTAAAGATATTTAAAATTTTCGCATCTCGAGACTTAGGAGTAAACTTTAAAAACTAAACTAAAAAAAAGCTTTTTAACTGCTTTGAAAACATTTAAATTTTTGGCGTGCCGAGACATTTAAAATTATTCGTTCGTTCGTTCGAGCGTAATATTATTCGTTCTTTGAATATTATTCGTATATCATTCGTAATCCCTTTGAATATTATTCGTATATCATTCGTAATCCCTTGATAATCGTATATATTCGTAATCCTTGAATTTTTCGTATATCTTCGTAATCCCTTTGAATATTATTCGTATATCATTCGTAATCCCTTTGAATATTATTCGTATATCATTCGTAATCCCTTTGAATATTATTCGTATATCATTCGTAATCCCTTTGAATATTATTCGTATATCATTCGTAATCCCTTTGAATATTATTCGTATATCATTCGTAATCCCTTTGATATATTCTATATCATCGTATCCTTGAATATTATTCGTATATCATTCTATCCTTTGAATATTATTCGTATATCATTCGTAATCCTGATATTCGTATCTTCGAATCCTTGATATTATTCGTATATCATTCGTAATCCCTTTGAATATTATTCGTATATCATTCGTAATCCCTTTGAATATTATTCGTATATCATTCGTAATCCCTTTGAATATTATTCGTATATCATTCGTAATCCCTTTGAATATTATTCGTATATCATTCGTAATCCCTTTGAATATTATTCGTCATTAATTCCAGTACTTTTGTGTTCTTTTCCCCAAATTTCTTTTAATGAACCTTAGGTCAAACAGATTTATCAAGCTTCTAAGGCCAAAGTATTTTTTGAAGTTGTTAAAAAAAAACTTTTCAAACCCAATTTTTAATACTTATTTCTTGATAAGTTCTACGTGAATGCCCAATTTGCTGCAAAGGTCAAAACTTTGTTCAATTTCTATCCTTGCTTGTCACCCGATAGATTCCAATATAGCCGATGCAAATGCAATTGTCCGATTACAACCCGAGCAAATCTCGACATTTTTAATATCTCACCAGACATCGGAGGGTAACTCGAGACGCGAAGAAATTGACTGTCTCCACTCAAGTAGCGTAATCCGAGCACTGAGAAAACGAACACCAAGAATTTAAGCAACTCGGAATTCTTTTCTACTACTGAGTAGTAATTCGATTTTTTTCTATATATATAAACGCGTGTGTTAATATTATTTTCTTTTCATTCCGGAGTTAGACCAAAGGAAATATCTTTTTTTTTATTTGTTATTTAGTCTCGTACCACCTAGCTAGGTAAGTTCTTAAGAAGGTGGAAAGCGAATCTCTTCTTGCTTTTAAAAAAAACCCGACGAGTTTAGAAGAAAGAAGGGCCGAAATAAATAATGAAAAAAAGGTTCTGCTTTAATCGAAAGTTGAAATGTAAATGGATTTTAGATTAAAGCCAAGAGTTAGAGAAGAAATTTCCTATTTTTAACTGGAGTCGTGAGGCATTATATTCTGGAGGAGTTAAGTTTCCCTTTTTTATAGGATACAGTGGGCTCCGGAATTCTTATTTCTACTTTACTTTCTAAGGCGTAAAAAAAGAACTTTTTTACCAATTTAAAAGAACGAAATCCAGGTGTATCCCAGTTTTCATTAAATTTAAATTGAAATAGTTTTCTTCGTGTTTAGGTCTGATTATTTCGAGCAATTGGGGTGTCCTTTTCACAAGTCAGAATGACCACTATAGTGTATTAAAACTTGGTATACCATTACTAAGATTTTATTTTCTCAAAGTATTTCTACAAGAAATACTTCGAATCCTTTCATTATTATTTAATATTTTACACCGTTAAAAATTTTGTGCTTGGTTTCACCATGATATTGGTTTCTAGTTGCTGCAACGGCTGTGTGGTGAAACGTTCCCCCATATTTTTGGTATTCGGTTGAACCACTTCTCAGGCTTTTGTTTCCAAATCCAGAAAAATTGTTCAAAGAAAAACCGAAAAAAAGGTGAAACATTTTACCACACAGCCGTTGCAGCTACTAGGAACCAATATCATGATGAAACCAAGCACACAATTTTTAACAGATGTATGAAAAGTTTACCATTTCAATGTGGTTTTGAAAACTGAAGTTTCTTAACAAAAAATTAGATTTCTGTACTTTGTTGTCGCATTCATATTGGAATAGTTACATTAGGTAAATATAAATTTGCAATTTTTGCTGTATACTTCGTGACTTTCATAATTTTTACAGCAATGTTACTCATAAAAGTAATTCGTATGTGATAGTGCCATATTTAAAAACTTAAAACCAAAAAACTACCAAAATTTTAGGTTACTTTATCTAAGTGCTCTGTTAAAAATGCCGTGCCAGGTTTCACCAAAAAAATGGTTCATAGTAGCTGCAATAACGACTGTGTAGTGAAATGTTTCGTTACATTTTTAGAATTTGGTTGAACCATTTTTCAGATTTCGGAAACTGACCGAAACTAAAACCGATAGTATATAGTGAAACGTTTCACCACACAGCCGTTGCAGCTGCTAGGAACCATTCTTTTGGTGAAACCACGTGCGGAATTTTTAACAGTGTGAGATACTAATATAAAGTTCATACAAAAAAATTAGCTATTAAAATTAATCGTTTTTCAAACCTTCTCTAAGCTTTTATGCTTAAGCTTAACAATGTAACTCATTTTCTTTTAAAAAGTATATCTTTTAAAAGATTTACCACTAAATTTAAGGTTTATACCAAGTGGAAAATCCAAGCTGAAATGCACTTTAACCTAGTGTCACCAGGGATAATTCCTGGTCACAGTCATTTTTTATGTTTCAAAAACTCTTCACCAAAATGAAAAAAAATTTCAGTGATGCTCTGATCTAGCTACTTCGGAATTTATCACTTAACTCTGACTTAACTGTTTATTTATTTTGAAAAAAAAAACTTATTTTTGAAACTGTTTGATAATTTTTTTTATAAAATAACGCAGGGATTGGTCGTGATACATTTTACAAAGATCTTGGTCTCAACTGAAGGTTAAAAAAAAATTCTTTTTTCTTATGTTGGTCATTATCGTCATATTTCATTCATTTTAATTATTTACAAATCTTTAAGCCTTAATTGATAATAATATGCATAAAAAATATGGAGGTCAATTGTTTCCATTAGAAAAAGATGACATAAACTCATTGAGAGGGCCCTGGCCGGTCCTAGGCTGTAGTGCCGAAGAAGAAGAAAATGCATAAAAAATATGTATCAAATAAGTGAGTGATCAGTAATTTCCCCGGAAGTGGCCAGGAGTTACCTCTTCCCTGGGGTAATTCTTACTAAATATTATAACTAAATATACTCACCATATACCTACTTAACTAAATATAATATACCATTTAAATAAAAAAAGTGCAGTAACTACTTATAAAATGGTTAATTTATGATGGCATCACAATATGTTTACTCTATGCCGAAATTGGTAATTCCAGCTTCGATAGATTTAGGATTAAAATAATGCTGTTTCATTTAGAAACTACTCCTGACTCTACATTGTATAAATCGCTTATTTCCGACGTTTTTAATTGTTAAAAAATATAACAAATATCAATTTTAATATTCTTTTGTTAATTCCAGTTCATGGTGTTCTGGATCAAAATAATATTACGATGTCCATTTAATGATAAACTGTTTAAGGAAAATAAATTAACTATTCAGTTTGATGTTATTTCTGGTTACTGCTATTCATAAAAGAATGAATTTTATTCAAGAAAATACTCTCCATTAAACCGATTTCTATATAAATTTCAGAAATATATAATTGCCTGCTGTTTACTTTTAATTTTCAATTCGAGGGAAATAAATAATGGAAAGTGCAAAGTGGAGTTTTTCGTTCTACTATACACTGTTAAAAATTTTGGTGCAGATTGCACCGAAATACTGGAACTTTCTACACTCTTAAAACAAAAGAGTGAAATTCACTCCTATAGGAGAAGTGCATTTTCGCACTGAAAGGAGTGGAAATTAACTCAGACTGAGTAAACCCGCTCGTTTTAGATTTGTAGAACGCAGATTGTGTCTTTATTCTTTACCACTCCGAAAAAGAGTGAATTCACTCTATGGAGAAGTGCATTTTCGGCACGGAAAGGGTGGAATTAACTCATACTGAGTTAAAACCGCTCCTTTGTTTTAAGAGTGTAGATGCCATCACTATTTGAAGCATAGATGCACCACTTTTGCGACGTATCAAAGTTATGATTTTACCTCAAAACTGGTAAATTCACTCCAAATAGTGGTGGCAGCTAGAAAGTTCCAGGATTGTGGTGCAATTTTGCGCCATAATTTTTAACAGTGTATGTCTATCCATGAACTTATTTTGAACTTTAGTATTCTAACCATCACATTTTTCAAAAATAACTCTATTTATAATACCATAAAAATCAGATAACTGCCTTTTTTATATTTGATATCCGTTCTTATGTTCTATACGTTCTTATGTTTAGGTTGGAATTTCCTAAAATTTCGCGCTGGATATTTCAATTGTATCATAACTGGACACTTTCAAAAATACAAATTGAAACTGCTAATAAATAAGCTTTACTTAAAATTAGTTACCTAAAAAATTCTATTAAAAATAAGAAAAAGTTTTGAAAACGATTTATTTAGATAAGGATTTATTGTTTTATAACGAATAGAAAATGTGTTTAAAATGGTGTGGTAATTTATATCAAATTTTCAAAAGTACCTAAGTGAGCATTTTTGAGAACTAAAAATATTAAAATATGTTCAATGAACTATTTTCTTAAAGCATGTTATTTCGTTAGCGGTAAGAAAAAAAAATATTTGTATAACGAGTTGTCTTTCATACCATTTCCTTCAATGATGTGAATAAAAGTTATGTTTAGTTTGTATAATATGATATAGCATAACATTGTATTATATACAACATGATAGGTCTCTGATTTCATAACTTACGTATGCATTAAAAATTAGTTAAAAAAATTTAAATACTCAGGGCGTACACATATATTTAAGATAGTTGTTGATTGGTTTTGTATTTGTACAAATTCAAAATGAAAAAAAATAAGTTCATAGGTATACTAATTTGCTTTGTGGGGGCCTCCAAATTAGCTTGTGCCAGTAGCCCCAAAAGTTGCAAGTCGGGCCCTGCCTACGCAGAAGCCTTGAACCGCTCGAGTTACGATAAATTTACGATAGCATCGCACCATTTCGATGGTAAATCTGCATTTTACCGCCGAGACAAGTGTATGGCACGCCGCCGCCCCTTTGCATGACCATAAGACGCGTTAAGGAAATCCGTAGACCGTTGGGCGGCTACAGGGGCGTTGTTATTGCATGGGGCTTTCTTATGATTGTTTATTCTTCGGGGGTTCTTATGGGTGTTTATAGTTTATTTGTTAAACAGTTGTTTAATGACCTTAGAATTTTATCATAACTTTCCGGCATACCTTATTTTAGGTGACAATGCTTATTTAAATAGTCCTTGTATAGCTGTTTTACGGACTGTAGAAATCTGAAGTTAACTAGACCTATTTGAACAAAAAAAATGTATTTTCAAATTTTTAACCATTTAAAAATTGATTTTTATATTCCACCTTAATAGTGAGAAACAAACCATAGTAAAGTTTTTATTTGGTTATTTGTATCAATTAAGAGCTTTGTTATTGCATGGGGATTTGTTATGATTGTTTATAGTACATTTATTAAACGGTTGTTTGATTACTATAAAATTTTCATAATTATTCGCAGGGCCCATAAGGCCTGTTAGTCATAGACCTTGGGCCTCAAAATTGTATTAAACTCTAAATTTCTATTCCTTTTATGCTAAATTTTGTGGACCCCCCAAAATGTCAGTAAACTTTATAATTTTTGAGGCCAGAAATTTTTTGTTGGATTTACTTAACTTAGACAGTGACCTAACATGATTATTTTGATCGGCATAATAAGAAACAGACAGTAGAAATCTTTGCTAGACCTAGTCCCACAAAAAAAGAGTATATTTTCAAATTTTAACCATGGAAGAATTGATTTTAGGTTGGATTTGATTAAGTTAGATTATACAATACGATGCGGAACAAACCATAGTATTGTTTTATTTTTATTTGCTTATTTGCATCAAAAAATTTTCTAGTATGTTTCTAAGTGAATTTTAGTTTATCATTTAAAAAAAATCTACATAAAATGTTGCTAGTTTCTTATTCACTTGGTGGCTTTATAAGGATAATCAAATTTTTGACTTTACAATAGGCTTGTTTCAGGTGACGTATGTATTTCTTTCTAGATTTGATTGGTGTCCCGATTAGTGCTCTGTTGTCACGTGACATTGATTCACCAATCGAGGCTCGAGAACTCAGGATCTGAAACATACACTTTAAAATTAAATTTTATACTTAAGTTAATTTTTGCAGAAGCATTAAAACTTCCGGGGCAGTGTCAAAAGACACTCCGTTAGTCTGTATTCTTAGATTTTATCAAAGGCTTCACTATTCCGTTCTTTTTTGCAAAATGAAAGATATTTTTATTAAGAGTGCGTCTATTAAATTTCTCATTATGCTGCCTAACTATGGTTTAAATATACGATCCGTACGCGGCTGTGTTAAAGCTCCTCTTGGGGTCTACAAATACACAATGGGAATCTTTACAGCCGAATACCATTTTGACCAGCAGTTATACTTTTATAGTTATTCGAATAAGCAATTTTGATCACAAAAAAAAAAATCTTTTTTTCCCCCTTATAGCCCATTCTCATAAAAAAAATTCTTTATTGAAATTTCTAATTTATATAAGTATCTTCTATATAAACATTTAACTTCGAATAAATAGTACGTAATTTACAAGCACACGTGTTTCTTTTTGCTTTTAAACAATGTTTGAAGAGCAACGTATTGTCCCATGATTTTTTCGTGTTTTTTTGAATTGTAAATAATTCTAATCAAAACTCTCAATTTTTTCGCAAATTATGTTTTTCTTCTTATATATTAAATTTTAAAGAAATGTAGTGTGTAGTTCAATATTTCACTTGTTGCAATCCATTTCTCATTTAGATAGTTATTTATGTCTTGTTGTAAATATTTTTCTCGGTGTAATTATTTTGTTGTGCGACCGATAACCATATATGCACAATAAAAATTTTCGTATAACGTTACTCCATGCAACTAGTAGCAGCAAGTGCCTTCTCGAAATTTGTAGTGTAACGATACGCGAAATTTATGTAGTTTCACCAAATTTATGGTGTAGCCTTACACCACTAAATAAGAGTAAGTTTACTATTTCTGTAATGTTACTCCAGAAATTTAGTGTAACGTTACGCCATAAAGCTCAAGACAACAACGCTTCCACTAGTCTAGCTGCTTCTAGTTCCATAGATTGTAAATAGAATTTGTGATTTGTCTACAACTGTAGCTACTGAAACTGTTACCTACTTATAGTAATTTGTGTACCTAACCTAATGGAATTTCTCTTTGCTATTAAAAATATTTTGTCAAAATTGTAGTTGCCTAAATTGTTATACTACCCGCCCAACAATATCCAATATTAGAACAAAATTAAAGATTGTCAAGTTATTTTATTTAAAAGAATCTGTAATAATATTAGTATTGACAACTTGACATTCGAAATGTTGACATTATAAACTTAAAATTATATTCTTCTGTTGATAAGAAAAAACACCTTTATAAAAATAATACTTTAATTTAATCACCGAAGATGTGTTATTTTGAATTAAACATCATTATAAAAGCTTTAAATTTATTTATTTATATTTGATTTAAAAAAATCGTTAATGTATTATTACATTTTCTTAATTGATATCCCAGGAACTAACGAGCTAAACGAGTTGTCATAAAGCCGCCCTTAGCGTGACACGCCCTATGCTAAACCGTGTCTCGTGACGGAATTTCGTCGTCTGGACACTAGGCAGACAGCGGGGCGGCTCCGGGGGCTTTGTTGTCGCGCGTCATGTTTTACGTTGACAAACAGTTTTATGACCTTTGTAAGAAAGATAGTTTGTATGAACTTTAGATGTTATTTTTAAGGGGTATTTTGTGCTATTCTGTTGTTAGGGGCTTCTGTTCAGAAAGTATACAGAACTCTGTTAAATTAATAAAATTTATGCTTTATTTTCGCTTAAGTTGAAATTTGTCAAATTTAGTTGTATATCACGTGCGTTATTGAACTAAAGTATTTGTACTTTTAAATAATTGACGACTGTATAGGGTTTGTGTAAGATATAAATATTTTTTTTTTAGAAATATACATTCTGGTAACTCTTATATAAAATTTTATCTAAACTTTAAAAACAGCTTTAGTTTTTTTCCCCTTTACATTGTGATGGATTCCTATACAGCAGTCTTTATTATTTTTAGCTTTTTGAACTGAAAAACCTACAATGATATAAGGATTAAACTGGTGACCCTTATTAAATTTTTAAGTTTTTGATTTACGCATTTTCGATAAATTTAAAATTTCATTATTAAAAATTTGATTTTTTACTACATTTAAATGATTAAGTAACGACTAAAAATGTTTAAACAAACTAAAAACCACAAACATGATTATCTTGCGTTATCATTTATATTAAAGAACTATTTAAATGCTGAAACAGAAGTTTATTTTATAGTGAACTTTTACAGAAAACAAGTCCCAGTAAAGCAATCATTGCCCCCAGTGCTGCCCCGTAACTTACAAAAAAAAGCTACAATTAACTTTAAATTTCATTAACATTTGTAAATAAGTTATTTGAGTTATTAATGCAGCCCAAATAAAAAATAAGCGTATCTTTATAAATCCTCTAAGAAACCCTTAAGTTTGTATAGGCCTTATCAAATGGTGGGAACCATATAAATTATTTTTATTAAATATATTTTTTCAAGTATTTTTTAAATAGTTTTTTATGTGTATTGTTAACCACAAAAGTTTCGTGTTCAATTTGCATAGTTTTTTTTCTTACACTAATGTATTAGAAACTGTACTCAAATTAAGTAAACTGAAATTTGAAAAAAAGATTATCCTATTTTTGCGTATAAAAATAATTCCAATTTGTAAAATGAGATTTATTATACTATTTTGTTACGTAAATTAATAAATTATTAAATAAATTTTTATCTCTTTATGTAACAAAGAGAATTTCAATTATTTCAAAAGCTCATGGCTATTTAAAGTCTATCGTAAATAATAATTATAAGAATTTGTTTCAATGTTGTAATTCAATTCAATTTTATTTTGACTTTTTTTAAACTGTTATTTATATATTTGTGTTGTCTTAAGTAGAAAATACACTGTTAAAAATTTTGTGCTTGGTTTCACCATGATATTGGTTCCTAGTAGCTGCAACGGCTGAATGGTGAAACGTTCTACCATATTTTTGGTATTCGGTTGAACCATTTCTCAGGTTTTTGTTTCCAAATCCAGAAAAATGGTTCAACTAAACACTGAAAAAAAGGTTAAACATTTCACCATTCAGCCGTTGCAGCTACTAGGAACCAATATCATGGTGAAACCAACCAATATCATGGTGAAACCTAGCACCAAATTTTTAACAGTGTACGTGATACGTTAATTTTTAGCTTATAATTTTTCTTTGGTCATAATATTTGTTTTGAATGTGGTTTTCATGTATTTTTGATGTTGAATAAGTATTGTTATATAAATTATAGATTTATGTTACTCCAAAATAAAACCGCATTAATACTTATATATGAAATCAAGCTATGATTGTTTTGTATTTTTCGATGACTTGTATTTAATATTCATAATTTCTTCTTTAAATTTATAGAAAAAACTTTTCGCTTAACACACATTTCAATTCAAAGTCAAATTAAGTGAATAGTTGTACTTAAAAAAATATATTTAATTTCTTGCAAGATCTTAAGCGGCTATTTGTACTGACCTATTCCCTTCAGGGTTGGGTTTTTCTAGTCCGAAACTAATATTTCCCATCCCAGCGGGAAAAACTGGTAAATATCGGGAAAAATTGGTAAATACCAGGAAAAACTGTGAAATACCTCTTTCTGAGAAAAACTGTGAAATACCTTTCTTTCTGGGATATACCTTATCTGGAAAATTCTTTTTAATTAAAAAGCTTTCAAAAATTAAATATCAGGGTTTTTTTGTTTACATCCACTTATCTTTGTATTCTGGCTGTGATTGCAATTGTACCACTGTCTGGGCGGGGGCTCCCTTGTTAAGCTCACTATTTTTAATCCCCCTCATCCCCACACAAAAAAGAGTCTCCCACTATAGTTGGCCAAAGCCTAGAAAAGTTGTTTGATTTCATCTCTAGCTTTAGTAGACATAACTTCTCAATAATTATTTATCCTATACAATATTTTAATGAATATTTACCACAGACAATATTTTAATAATTATTTATGTTTACGCAGATGGGAACACCTAAATAATAAACAAAAGTACCTGATTATTATATTACCATAGATGTAAAATAATTAAGGAAGATGTGTCAATTTTTAAAAATATTAAGTCCATGATAAATATTTATTAAAATACAAAATTAAAATTATTCTAATTAATCCCATTAAATAAAATTTAGTAATTAATTGTTTCAATAATTAGGTTTTTTCCAGGTGGGAAAAACATAATTTTTCCCAGGACGGTAAATACCGGTTTTTACCATGGTATTTACCGGGGGTGGTAAAAATCATGCCAACCCTGATTCCCTTAGACGTGATGCAAAATTGAAACCCTTTCTCGAAAATCTCATTATTAGCACTTGTTCGTTATTCCTTTAACCAATTTATTTTAGCCATGTCAAAAAAATTTCAAAACCATTGTCTTCAGCATTAAAATTTTAAGGTAGCGTAAAACACAAAGCAGCTAACGAAATTGGAACTGATGCATTACATAGTTACGACAAAATGATTAATGTCAACGTTTTGTGTTTTAAATTAAATATTTCTACGAAAACATGGTATGCTGACAATTTTTCAAATACAATTCTTGAAAAGATAATTCATTATTTGAGACACTACAATAAATTGTCTACTATCGAAAATATCTTTTTATTTCCTATAAATTTGATTTGTTCTTGAAGAAATAATATTTTTGAAGCAATAATATAAATAAGTCTTTGAAAGATTATTTTTTGTAAATTTGGTTTACACTTTTAACGCGCCTTTTAAATACTTGTATTAAAGTTGTGAGAAAATTTATTTGCGTAGATTATTGCAATTCTTGCGTTTTAATAATTAAAAATTCATATTTTCATTTCATTTTTTGATAACCAGAAAAGAAACTTATTTATTAAAGTTATATCATTATAATAAAGAACTAACTTTCACTAAGAAATTTTTTTTAAAAAAATTCGTTGTAAAAATTTCCAGGAATGCGTATTTTGTACAATAATTTAGCCATATCAGGGCAATTTAACTAAATCATAGCCTATTTGAATATTTGCCATTTAAAGATGACAGTAACTTACAGTCCCTGGACAAATTATTAGACGCACTGTATTTTTTTTAGTAATGATGAAAACATACCAAATGATGCCATATCATTAAAAAAGATGTCGATATATGTATTAAGTATAGCAGATAGTATTTTCTATTCAATAGCTTAAGTTTAGGAACACAAATGTTCTTCTAAAGGTATTTTGTTCATCATTGATTGATACATGAATTCTTGCAGTGCGTCTAATAATTTGCCCAGGGACTGTATAGTTAATCAATGTAAAGTACATGGTCAACTGCAGTTCAGGTTTTGTTGTCAATATTCAGTAATTGTATTAAATTTCAGATAATTGCTTGTAAGAGAATAATATGAAGAATCAAAATGCTAGGGCAAAGTACATTAAAAATGTATTGGTAGCAACGGAAAGCATTAAAATAATAGATTTTTCAATGCTTTGATATATTTAAGTTTTATAACTTCTGGCATATTTTATTCAGTAGATCAAAGCATTTAACTTTGTCTGAAATTATAAATTAGAGTAAGCTATTATATCTTTTATTTTACTAGACCAGATACATTTTATGCATGTAAAATTCTTTCAATTATTTGCATATCATCAGTAATAAAAATATATTTTACCTATATTTGAAAATATTTAGTTAAAAATTACAATTAAAATTAAACTAAAATAATGTGCAGTAAAATTTGCGCAAAATCTTCAACTAATTGTTCATTTGATAAAGAAAAGCAATGGTCAATTCTTTCATTCAAAAACTTCAATAGCTTTCAATCCTCGGGTGACTTAGAAAAGGAAAAAAAGCCAAAATGAAGACAATTGCCTTTTTTTATCCAACAACTAAAAAACAAATACAAATAAACGCGGTTGTCAAATTGCGTATACAATGACAATCAAAAATCAAAAGAATAAATTAAATTTGTATTTGTGTGTCAGGTCTTAAAATATATTTGTCGATAAATGGGACTTTTGATATCTGTACAATATCAAGGCTCACTCTTAAAACAAACGAGCGGTTTTAACTCAGTCTGAGTTAATTTCCACTCCTTTCCGTGCCGAAAATGCACTTCTCCTATATGAGTGAATTTCACTCTTTTTCGGAGTGGGTAAAAGAAATAAAAGAAAACAATCTGCGTCCTACACTCTTAAAACGAGCGGTTTTAACTCAGTCTGAGTTAATTTTCACTCCTTTCCGTGCCGAAAATGCACTTCTCCTACATGAGTGGATTTCACTCTTTTTCGGAGTGGGTAAAAGAAATAAAAGAAAACAATCTGCGTCCTACACTCTTAAAACGAGCGGTTTTAACTCAGTCTGAGTTAATTTCCACTCCTTTCTGGTGCCGAAAATGCACTTCTCCTATATGAGTGGATTTCACTCTTTTTCGGAGTGGGTAAAAGAAATAAAAGAAAACAATCTGCGTCCTACACTCTTAAAACGAGCGGTTTTAACCAGTCTGAGTTAATTTCCACTCCTTTCCGTGCCGAAAATGCACTTTTTCCTATATGAGTGGATTTCACTCTTTTTAGTGGATAAAGAAATAAAAAAAAATCTGCGTTTACACTTCAAAAACGTAGCGGTTTTAACTCAGTCTGCGTTAATTTCCACTCGTTTCTGGTGCCGAAAATGCACTTCTCCTATATGAGTGGATTTCACTCTTTTTCGGAGTGGGTAAAAGAAATAAAAGAAAACAATCTGCGTCCTACACTCTTAAAACGAGCGGTTTTAACTCAGTCTGAGTAATTTCCACTCCTTTCTGGTGCCGAAAATGCACTTCTCCTATATGAGTGGATTTCACTCTTTTTCGGAGTGGGTAAAAGAAATAAAAGAAAACAATCTGCGTCCTACACTCTTAAAACGAGCGGTTTTAACTCAGTCTGAGTTAATTTCCACCCCTTTCTGGTGCCGAAAATGCACTTCTCCTATATGAGTGAATTTCACTCTTTTGTTTTAAAAGTGTAGACATCAATTTAGTGGTTGATGTAATTTTGACTTTTGCGAAAAAAAATCCTTTATTTAAATTCAAAAAATATGTAACTGTAAATTTATGAATAGTGGCAAGTTACATGGTCATAAATATAATATTTAATCCATTAATCCATAAATCCACATCTATTTAATGTCCAAAATATCTATGTCGAGTAAATGGTATTTCATGCACATCCATTAGATGTTTGAAATGTCTATGTCCAAATTTGGTCGATACATAGACGAAGAAAATAGATATCTAAAAAATGGATTTTGTGGAAGGATGTTTGATAGACGCCCAATAGATATCTTGGACGTCTAATAGATAATGTAGTTCAATATGGGTGTTCAATTGGTGAAAGTGGCTGCATGGGTGCTTAATTTCTTATTTTTGCAAAAATAAGTTACAAGATAAATTTCAAAATATTATCCATTTTCTGTAACACAAATTATGTTTTTTTAATTAATCGAGATAGGAAAAAGTGTTAGGTTAGGCGGATCACTTCCGGCTGTCTAGCCTCCAAAGAGCTTTAGCACAGCCAAATATGCCTTGTAATTTGGAACCCAGGTAAAGTGACGAAATATAATATTTAATATTATATAATATATATATATATTATAATATATTTATGATATTAGATTTTGAATGTCTATGTCCAATTTGTGATATAAATATATAATAAATATTAATATATATATATATATAATATTATTATATATAATTATTAATATGGTGTTATTGGTGAGTGCTGCTGGGTGCTTATTTCTTATTTTATATATAATTAAATAAATTAATATATATCATTATATTATAAATATATATTTATTATAATTATAATATATATATATATATCATTATAATATATTAAAATAATATAATTATAAATAATAAATTTTTTTTTAAAATTTAGATACCTGTAGTACCTCTTAGCACCACTAAATCTTAAAACGTTCGGTCTAATTGAGCTTTCAAAAAAAAAAAATCAAGCATATCTTCCAGTTATATAAATAAATTTTTTATTAAGTAGACGGAATGATTTATAGACTATTTTGGTTGTAACTTTGTATTTGTAAAAGATTACGTTATTTGTAGCTATTATAGAACCTCAAAGTTATTTTAATAAACAACCGAATTCAGAAACGCTTGATTGTAGCATTGAACTATTTATTTCATATTATTTATGTGTTAAATTATAAGTTGAAAGCGTTTACTGAAATAAAAAATAATGGAACATTTTTTTGCTCTTTTTAATGATAAATTCTTTATTGCTGGAACTGGTGCTCTGGTAAAATAACACATTATTCCTAATATAGATTTAATTCCTTTGAAATCCAATTTATAATTTTCATATTCTAAAAATCTTTGACCAGTAAAGCATGTTTCACAGATTCACATAAGTGACACTTTTAAGGCAAATTACGTTTTTATTGTTCTGTTTTATTTTGTTATGTAAATGAGGACATATTATGATACAAGAAATTCAACAAAACTATTTAAAATTCCTTAAAATTTACTATCTATATTTATAAGAAGATATACTTTGGGGTACAGGGGAAGTTATTTACTAATAAGAAATAACAATATTTTATTGTAATTACAACAAAACATGTGTAACTACTTTTGCTAAATTACATTGATTAACTTATAGTTAATCAATCTACATTACATTGATTAACTTATAGTTAATCAATGTAAAGTACATGGTCAACTGCAGTTTAGGTTTTGTTGTCAATATTCAGTAATTGTGTTAAATTTCAGATAATTGCATGTAAGAGAATAATATGAAGAATCAAAATTCTAGGGCGAAGTACATTAAAAATGTATTGGTAGCAACAAAAAGCATTAAAATAATAGATTTTTCAATGCTTTGAAATATTTAAGTTTTATAAGAAGAGATATTTTAAGAAGCGATACTTTGGGGTACAGGGGAAGTTATTTACTAATAAGAAATGACAATATTTTTTATTGTAATTACAACAAAACATTTGTAACTACTTTTGCTAAACCTTTCAAATACTGAACATTAAAAGCATGAGATTTTTGGCTTCTACCCATCTCAATTACTAGCATAAAAGAATTTAATTATTGATAAACAGAAAGTTATGCATAAGGAATTGGCAACTATAGAATAAGTATTTTATTTTATGAGAACATCCAACATCTTGAAATAGACCTTTGTCGTAGCTTAAAATTACTAATAATAATTGGCTGTGGTGAAACGCATTTGAATTACTGGAAATAGTAGACAGCTGAAAATGTTACCAAAAACTTCAACAATACAAACGTTGCTATTATACCTTGAAAATCGAACACCAACATTTTCCGAAGAAAATCCTTCGAAAAGTATGTTTCACGCAAGAAGTTTAAACGCACAATCGCCGATATCGCCAAGACATAAAAAAAAATTTCAAACGATGTCTAAACTGCACTCGGGATATTTTCAAAAATAAAATCGTCAGAAGAAAAAAATCCCAATGGTAAAAATACGACGGGAAAAAAGAAGTCTGTATTCGACGCAGCAGACAGAACTAAAAACGTTCTATTTTTCTGCAGTTTTTACTTTGTATATAGAGCTTTAAAAAATATACGTCTGTTGTATACTTAAGGCCGAAAAAGATGGACTTTGCTTCGAAATATTGTCTTGTGTTTCTTCGGTTTTAACGCGGACTTTGAAATCGTTTGCAGAAAACGTTTTCGACGTGTGGAAATTTTGGAGGGAAAAGTTCAAATTTGTTCTTTTTTATGAATATTTTTTTAATGTAAATGTTTTGAGGTAATCCTTGTGGAGAGACATTAGTTGTGATTGTACTAAAGCATATCCTGACAGATTCTTGATAAGTAATACATTTTAATTGCTTTGCTAAAATACCTCTTTAAATTGTAACAAAATCCACGTTTCCCATGCATATAAAATCATTTAATAATTTTTTTTCTTTGTAACAACCTCACAATTGAAAAATTGTAATGCATAAAAAATTTGCAAGAACTCTTGTATCTACAGTCAAACTACCTTCGTTCAAAATCGCAAACTTATAATTTTCAAAACTCATCATAAAATTAGTTAAAAAGTTGTTTAAAAGTCTTTACGATATATTTTCGGGGAAATATGAAGTTGTTACATGTTCCCAATTGTATATTTACACCTGACATTTATATCCTAAAATATGTGTCTAGGTCCAAAAGTATGTATTTTATACGAAATTTAATGCTTCTCAAAAGAGATTAACTCGTTATAATGCAAAAATTTTGTAAATAATGGGTCATTGCCTCCTGTACCTAGAGTCAAAATACCTTCGTTCAAAATCGCAAACACTGACAATAGACAGGGGAAACATAGACCCAAAATCCATTACCTCTGGTATAGTTCAAATATTTATATTTTGGTATAGTCAAAGTTACATGCGGAAATCCATTTAAAAAATCAGATACTAAAGATGATGAAATTTTTAATTTTGGTCTTAAGGTCTTCTTAAGTAATTTTTAGCAGCTGAATACAGTTGTCTCTGAATTTCGAGGCACATCTGTGCATGCTTAATATTTAGAGTACCATTTATAACTATATCTGTAAAAAGTCCCCCCCCCCCCCTCCCACCGAATTTCATACCATTAGTTGACATGGTCCAACCTGCCTTCGTAGTAAAGGTCCCATGCTTATAATTTCGGAAATTTATCATAGAATCCGTTTAAAGTTTACTAGTCAACAGCCTAATGCGCGAAATTAAATATCGAGTATTATAAAACACAACATTATATTAGTGTTAATAATTTCTGATAGTATTTTAAACCACTGACTACTACAGTATTTGTGTCCGGTTCAGTATCCTTAAATATACATCTAGGTCACGAATCGCATAAACGTATGTGATAAGTCAATGCATCCCCCTAAATATCCTGCGAAGGTTCAGTACCAGATTCAAAATGGCTTCCGGGTCAAAATCACATGCTTATAAATCTTGAAGGTACAAACATTGGTTGGTACAAACATTGTGTTAAAAAGTGTCGATAAAAAAGGTTAATAACAAATATTATTAAAAGTGATATCTTATTCATATTTATAAATGGTTGTAGTATTAAATACCTAAATACTATAGTCAGTGGTTCTGGAATTATGTTAAACTACATCCTTAAAATATGTATCTAGGACACCATGTATTTCTACATATGTGAAAAGACAACGAACTCCTAAATTTCCTGTAACCCTTACCTATGATAGGCCTCACCGTTCAAAATTTCAGATTTATCATTCAGGAAATAGTTTTATAAAATCCGTTTAAATGCTTCTTAATAATAACGAAATAAATTTGGATAGCCTTATGAAATAAATACAATAATAAAAATTCAGTTATATTTTTTTTAATAATATTTGTTAGTATTTAATCCACTGAATTCTGTACAGTATATGTCCGGGTCAACATCCTTAAATATATATGTAGGTCACCAATTGAATAAACGTATGTGAGATGTCAAAGCACCGCTTAAATTTCCTGCAAATGGTCCATTACCTTCGGTACGGTCCAAAATGCCTTCCGGGTCAAAGTCCCATGCCTATAATTCGGGAGGAATTAGACATATGATTGGTACAAAGGTAATATTAATAGTGTTGTTAAGAAAAATAAATATTATTAAACATGACATCGGTATTTATATTTATTATTGGTGGTAGTATTAAATACCTATACTATTGACAGCGGTTCCGGAATAATATTGATCTATATCTCAAAATATATATCTAGTTCACTATAATTTCTACATATGTGATAAAGTCAACGAACTCATAAATTTCCTGCAACCTTTACCTATGGTACGATATGCTTCCCGGTCAAAGTTTCATGTTTATCATTCAGGAAACTATTTTCTGAAATACATTTATTAATAATAATGAAATAAAATGGAGAGCCTTTTTTAAAAAAATACAACGATATAAATACTGTTTTATTTGTTCGCATAATGTCTAGTAGTATTTAATCCACTGAATTATGTACGGTATTTTATCTATGGATGGATCTTTATGTCCGGATCGGCATATATAGGTCACCAATTGCATATACGTATGTGAAAAGTCAAGGAACCCCTTAAATTTCCTGCAAATGGTCCATTACCTTCGGTATGGTCCTAAATGCCTTCCGGGTCAAAGTCCCATGCCTATGATTCGGGAGAAACTGATCATAAAATCACGCCAAAGGTTCAAGCATCCCTCAAAATATCCGTTTTGCATACCTCAGGTCACAGAACCCACACAAAAAAACTGAATTTTCTGCCCTGGATTTTTTTTTCCTAAGAAGCTTCTTCGGGGTGTTTGGTAGTTGCGGCCTTTTCTTAGGTCCCACTTGTATCCGGCACAAGGTAGTGGCATACAAAATGACGTTAAAAAAACGTTTTTCCGTGGGGTGAACGTCCCAGAAGAAAAAAAGCCTCTGAGGGGGTCTTTTCTTACCCCACAGAATGTTCAGGGGTGTACTTTTTTCTTTGTGCCTTACCCCGGGGCCGCGGGAGTTCACTTGTAAGAAAAGGAACGGGACTTTTTTGTATTCGAAAGGTGTTTTCTTATATGTGGGGAATAGTGACCTCTCGTTGGGGTGCGACGATCGTTTTGGGATGATTCGAGGTTGAAGGAACTACCGTTTTGCCACCTGTGTGCGTGCCAAATATTTGAGAATTTTCTGAGCGGCTTGGAAATGGGCAAACATTTATAGTTGCTTTTCTCTGTTAAACATTTTAAATATATATTTTATAAATAACATATTAGTTTAAAAATTCAAAATTAGGGTCATTTTTGAAAATATAATCTTAAAATTCTTTCCTGCTAAAGAATTAAATCAATACAAATGTATTATTTTTTAAAAAAATTTAAATTTATTGTTATTGGTATCTCTGGAAAAACTGGTGCATAAATGATGGAAAAGGCCGGGTCCTAACGTTCAGAAAGTTCCTGGCATGGTTAAGGCACTGAGTGTAAAAATGTGCCGTAACGTTGCTCAAGTTTTTTGCAGTAACATTACACCAAATTTATGGAATAACGTTACACAAATACCTACACAATTTAGCTTTCTTCCAGTTTTGGGGAGTAACTTACACCACAAAATATAAGGAAACCTCATTATATTTGAAACATACGTTACTCCATAAATTTGGGGTAATGTTACTCCGTAAATCTGAATGCAGTAGTCGGCAACGAGTTTTAGAGAGTAACTATACTGAACACATTTTACAGTAAGTTCCGATCTTAATTGTCCAAACTTCTTTTGACCGTTTTGTGACAAGGTGGTTAAATGCAGGATGACCGTTTCAAGACTAAACTCTAAAGTCCTGCAGTAAAAGTTTTTTTATGAAGTTTTAGACTTGCTACACAAAATGATGAAGGAAATTTGTTGGTAGTTAACTGCAAAGTGGTACAGTAAACAGTTTTTTTTTTGTTTTTTTTTAAAAAAAGGGACCCTGACTCCTTTCCGACTTACACCAAACCGCGTGCATAGCTTTCGTTAATCTTTCTTTATTGTTACAAGAACTAAAAAAGAAAAACAAAAACAATATAAAAATACTATAGCACCCCAAGAAAAAAAAAATCCTGAACATACGAAAAGAAATTTTATAGTTGAAATCAAACATAAAAATAAACACAAAAAGGTGGAACATAAAATGACAATTAGCTGGTATGCAGATATGTTGAAATGCTTCAAATTTAAATAATCTCTCTAATTTGTCAATATTTATTAAAAAATCAAAAATATATTTTTAAAGGCGTAATAATTTGCATATTTCAAGTGAATAGGCATTTTATTGTATAGTTTAGGGACAAGAAATGTTTAGTAAATACATTTTTAGCGAAAATTGAAATTTGAAAAAATTAAAATTGGTCTGGTATGATAATAATTTTCACAACGGGTTCTTTATTACGGTAGAGATGCAGGTAAATTCGAAAACAAAGCATTATGCCGTACAAGGAGTAAATTAAGTTTTCTAAAACTCGAGGAAGTTAAGTGATTGGTAGTTTAAGAGTTTAAAATATTTTTTTCGGTATTGAATTAATTGTAATAAAAAAATTTAAATAAAATAAATTATACTTTTACTACCTATTATGTTGAGTAAAATACTCTGTTAACATAATATTTTTTGAAACTATATAATTTTTTAGATTCTATTTTAGATTATTTCTATAGATTTCTCTACTTAATTACAAAATATCATTAGGTAATTTTGTGTATTGTAAGATTTTTTTTCCTCACACAAATCTACAAATTATTTCTTTGAATGAATGTTTTTTAAAATTATTCTTAACTACGTTTGAATTCAGAGGACTTTCTACGTAAATGAAAGTTTTATTAAATTTCTTTTTGTGTATTTTATTACCATTAAAAAAATATTAGTTTCAAATAAGCAGGCGATTACAAATTGTTATAGAAGGTTTTTTTAAAAATATATTTGAAATTTATAAAGAAATTTTCATAAACTGTCTATTTATAATTTATGTAAAAGATCATTACATTTTAAGATTTATAAACATCTTCTGTCTCAAAAAACTTAATTAAATAAAAGACCGAAATAATTATACATTACTTATTAATATCGTCGCAAAATTATGCATACATTGAAATTTTTTTAACCATACGATATCAACATCAAGTCAAAAAATATACTCGTTTTAATTAGCAAATGTTTTTTTATCACCTATTACATCAACTCTCTACTTTTCTGACAACAGATTTATTTTCTGCAATTTAAATGAACTTTAAATCACCTAAAATCTTAGGTAGTTTTATGTACGGTTAAAATGAAATGTTTGATTCCGGTCTTCCCCCGTGCATAAGTCGGCTTGAATATTCTTTAAAAGTTTCGGTGAGATAGCTTCCCTGTTAATGCAAGTGCAAAAAAAATTACAACAAAAAACACAATTATTTTACTTTAATTATTAAACAAAAATCACATACATTAAAAAAAGTTAAATTCATTTTTAAAACAATTAGCTGATACGAATTCGTTAAAAAAATTTCTTCGATAAATGTATATCCATTTCAGAGCTTAAATGGAACACTTTAGAACCTAAGAATTTAATTCCACCTGATACGAATGTACCAGTACTTAATAAGAAACCAGTTTCAAAATTTAGTTATACAAATAATCGACCAAAATGTTTAAATATGAATACATAAAATCATATCGTTTTTGCACGTAGTCAAGCTCTGCTTTTGAAAAAATTTTATCATCATTTTGTTCTTTGAAGACATTCAAAATCATTACTTTTTTTATTTATCTTCTCATTGTAGTTCTAGTTCACATGAACTAACTCTTAACTAATAATAAAGCCTATACATGTATCTCATCAGTCTGATTCAATTCAGTTTTTAATTTTATAAAGTTATTCCTTGCAATTAAATAGTAACCCTACAACTTTTGCAAATTTTTAAAAAAATTATTCTCAAACCATTTAATTCATAGGAGTTTATCTGTAACTTCTTATGCATGTGGATTCATTTATTGATTCTCATATTAAACAAGTATATATATTTTAAACCTATAACCCTTTATACTCCTAAGTATTTGTCGTTAAATGTAAAGTAAATTTTAAACATTCAATTACTTTGTAATTAATAACAATTTACTGTAAATTATCATATAGAGAGTAATTCGTGATTGGAAATCTGGTTTTATCACGTTATTTACTGAGTATCACTGTGAGTAAAAAATTTTAGAAAACTAATGAAAAATATTGTCGTCACGAAAATGTATGCAAAGATTTCTAACTATAAAAGTAATATATCAATGCTTCAACAAACCCAATATTTTTTAAACCCAATATAGGTTAAAGCAGAAACTAACTCTAAGCATAATCTATTACAAATTATTAATTTAATTTAACCTAATAACGGCGATTTTGTAACACATTCATTTCCGAATAAAAACTTTACACGAAAAAAGACCTGAAAACCCTAATTTAATTTGTCTTGCATACATTTTTCAGGACAATGGTTTTCATTTGTCTTATACTTTGTTTGTTTAGATAAACTTAAACAGAAAGCGGATGCGTTGGGTGCCTACTCAGGTGTTGGCTCGTCACTTGACTTTGGTTCTAAAATACGACGCCCGTCGCCAATAGCCCTCGTGTAGCTCTAGTGCGACGATAATTCAAACTAAACTAAACTTAAACAGAAAGCTCATTTTCGCAGGGCAAAATTCTTGCAAATCGGGTTAAGAGGATACGGCACCCAAAAATTGGTCAAAATATCGATTTTTCAGTTTTTGCTTCTTAATATTCACAATATCTTTCTAAACATTTACTGAAAGTTTCATAATTATATCTTTTGTAGAAAAAAAGTTAAAAAAAAGGTCTTAAATATTTTCTGGAGTCATTCCTATAAGTTTGAATACGTATTTCGTCTGCTTGCAACCTTTTTTCTCTGTTTCGCGTTTTTCAATTCTTGTGTTTAATAAATCCCTGAGGCTTTTTTGCTAATTAAGTTAGAATTTCGAAATTTTTAACCTGTGTTCTTATTATATATATGGTGCACAAAATTGTGCATGGAATAAGGTTTACTATGTATAGTTGTTTTTTCAAAAAATGTTGAATTCAATAATTTGTTATTTTTTTGTGATTTTCAGTGTAAATGCATGTTACATTTTAACTGTAGCTCACATTTTAAAATCCATGCACAGTTCTTGAACAAATAGTACTAAAAACAAACTATAAAAGTTTGGTGTAGTTATTTTCAAAATTGAAAGAGGAGTAGCGTTTTAAAAAAGTTCAAAATATTGACTTTTTTTTAAATAAATGAAAAACTACTTGTAAATATTTGTTTTTATATTGCTAGAAAATGTTTATTTAGAGTGAACTTTATATAAACCACTATAATTTACAAGTTTATATTACTATTTCTAGAAATAATCTTTTGGGTACCTAAAAATTTGGCTCTTTGTTTCACCAAAAATATGATTCCTAGTAGCTGCAACGGCTATGTGGAGAAATGTTTCACCATATTTTCCGGTAGTCGGTTGAAGCATTTTTCAGATTTTTGTCTCCAAAACCCAAAACCTGAAAAATGGTTCATCCTAATCTCTCAAATATGGTTAAACATTTCACTACTCAGCCGTTAGAGCTACTGGGAACCATATTGGTGAAACCAAGTGCCAAATTTTTAACATTGCATAGGCAACACCTTTAATAAACCTAAACCATTACGAACTTCGCCAGTGCCAACTTTTTGAAGATTAAAAAAATGTTTTGATTGATACCGGAGCAGGCCTTCTTCATTAGATGGCCATTTCCAAATGTAAGTTTTCTACTACTACTACAAGATACTAACTAAAAGAAACCTTCACTGGCAATCTATATTACAGCCACATATCCCCCTGTTACCAAATCCACGTCTGCACGTTTCCCACCAATCAAAACTCGTGCACAAAGGCAAAAGTTCTGCTTTGTATGTTCAGCGCGGCATTGTTCTAGGGCCTCTTCTCGATTGCACAGAATCCATCGGGGAAATCAAGAAGATGTGTGCACAAGCGAGAGGGAAAAACTTAACTTTTTTTTCCCTTTTTTCCATGGGCGCTCTTAACACTTCATAAGGCTTTCATATTCCGCCAACAAAGTTTTGCTTCTCACGTTCCGCGGTGCGAGAGAAACTTTAAAATCTTTCGCAACAAAAAACTTTTTTGTTTTTAAAGTTTTGCTCTGGAGTGCAGGGGAATTCGGTTGTTTTAGTTTTATTGGTGTGTGGGTATATTTGGTAACGCTATCGGCTGCCTCTTTCTGGACTCTGATGACGGTCTAACGCAATTTTAAATTGTTTTATAATTTTGAACACTAGCTAGGTGACGACAAATGGATTGGCGCCTAACCCACATCGCAAGGCGTAGAACTACGAGCAGATTTAACGTACGCCAGGGCAACCCGTGTTAATTGCGCGGTTTTAAAAGTTTTACCACTAAATTGGTAATCGAACTATAATACCTCCATACTAAGAATTCAAGTAATAAGTCCCATTGTGCCTAGTTGATAAAAAAGTACATACCTTCTAAATTTAGGTGAGTTTAAATATCGTTGCACTGGCTATTAGCGACGGGCGTCTTAATTTAGAACCACAGTCAAGTGACAAGCCGACACCTGAGTAGTCACCCACCGCAACATTTACCAGCGACTACTTACGCATCATTGGGACTTTGGAGCATATTTAAAGTGCACTGCCTCTACATGGGGTATTATTTGTTGGACTTTTTTAGGTGCACAGATAGTTTATAGGTCGGCAGTTCTTTTGACAATGCATGCAATGTATTTGGACCTCTCGCATGCGAGGCAAGCGCCTTTCCGACTGGGCTTCCTAGCCCTTCAGTAGTAAATCATATGTTTGCTTATATTGTTGAAATTAAGATCTAATAAGCAGTCAAACATTGATTTATAAATTCAAAATTTATATTCTTCCATAAGTTATCGCAAAACTGTATAGATAACTTAGCAGAAGAAGAGCTGATTCTAGTTAGTCCCAGAATGTATCTCTAACAAGCGAAAATCATCGTTCGCTGACTTTTGCTCGACTGCCCCGAAATTACTTTCAGCGTAAGCTAATACTGGACAGAAACAGATAAAGATGAAAACTTATTTTCAAAAAAGATAGGTTTATTAAAGATGTTTCTAACAAGGCAGCCTGCGTCAGCTCCAGCCCCTTGAGCATGCGCACTCAAGCAGAGACGAATTCCAATTCGAGTCCAACCGATGCAGAAAATCATCCACTGATTGGAATTATGTTTAATGGCAGTTTTTGATTGGATGAGAACCTATTTCTCTGGAACTAGATCCGGACTCGGCAATTTGCTGGCTGAAGATGAAAAGCATGGACATTGGATGAGGGCAGCTCCATTTCTTAAATGAACATCCAATCATTGGATTGGACTTTTGAAGTTATATTTAGATGTTTGAGAAATGAAATTTAAATACTTTTGTTTACTATCGTTGTTTCGTTTTCAATTATATAGAGTTATATCTTCTGGTATTACGTTATTATTGATCTCAAACAATCAAATTTTTAATCATTTTTGTTGGAAAATTTTCATGGAGCCCTAAGATTTTATACTCTTTAGTGTGTTATGCAATTTCAGTGCTTAGAAGTAAAACCATTTACATGTGCTTACAATTTATATATAAAAATAGATTCACAGTGGTTCACTTAATGTTTGGTTAGGTTTCATTGACAGTAAAATTTCGGGGGGGGGAAATCTTTTGTAGTACATATTTTCCTTATTTATATCCAATAATGCACTGCAATCTTACTCACTCAAATCTCAAATGTTTCGATTTGGAGCCTTATATCCTTTAACGTGTTATTAGAATTTTTGCCTAGTGAGGATTGTAAAGGGTCATTTTAGGGCAGGTACAGATTGGAAAAATGTCAGGTGCGGAAAAATACCTTTTAACAATTAAATTTCAAAGTGAAATAACTCTTAAGTGAAATTTGCTTGTTAAAGCGACACTAAATGGGACATCAACATTAGTGGAGAGTTAAAATTGTTTGAGGCGAACGGCAATGTATTGATGGAGCAATGTATAAGTCCCGAATCAGTGAACTAATAGCCTTCCCTTTCCATTTTAAAAGAAGTGTAACCTTGTACCTATTAGGAACAGGTCAAGGGGCAGAGTAACTTTGTCCTTGTCAGGTAAAGGGAAAACGTAACTGTGTGCCTATCAGATCGAAGAGAAATGTATCTCTGATGCAAAATTTACTATTATCATTATAAATCTCAATTTAATATGAATTAGCCTGTGCGATTACTCGTATTATTAGATCTAAATGCTTATTTCTGAAAGGTTAAAAAAATTAGTAATTTCAAATATCATTTTAAAAAAATCAGTCCGAAGTGTTTGGTATCTCCTAATAATTTGTTTAAAAAAAATATTTAAGGTTTTTTTTTTCAAATAATAAACAACAACCAAGGTTCCATTGACAGTGCAGTATTTTTTTTCTTCGTTTCTATTAACTTAAGCTGAGGGTCCATTGTACACGCGTACAGATTCGCCCAACCAAAGTCGAACTCAAATTGCAGAAACCTAATAACTTTCAGTCAATTTATCAAAACCCACGGTGCATCCAAAATTTTCAAAAACTCAAACGAACACGAGATGGAACCAATTTAAAATAAATAATTTTGCTTATGCTGGAATCACAGAGTCTTCTTTTCAGCAAATAATTTTTCCTTTTGGCCTCGCTCCATTGTTAGAAAACGGGAAAAAAAGTTCAAATCAAATTAATCTTTTCGGCCGCATATTTGTCAAGTTTTTCCTCTCGGAGACCAATTTATTTTTTGGGTCTGGTTTATTTGCGAAAATGAATGTATGCGATTCATCGGCGCGAAAGAAAAAGTTGGTGCGGGCATTTATAAATTTTGATTAACCAGGGGGGTATGAGGGGTGGTTCTGGCTCCTGATTGGTCGTTCCCGCGTTCTATTTAATCTTGTTTACACTTAATAAACTGCGCTTGCCCCTTTTCCAAAGAAAAGCCCCTGCTCCTTTTAGTCATCTAGGGTTTTAAGCCCCCCCCTTTTAAATAAAAAAAAATATTTCAAACATTTATTAAATCTAGCGATGGAAATCGTGAGTCATGGAGGAAGTTACCCCGCGAAAATTAATTCATTCTCTAAATACGGGAAAAAAATTCCTGGAAAAAAGGGGGGCTTTGTTATAGGACGGAAAAGAACCCTTTTTTTATTATTATTATCATTATTATTCTTTTCTTTTTGCTCTTCCCCCCCTGTACTCTGGATTCTCATTGGCAAATACACTGGTCGTGGGTTGGGCCTATCCCTAAATTTCGAGCAATGGCGCGCGCGGCCCAATTTGCATAATTTCGTTAAAACGAAGAAGAGAGGGGGAGGAGGGGGGAAATTCCGATCCCCCCTATCGGTTGATCGATCATAAGCACCCTCTCCAAATTACGTCACATCACCTTAAACTATAACATCCCTTCTTTTTTCTTCTTCAGTTCAGTTCGGTGTGGTCGTGATTTCGTCCCCCCCCCCCTTCTTGTACAGAAATAGGAAAATAAAAAGAGAAATAATAAATAAAAATCAATCAAACCGGCTAAAAGGAATGCGAGGGAGAGATAGAAGAGGAAAGGGGGTAGAGGGAGAGATAGGAGAAAAAAAATCCCTTTGATGCCTGCAACTGTCTTAATGCCAAAATTAGGAAATGGGTTAGACAGGGTGAACAAAAAAAAGGGTAAGATAGACACTGGGAGGGGGGGGGGCGGAGAAATTACTGTGGAAGAGGAGCGAGAGGCACGTTAAGGCTAAAAATAAAACAAACCTTTAAAAAAAAAGAAAGGGAGAAAAAAAATGGACAGAAGGGGGGAAATGAGGTGGAAATCTAGAACATTCTAGAAACATAAAAAAATAACGTCGAACCGAAATGCATTTTGGGTGAAAGAAGCCGCGCATTCAGCCAGTTAAAATGTGTCCGAAGAAACAAATTAGGCCTATTTCCCGAGCCCAAGAAATGCTCCTCTTATTTTTCTTTTAATTTTTCCTCCGGATTCTCTTACTTTTTCTTTTTGTCTTCGGTGACACTCCACAAGAGGGGGCTGCTCCTACTCCTGCTCTCTCCTCTCCTACGCTCTACAACCCCATGTCTCTTCTTTTAGGAGAATAGGAATGGCATCACTCAGTGTCCAGAGAGTGGCCACCCCCCCCCCCCTCCTTTTTCGATGTCGAAAGTGAAGACCCCCCCCCCCTTTTTTTCTTTTCTCTTGTATATCGTTTCTCGTTATTTCATTGGCCAAGAGGTATTCTTTCAATGCAGCGACGTTCAAGTGACGGAGGACCGTTATTTTCTTTTTTGTGAAGAATTGAGTTGTTCATTTACCTGGTGGAAACCTTTTCGTGTATTTTATAAAGTTAAAATTATACAGAGGACATTGTCGATACATTTTCCAGGCCAATAGGACAGTCGCAATTTGGTTGTTTTTGGGGGGAGCCCAGGTGTCGACGTCTATCACTTGACCAAGGCTCTAAATTACTACCTTGTGGTTCTAAAATACGATGCCCGTCGCCAATAGCCCTCGTGTAGCTCCAGTGCGACGATAATTCAAACTAAACTAACTAAATTACTACCTCCTCTTCTCAATAATAGCCCTTGTGTAGTACCATTGGGACGATAATTACAACCTAACCTCTTCTCACTAGTTTTTTTTTAGATGATTTCTAAAACTTTGCTTTCCTAAGGTGACGATTGTTATTGACCGTCACACTCACATTGCGTCACAGAAATATTAACATACAGCAATTTATAGACAGTTTTTCAAAACAGTGTTCATCGTAACGACGCTAAGATTATGATGTTTAGGAAACACAGGCTTTAAACTTTACAAAAAACGTAGGTTTCAGATGTCCGTTATGATGTATCTAAAATTATCAAAATGGGTTTGGTTTTGTTGAAATGCATCACCTTATCTGCTTAGTCAAGTTACAAAGTTGCGTTCAATGAACGCCGCACTAGTACTACACTAGTTAATACTTACTTTTAAGTTCGAGTTTGACTTAACCGATTTAAGAATAGAACATGTCCGATCAAAACTTACAGGGAATGTCATATAGCTCGAACTAACAGTAACTCTGGTAAAAGGTTTTTTCTTAATGAGGTTCGACTAGACACTATTTGAATTCCTAACGGCCATTGGGGCTGGGGAGCCCAGTCGGTTAGGCTTCCGCCTAGCATGCGAAAGGTCCCAGGTTCGGGCATCGCCAAAATAACTGCCGACCTATAAACGGCCCGTGCAGCCAAAAATGTCCGACGAAGAATGTCCCCGTGTAGAGGAAGTGCATGTTAAATATCCTCAAGTCCCAACGCTGCGTACGATGTCGCCCATGATGGTAGCGTTGGGTGCCTACTCAGGTGTCGGCTCGTCACTTGACTGTGGTTCTTAAATACGACGCCCGTCGCCAATAGCCCTCGTGTAGCTCTAGTGTGACGATAATTCAAACTAAAACTAAAAACTTAACGGCCATTGCACTATTAGACCATCTCCTTATGTACACATTCCTTTAAAAATTTGCCCTTTCCGGACTGTCACTTGCGAAGTCCCCCCTCCCCCCCCCCCCCCCCTGCACACGCACATTTTTTTCCCGCGCTCTTTCATGGTCTTCTAACCCTTTTTTTTCCAGCTCCGTCCAAGCTTTCTTTTCACGTCCCAAAAATTCCGCTCTATTTTTAGTGCTGTTCTGTCCTGTTATCCTTTAGCTTTTATGGATATATCTATCCTTTCCCTCATATCTGTGCCATCCATACGGTCCTTTTGCAGAAAAGAGACGCATGTCAAGTGTTATAACATGGAACATTGGGCTTTGTTCTACCAAGAGATAGATATAGAAAGGATATATATGTTAGGGATGGAGAAAGAGATGGAAGGGAAGGGTTATGGAAAGTAAATGGAAACGTTTCTCATATTTTTTTTCTTTTCTTTTTCTTTGTTTTTTTAAAATCTTTTTCCAAAAAAAAGTTTCGTTGTATTTTGAAGTTGGAAGTTTTTCTGGAGAATTGTAAGCGTTTTTAAAAAAATTCGTAGATATTTATTTATCTCAAATTAAATAACAATATTTTTATTTATTTGAACTAACAAAGAATGCAAGTGATAATTTTTTTTATTAAGAAATGATAATAACACTTTTTATTTAGAAAATATTGAGTGTTTATTTTAATATTTGTTACGAAATACTTTCGATATTCTAATCAGAATCTATCGATCAAACTGATAAAACTCTATCGTTCAAATTGAACGATAGAATTAAAAGAAAATCGCAGTTTTATACCTTCTATTCCCTACTTTCCTTTAAAAAAATATTCTCACAAAAAAATTAGTTGAAAAATTAATTCAAAAATAAAATAGCTATGTTCAATTAATTTTTTTCAGTTTTACAACAAGATTTCTTATGTTAAATGATTGCAAGGTACAATTAAACGTATCAAGTTGCAATAACCATAGAGATAGTAAAACCGTGCGCTATCGTCCACTATACCGCACGGTTTTACTATCTCTATGACAATAACCCGTAAATGTTAATTTATCGTCGGAGTGATATGAAATGTGCAGAAACACTCGTAGGACAGTAGGTTTTGGTGGGGGGGATTTCTTTTTTACGAAGACCAACTGAACAATAAATAACGGAGCACTTATATAAAGCGTATATCAGTATAAGCTGATACCAAACCTTTGACATCTTTTCAAATCGTCGCTTTAATTGCACCTCCCTCCCAGGATATTTCAAATCTCAACTCTGAGCCCTTCATTGCAAATCAGCTTTAGCAGTACAAACAAAAATATCATCACCGAACAAATACGAATGATAACTTCAAACATCCTTTCACATGTGCATTTTCATCCAGCCAATCAGCACAAGACCCTACAACCCGAGGATTTCCCATTCTACCCATGTTAATGCGAATGTCAATCATTTCACTTTGATTCATAATTTAAAAATAAAACGAACTTTTGCATATACCATTTTCTTGCTCCCAACTTATTATTAAAGTTTTTCCGGGTATGGGGACAATTCCTTATTTTATCCCGAAATAATTGCATTTTCGGGATATCCCTTAAGAATTCCCGTGCTACGGATCTAATGGATCTTGCTTATTTGCGTACAAGATGGAAGCTTATTAGGAGACAAAAACTCACTTCTGTAAGAGAAATTTTTATGAAAAATTGGAAGGCATCAAAGTTAAGGAATAATAAAAACCTTTTCTCTCGTGATATGCGTATATTTGTTTACTAAAAACGTCGCTTGCTTTTGCTCCTTCTCTCTTCCTGTTTACGCTGTAATAGGGGAATGTGAACAAATAACTATTTGGTCTTCGCTACATGTTCTTTGAAGAAAACATTGCTCATGAACAATAATTGGGGGCTAAGGAGCCTAGTCAGTTAAGGCTTTCGCCTTGCATGCGGAAGGTCCCAGGTCCGGTCCGAATCCGGGCATCGCCAAAATAACTGCCAACCTATAAACGGCCCGTTCAGCCAAAAATGCCCGACGAATAATACCCCGTGTAGAGGGAGTGCACGTTAAATATCCTTCAAATTCCTAACGCTGCGTACGATGTCAGCCTTAACGGTTGTGTCGGGTGCCTCTCAGGTGTCGGCTCGTTACTTGACTGTGGTCTAAATTACGACGTCCGTTGCCAGTAGCCTCGTGTACTAAAGCGACGATAATACAAACTAACCTAACTCATGAACAATAATTGCATTTTAACATTTTACAAGATCAAGATCTTCGGAACAGTTTGTCCTCCCGAGGAGTCGAGAACTTTAAAGATACAGCAGCTCTTCGTGACGTCATGTTATCCGTCCAGTTCGAATTGTCGGCTTTTCCGAAGAAAAGTACGGAACCTATTCGCGCACGGCCGACTATACTTTTCTGGTTCTGAACAGGTTTCATTCCTCTTTTTTGGAATAGCCGACAACCCGAAACGGATGGATAGTGTGACGTAACAGAGAGCTTCTCTGGCCTTATCATTTGAGGCAGCCGTGGTTGAGGCGTTATGGTTCCTTCACAATTTCTATCCTCCTTCACAATGTTTACCTTCCTAAAAATGGGTCGTACAGGACACAGAAATTCTGCCAATAAATAACGTTATGTGCATAAGACTGGTGCATATTAAATCTCTCGTGGTTCAAAGTCCTAACATCGCGTACGATTTCGTTATCATTTAGGTGCCAGCTCAGTTTTCAGCCTTGTCCATCCACGGCCTTCTCTATTTATAAAAGCGTCGAAACTTTCAGTGATGCCACGCTATCGGAGTGCAAAGAGTTCTATAGTAGGGTAGAGACTGAACCTGGCAACAGCACCATGGACCAAGACGGAGACAATATAGGGTGGCATGTGGGGCCCGATGGCCGAGTGGTTTGGATCGCAGGCTATAACGCTATAGCAGTCCGCACGCTGTAACAGGTGCGAGTTCGATTCCCGCCTTTGTCCTGGGTGTACTTCCTTTCTCAGTATCAAAATTATTAATTAACTAGCACTTTTGCCACTCTATTCGGGCTCCGTAGTGAGCCATGTCTGCCGATGGCAGCTCAGTACGAGTCGTTCCTCTACCCTACTATAGAACTCTTTGATCGGAGTGTCAACTGTACCGAAGAAGAAATCAGCTCTCACGCGGCCGACTACACTTTTTGGGTACCGAACAGGTTTTAAGAGCAGACTTCTTCTTCAGAACAGCCGACACTCCGAACATGACAGATAGCTTGACGTCACGAAAAGCTCTTTTGACCTTATGAGATGAGTTAGCCGTGGGCCAGTTCAGTTTATTACCCCATGTAGCTCTATTGTGACGCTAATTCCCAACCAAACAATATTAATCTTCTCTACTTAGAAAGAGACATCAGCGTCCATAATGGTTTCTTAGTGCTACAGATTTAGAGTACCATTGATATTTTGATTCATTTATAATGCAGTTTTAGTTAAGGTTGTATCCAATTAACTCATTTTTGGCGACTTTGTTTTTGCTATTTTTGTCTATTTTGTGTAAAGCTGGTTCTGATTCCATTGATTAACAATTTTTTTATTTTTTTATTTTAGGTGAGTTTTGCTTTTTGATGTGCATCAAAATAAATACTTATTGTTTAGCTGTATGGGTAAGAATTTTATTATCATATTTACTTTTTTTTATATCATACAGTATGAAGCCCCACTGGACAGAAATATTTCACATTTATAATATACATTTTTACATATTAAACTATGTCTGTTGAAACAATCGCTGCACTGAACAAAAAGGTACTTTAGTACATCGTAACTGTTATCTTTAAAGGGCATTAATAAACATCATAACCATACAAATAACAGTCTTTTGCGCAACCGGGACGAAGCGAAAATTATTAAAAACTCAGACACCGACATTTAAGGGGGGGGGGGGGGAGGAGGGGTTATAGAACAGAAGAGAGAGAATAAATATATAGTGAGATATATAAAAGAATTGAGCACAAGATCTCATTTTGGCGCCAATTTGCCGAACCGTTTTTCTGCGAGATCAAATAATAAGTGTGACGTTTCTCCCGCGCGCAATAACGACAGGCGTTCGGAAAAAAGGGAAACAACATCCTTCCTACACAAAAATGAATAAGTAAAAGCAAAATGAGTGAATAAATAAAAACAAAATAAATGAATAAATAGATGAGCAACAAAACGCGCGCGAAAATCCTCGATTTTTTTCCCTCGTGCGCTAATCTCATGCTGTGTGTATGTGTGAAGATATTGAGTATAAAAGATATAAAGATTTTTTAAATTTTATGCTCGTGTTAGTTTTGTTGTTGTCTCTTATGTTATTATTGCTCCTCCCCCCTGGTACTGTTTGAGTTTTGTTGGTTTGAAAAAAAAATTATCTCCAACGTTCGAACACGAGTTTGACAAGAGCCACGATTTAGCATTAAGATTTTTATACATGATCAGAACATTCTTTAGCTGAAATTGCATTTATCAACTGTCGAGTCTGCGTTTCTCGAAGTTGGGGAAAATAGTCAACAATTATATTGTCCACTTGCATCACGTCATCAGATATTTCTAGGGCGTAACAAGGACCGTCTGTTCCCTTCCCAGGCGGCTCTGTCTAGATTCAGGACTGGACAAACTAAACAAATGAAAATTATGGCAAGGAGCAAGATCTATCCAGTCTATGCTAATCGTCAAGAGTGGTGACACTGCCCTGAACACATTAAGCAACGTCTTGGGTTGACATGGAACTGATCTGATCTTCGATCCAGAGTTAAGCTCCAAACAGAACATAAAAATCACGTTTTTCGATTTGTTCAATTTGAGCCTGTGTTGAGTATCCTCTACTATCGCCGATAGACTCTAACCCTTCGTCGTCCCCAAGCCTAATAGAGAAACTTCATGTCCAGATACCCTCTTGTGTGAGCGATTTATAATATATTATACAAGAGTCCTTTTAGCATTAAATGTCATTTTCAAAATTTTAGAAATAATGAATTTTTATTGGTATTGCCCTTTTTTTTTAATTTGGAAAAAGATTGTTAGATCATTTGTTCAAAAATAAGCTTATTATTCGGATTTTCTAAACAATTTATTTTTGACTCTCGGACTTGGTAGCCTAAGAGATAGAGAACTGGATTCCTGGGTTCGATACCCTATACCAGAAATAGACACCCACTAAGTGCACTGAAACATGCGTGCTCATTCTACGCTGTTAAAAAGTTTGGTTTTTACCGGAATCCTGGAATTTTCTAGCTGCCACCACTATTTGGAGAGTGAACTTACCAATTTTGTGATAAAATCATGACTTTGATACACCCATAGATATCATAGTTTGTATTAGATTGGCAGATCACATGACCTCCAATGTTAACGACGGGACGCGCATGGAGTACAGAATAAAAGGGCAATGGGGCCAGGGTTGCCACCAGCATGCATTTGGAATCTTTTTAGTGACTTTTAAAAAAACGTGATACGGCTTTGCTAGTATTTTTATGGTATGTTTTTGTATTTTTAGAATTAAATGGTATTTTTTCGTAGTGTTTTTTTCCTAAAACTGGTAGCAACCCTGGCCCCATTGCCCTCTTATTCTGGTCTCCTTGCGCGTCCCGTCGTTAGCACTGGAGGTAACGTGATCTGCCAATCTAATACTCTAACTATGATATCTATGGATACACCACAAAAGTGGTACATTAACGCTCCAAATAGTGGTGGCAGCTAGAAAGTTCCAAGATTTCGGTGCTGTCTTGCCCTGAAATGTTTAACTGTGTATGCGTCGAGTCCAAAGTTCAGGTATCAACAACATTTCTGACGCCCTTACCACTGTTTCAATCCAACATTCAGGCATTCATCCTTACAAATTTAAGCAAACAAAAACTGTCGCTCGCGTAAGAAAAAAAGGGAGAAAATTTAGATCAACAAGATATAGAAATCTTCTCTGACGCTAAACGTAAGAGGACACATCTCTTGTTAGGAACCGAAAATTGGATAAATTTTTTTATCTTATGTATGTGTGTATGTGTATGTATGAATGAAGGTGGGAGGGGCTATTTACATTAAGGGGGGGGGGGGCGAATATTAGAAATATAAGAGGTGGAGTCATAATATTGATTTAATAGATACCCAGTTACGTGGGAGGGTTTTATAATTTTTTTCTGTATATTTTAATAAATATTTATATTATTTTTCCTCTTATTAATATTTACGGTATTTTCGCTTTGGGGGTTCATGTTTCGATGAAATTATCAAAGCGAGTTGGATGCTGGATGGTGGAAAATGGAAAAATAGGCGAGCATGAGTTTTAAACTCTTTTAATGTAAAATTGAATATCTGAGACCGTTTGATGTCTGCATTATTTTGCTATGCTTTTTATATAAAATAGGATTTAAAATATGTTTTTTCTTTCGAAATTTTCTATACTAGTGTGGGTGTCTTTGCAACCCGAGGGATAGACTATATAAACTAACCTTGGGACTGCTAGATTTTACAGCAACCTATAAAATGTTCAAAATAAACGAACTTTAAAATTTTGTTAAATTTTGAAATTAAAATATTGAGTAGTTTTATAAAACCATATACTACCGAAATACAAATTTATTTATATTTTTATATTTAGCCTTTAGACCTACTAGTAATTCCAAGAATCATTGAAAAAACTAGGTTCTCTGACGCTATTGGCTTGTTTCACGTAAAGTTTCGTCCAGCTTTCATTCCTGCCTTTCTTTCGGTCGGTAACCCGATTGGTTATCTGTTCCCAAGTGACACTTTATTCGCCTATCGAGGCTCGAGAAGGAATTTATTTTCATTCAACATTTCTGTTGCCGTCTTAAGACCTGATCCTTAAGTACTTTCATTTCAGTTATAGGCCTACTGTACTTCCTAAATTCACCTCGTATGAATGGGTTTAAATAACAGCAATAAAAAATAAGACATTCTCTGAACGCATATTTCCAAAAATATGTATTTAACAATTCTAAAAAATATCCCTCATACTCTTTTCTGGACAATTAGCCCATTAGTTTGTTTACAAAAAATCCTTTAGTATAGGGTATTTTACTATATCGCTAAAATACCTTCCAATATTAAATTAATTATAATTTGAACCCAAAAATAACAAACGTATATATTTTTTTCGAAAATAAATCTTTAAATAATTCATAAAAATCATTTTAAAATGGCTTATTTTTCATCGGTATGTGTGATCACAAACACGTCGATTTGGCTGACGTCACTAGTATATATAAACAAACCCGTGTGATGTATTTTTGCTTGCAATTAAACTGGATTTAATCTAATTTACGATTAAAATAAGAATTATGTAGATAATGAAAGAAGGTTTTACAGAAGAGAATAGTTCAAATTTACTTAAAGTATATTCCAAAATGGTGTTTCAAAGTTTGTGTATGGTTACTAGTGACGTCATACGTGCTTTCATGTGACAGCCACAAAGCGTTTTCGGGCGTAATTTTTCGTCCTAATTTTAAAATTCATTTTTCTCCCTTTTTATGGGGTATTTGAAAAAAAGAAAAAATACGGGTCTAATATTTTTGGCATAAGAATATTTTAAGCCAATAAAATTTTTTTAGTCAAATATCCTATTGTCATTTTAGTTACAGGTATACTGTACTTCCTGAATTCCCTTTGATGTCCCCCTTAAAGGTTGCGTTGGGTTCCTACTCAGGTGTCGGCTCGTCACTTGACTGTGGTTCTAAAATACGACGCCCGTCGCCAATAGCCCTCGTGTAGCTCTAGTGCGATAATAATTCAAACTAAACTAAACTAAACCTGAATTCCCTTCATGTTACTGGGTTTAAATAACAGTAACAACAAAAAAACCTCCCCCTACACATATTTCCAAAAATATGTATTTCAAAATTCCAAAATATAATCTTTACACCCTTCAAAAAACAATTAGCAAATTATACTTTGTGTACAAAAAATCTATTAGTATTGTTATTTTAGTTATAGGTATACAGTATTTCCCGAATTCCTCTCGTATGAATGGGTTTAAATAACAGTAATAAAAAAACATTTTCCTCAAAGCATATTTCGAAACATATGTATTTTAAAATTCCCAAAAAATACCCTTCACGCCCTTTTCTGAGCGAAAGAACTGGGCGTAATTTATGTGATCGCGTAACGAGCCTGAAAACCCTTCGTCAATACCCTGTCTACCAAATAAAAAGTAATTTCGCTCATCAGTTTGTTCGCAAAAATCCCTAAGTGCTGTCATTTTTTGTTATATGTATGCTGCACTTCTTGAATTCCTCTAGTATAAACGGGTTTGAATAATAGCAATAAAAAAAACATTTCCCCAATGCATATTTCCAAAAATATGTATTTGAAATTTCCAAAAAAATAGCCTTCACACTATTTTCTGAACAATTTAGCCCATTAGTTGTTAGCCTATTAGTTGCCCATTTGTTCCATTGTTTACAAACATCGCAAAGTACTGTCATTTTATTTCATTATGTCAAATATAAAGGTATATTGTTTTTCTTAACTCATCTCGTATGAAGGGTTTAAATAACAGTAATAAAAAATGAAACATTCCCCCTACTCACATTTCCAAAAATATGTATTTAAAAATTAAAAAAAATATATATCCTTCACACCCTTCAAAAAAACAATTAGCCTATTAGTTTGATCACAAAAAATCCTGTAGTATTGTCATTTTAATTATATACATATTTATCGGTATACAGTATTTCCCGAATTCCCTCTGTATGAATGGGTTTAAATAACAGTAATAAAACAAAACATTCCCCTAGCACATATTTCCAAAAATATGTATTTAAAAATTCCAAAAAATACCCTTCACGCCTTTTCTGAACGAAAAAACAGGGCGTAATTTATGTGATCGTGTTACGAGCTGAAAGCCCTCTAATCAATATCCTCTCTGCTATAACTCACAGGTGTACTGTACGATCGAATTTCCTCTCGTATATGTAGTTTAAAAAATTCCAAAATTATCTTTCATACTCTTTTATGAACAATTCAGTCAATTTTTTTAACAAAAAATCCCAAAGTTATAGGCATCTGTACTTCCTAAATTCATCTCGTATGAATGGGTTAATACACAAGTAAAAAACAAAACATTCCCATAGCACATATTTCCAAAAATATGTATTTAAAAATTCCAAAAAAATACTCTTCACGCCCTTTTCTGAACAAAAAAACATATCGTAATTTATGTTTTCAAAAATTCAAAAAATATCCATCACACCCTTCAAAAACAATTAGCCTATTAGTTTGATCACAAAAAATCCTGTAGCATTGTCATTTTATTTATACACATATTTCCCTGATACAGTATTTCCGGAATCCCTCTTGTATGAATGGGTTTAAATAACAGCAATAAAAAAATCCCCAACGCATATTTCCAAAAATATGTATTTAAAAATTCTAAAAAATACCCTTCACGCCCTCTTCTGAGCGAAAAAACAGGGCGTAATTTATGTGATCGTGTAACGAGCCTGAAAGCCCTCCGTCTGACCCGCAAGAAAGGTCGTAAATTCGGAAGTACAGTCGTAAAGTGTTGAAGCAGATCGACTTTGTTACCGATTTATTGTTACAAAGCAAGTCCGGAAGATTTATGTGCTGTGCATATGAAAATGCAAGCAATAGAAAGTATCTGCTTGCGTTTAGTATGGGGGGGAATATTGCATAATACTTCAAAGTTTTTTTTAATGGGTTAGAGGTGCCTTTTTGTGAAAATGTTTTGATAGGAAAATGGCTAACGCTTAATGCACTATGAGGGACTGAATTGCAAACTAGTACTCACTGCATGATATTAAAATTTAAATCTTTAACTAAAAAATTTTTAGTTTCTTAAAATTATATTTCTGTAGCTATGAATATAAATGACTTCTCCATACTAAAAATTCTAACTTTTAATAAAATTATAATTTTTTTTTAAAATATGGGTGTTGGTGAAAAACCTGACAGTCAGGTTACGGGCTTACACTTCGGTATACCTCGCAAGGTTAATGTTGGCTAATTCCTAACGAAAATTTGATTATGGTAACGAAAACTAGTGGACTGTATAAAACTCAAATATTTATTAAAAAGGTATAAGACATGAACTGTAATAAACTAACAACAATTCAAAGAACAGAAAGACATGACTTGCGATGAAATACAGGATCTACTAACACAAACAATACAACAAACCAAGTTAAACATTTAATCTATGCAACAGCTATTCATATTATAGATTAGAAATTCCCATTTTAACTAAGCCGTTATGGCTTTTGAAGCGGACACTTGGTCCTAGAAATCGAAGTATTTAAAACTATAACATTGGAACTAAAACGTTAAATTAAACTAAAGCTTTAACCCTTTCAGTCCCAGTGATGCCATTTGGCATCATCATGTTTCTGATCATAATTTTAAAAAAATAATAGGGCTGACATCTATTGGGATTAATAAAAAATATTTTCGAATAGAAAAAAGTTTGAAGAATCGATTGATGTGCTTTTTGATATCATAAATGGCTATAGATGACCAGAAAAAAAAATTCTAAAATGATGATGCCATATTGTCATTGGGACTGAAAGGGTTAAAACTGACACGGAACGTTAAAATTGACTCTGATGATTAAAATTGAAACTAAGGCATTAAAACTGACACTGAACGTGGATGTTTCCTGCTGAACTTATATAATCGGCTGACCGACTTAGCGGCAGCCAACAACCTAATACGCCAACAAGAGCTTACAGGAGCCAACAGTTAATATAGAAGATTTGCCCTTTCTACTGGAGAGGCAAAATATTATTTAGAAGGGTGATTTAAAAGTAGGTTTTATAATTTTTTTTTTTAGTTTCGTGGGAAAATATTATTTATCATCAAAGTTTAACGAAGCTACAGGGGTTGGACAAAGGTGAAAGTTATTATTACAATTATGTAGCTTCCTTCCCTAATTGCAAAGTTCTTGTGTCATGTCTTGTGGTCCATTCTATGCAAATAGATCCTAAATGTGACAGATATTAGTGTAGACACATTAATAGGGTGTACGAGTAATTCGGGCATTACAAATTTTAAATCATCTCCTGAGATCTTTCTTGCAAAGTGTGATGTCTCGCATTATGAACTGTTATTGCTTGTGGGGCTCAAATTATCTTAATCTAAAGCAAAAAGTACACAGTTTAGAAAGCATGGAAACATTAAGACAACAATTCATAAAATAATAGTTATTAACTAAGCAAAGTTTCGAAATTTTTTTTGTTTTATCCTAAAATATCATTTTACAACCTATTTCTTAGTTATAATTCAGCTCTATCCCAACCAAGCATATTTCAGCTACATTCCAAAGTGTTTTATCCACAAAAAATAATCATTATGGGTTTTAATTTATAAAGAATTTGTAAAAAAGTTGTATCACAAAAAAAATTTAATGAATTTGTGTGCACAGAAAATTTGATGACGAAATCTTTAATATGACTATCATTAGTACTTTCGAAATTAATGTCCAAAAATACTCATGAGAAAATCTTCCAAATTATATTTCACCGACAAACTGTTTAAATTTTCAGGGTAGTGCTTTTAAAATCCTGTGCTGTATTCAGCTGCAGTTTGAAGGACAAATGTAAAATAAATGGTTGGCTGTTATATCTATAGAAATTGTTTAATAGTTTTTGGCCTTATATTAAATTGATTATTGAAATTTACAAAACAAAATACGTCTGTTGGATGGAACATCGCCTCAGTCATAAATGATATAACCTTTTGGATTCGAATTTAAGAACGTTTTGGTTTAACTAATTCAGCCCAAATCAGACCTTTAAATAAAGCGAACCATACTGGGAAAAGCACATTTAGTTGAAACTTTGTAATTTCAAATTCTCAACAAAACTTTTTCTGGTTCGTGATTCACTAACAGTAACAATACATTATGAGGCAGGAAATAATATCACTCCTAGATCTGTGATATACATTAAACACATGTCTTGAGGTTAAGAAAAAAGTCACGGTATTTCCACCGAACCTCGTATATCAGGAGCCCCAGGGTTCGATACCAGCCTCAGTGTCACATTCCAGAGTGGTATTGGAACAAAAAAAAATGGAACATCTAATACTGGATGTCATCGCGCGAAGTGAAAGAATATATATACTGCACACCCGCGAAAACAAACATGGCGGACGAGAAGATATATAGGAGAAAGCAGAAAGGGATCTTTTTATTTATTATTATTTTTACACTCCTTTTCTATGAGAAAAAGAGAGAAGTAGTACTGTGAAGGGTATGTGTTCTTTGGTTATTAATAGTTCATTTCAGTTTTCGTTTCGTTGATTTAACAATTAACCCTCTGAGGGATTCAAACGTAAAAACCCGTCACCTGCCAGGTTTTCCAGCAACACACATTTTTTTTAATTTATATATTTTTTTTTAATTTTACTGAATATTTAAGTATGAAAGAGTTATTTATAATCATCTGCTACGGAAATACTTTTTTTAAAAAAATTTGAAAAAAAAATGAATTTCCAGTTAAAAAATTAAATTTAAATCTCATGCAGCGGAAACATGTTTACACTTTCATTCAAGTGTTTTTCCCCTACTGATCTGATTGAAAAAAAATTCTAAAACCATCTTAAAGTCAGGGGTTAAAAGTAAATATTGAAACTTATCTATAATTTAATCGGAGCATGAATTTCGAAATTAAAGATATTTCTTGTATCTATTTAATACGTTTCAAGTTCTCCCAAACCTTAAAAAAAACGTACGATAAAACATTGTTTAGGCAGCATCTCAATCAATTAATTTTATACTTAATTATTCAAAAGGTCTTAGTTTTTTGCTTCCACACTACGTTTATAACTTAAAAAGTGGAAGGTATTATAATCGTTCAGTCCGTCTGTCTTCTGTCTGTCCGTCTGTCCGTCACCCACTTTCATATCTCAAACTACAAATGCTACGGACAAGTGTGATACGTCAAAAAATTCAGCTTATCGAAATTAGAATACATTGAAAATTTCAGAAAAAAATTCGAATTCGAAGTACTTCAATTATTTAAAAAAAAAACTGCAAAATTTAATGCTCATTTAATAAGCATAGGAAGCCATTTTTATTAGAATTTAATCACCATTGCCATTCGCAACAATCGCTCGAGAAACTTAAAATAAATTTATTTTTGCGACATCGATCAGTTTGAAATGACGGCAAATATATTTCACTACGAGATTCTTTGTATGTTGATATGAAATGTTTTCATTCTATTTAAAAGCGAGGAATATTACATATTTATTCTTTGAAATATAAATTGATTTTTGAAAACGATATGTAATAATTATTGAATTTTCGAAATAAAATAAATGAAACTAGCCAAATTTAGCATGTAAATGTTTAATATAGAATTAATGCTGTGTTTGGCGCCTGTTGACCTGTTAAACATAACTGTTGTGTGGAAGCAAGTTAAGTGACAGATTCTGTTACAAACCTACTTGTTTATACTTAACAAATACTATGTTTTTTTACTGTAGAATCATTTTGGATAACCTCAATTAAAATAAAATCCTAGGCTGGATTTCTCCTGTTAGTTTATTTTTTGTATTGGGGCAGTCAACCTGTTAAATAACGCGTAACAAATAACGCCATGTTCTCTGTCTTCACGATCTCCTAAGAGAAGTATAACTATCTCTCCGTACAAGAAGGATAGCGGAGGTTACCTTCAGAAGGATCCAGCAGAAGTTGAATATTAAATTCACAATTTATTCCAGCTCAGTTTGCTGACACTCGAAAATGCAGAGCAAGGAGTGTGTAGATTCAAGGGGGGGGGGGGAGGGAATGACGTACAAGTTCATGCTTTTTTTCCTTATATTTTTAGTTTCTGGAGCTGCTTTTAGCCCCCCTTTCTTCATCTTCATCATAAAAACATGTTTCCGTTGTCTTATTGCTTTCTCTTCTTGCCTTGCTTTTCCAGAGTAGAAGATTTTTTTATTATAATTTCCGTAGTAGATACTGAAGCAGCACTGAGTGTGCACATAGCGGTTCCTCGTTGTATATTGCTGGATTTTTCTTGTCCCCCTTTTTGTCTATCCTGCACACATGACACATTTCTTAGAGAATTTTTGACTCATTGATTGTGATTGTGAAAGTATCGCGGAACTCTGGTGAGATGAGATGCTTTGATAGCGTGACAGCATTTCAGTGATGAAATGCATTGTTTTTTTACCTAATGCTTTTTTTACATTCTTTTGTGGGCCCTATACATTTGAATTGGACACATTATTCGTATAACCTCTTTCCTTTGGAGGTACACATCATGGACAGTTGTAGAATTTACTTTACAGCTTCATTTTGCAATTTTTCTCAATTACTAACTTTCTATTATAAAATACACTGCTCAAAACAATAAGGGGAGCACTTCGCGTACTTTTGTTAACCCTCTCAGTTTCAACGTTTTATTTTTTATTCCAAAAGTCTAAAATTTGTGAAATAGATTCATTATACATCCAGATATGTTATGGTAAAAATTAGGGAAAAAATTTAAATTTTTAAAAATAAAATTTAAGGGGGGGATTGAAATCATAACTTTTGAATAAATTATAACCATAATTTTTTCATAACTTTATTTGTTAAAAAAGTTAAAAGGAATTTTCAAACACCTAAGAATAAAAGCGTTAAGAATTTAGGGTCAATTTTTTTTATAAAATTTTTTGGGGTGAATTTTATTTTACCATGTTTTTCATATTTTCATTTAATTAAAACCAACATTATTTAATTCTTCAAAAGACCTGATTCTTCCATCTAACGATAAATAAGTGCAAAATCAACTTAATGAGACAAAAAATCGCAAGCTGATGATTCCAAATGGAATCATTGGGCGTGAAAGGGTTTAAACCATGAATTCCCCTAATTCTTTTGAGCAGTGCACTGTTAAAAATTTGTGCTTGGTTTCACATGATATTGGTTCCTAGTAGCTGCAACGGCTGAATGGTGAAACGTTTCACCATATTTTTGGTATTCGGTTGAACCATTTCTCAGGTTTTGTTTCAAAATCCAGAAAAATGGTTCAACCAAACACCGAAAAAAGGTGAAACATTTCACCATTCAGCGTTGCAGCTACTAGGAACCAATATCATGTGAAACCAACCAATATCATGGTGAAACCTAGCAAAAAATTTTAACAGTGTTAGAATGTTCAAAGTTTTTAAAAATACCCATACCGAAGCAGCTAATTTATTGATTGTATTAAAAAGAATGATGTAGAAAGAGGGTCAAGCTGATTTCAGAAATTTTCCAAAATAAGTTTTTTCAGCGGTTAATTTATGGGACACGTTGTAGTAAAAAAAAGTTACAGTGGATAACTAATCCCGAAGAAATGACAGAACTTGTTTGTTTATTCACAGCACCCCAAAAAAATGTGCAATTTTACCGCTTAAAATTTCACTAATTTGTCGTGACCCTCAACAAATGTTAAATTCAAAAACTTTGTCAAAATTACTTGTAAAACATTCTTCTAAACATACAATCGTCAGAAATATATGTCTGTCAGACGAAAATAAGCTAATTGTTGTTTTGTAGTAAAAAAAAAGTTACAGTGGATAACTAATCCCAAAGAAATGACAGAACTTGTTTGTTTATTCACAGCACCCCAAAAAAATGTGCAATTTTACCGCTTAAAATTTCACTAATTTGTCGTGACCCTCAACAAATGTTAAATTCAAAACTTTGTCAAAATTACTTGTAAAACATTCTTCTAAACATATAATCGTCAGAAATATATGTCTGTCAGACGAAAATAAGCTAATTGTTGTTTTGTAGTAAAAAAAAGTTACAGTGGATAACTAATCCCAAAGAAATGACAGAACTTGTTTGTTTATTCACAGCACCCCAAAAAAATGTGCAATTTTACCGCTTAAAATTTCACTAATTTGTCGTGACCCTCAACAAATGTTAAATTCAAAAACTTTGTCAAAATTACTTGTAAAACATTCTTCTAAACATACAATCGTCAGAAATATATGTCTGTCAGACGAAAATAAGCTAATTGTTGTTTTGTAGTAAAAAAAAAGTTACAGTGGATAACTAATCCCAAAGAAATGACAGAACTTGTTTGTTTATTCACAGCACCCCAAAAAAATGTGCAATTTTACCGCTTAAAATTTCACTAATTTGTCGTGACCCTCAACAAATGTTAAATTCAAAAACTTTGTCAAAATTACTTGTAAAACATTCTTCTAAACATACAATCGTCAGAAATATATGTCTGTCAGACGAAAATAAGCTAATTGTTGTTTTGTAGTAAAAAAAAAGTTACAGTGGATAACTAATCCAAAGAAATGACAGAACTTGTTTGTTTATTCACAGCACCCCAAAAAAATGTGCAATTTTACCGCTTAAAATTCACGTCGGACCAACAAATGTTAAATTCAAAAACTTTGTCAAAATTACTTGTAAAACATTCTTCTAAACATACAATCGTCAGAAATATATGTCTGTCAGACGAAAATAAGCTAATTGTTTTTCCGGGAAGAAAAAGGATCGAACACTTTGCCGTCACATCACATTGATGCAAATGATTATGTTGAAATTATAATCACCATGTTGGGTGTTCTACTACAATCTTCCTGGCAACTGTGGTTATGACAGAGAATTATCTTCAAAATCTTTAGTAGTTTTGGAAACCAAAGAATTCGAAATACTTCCATGAAAGAAGCAAATTTCATAAACAAAAATCTTTGTTTTGTTTATAATCGTATCAAAGGTTAACATCGTTAAGATTTCTATTTAAATCAAAATCTTTAAAAAATTGCTATTTCCATTTACAGTACTGTTATTGTGCACGTAGTCCTAATGTGCTCTTGGTTATTGTTTATTATTTTTATACTACACCTATTGTTCTTACTTTTACCATCCTTTACGATTGACCAATATTTCAGTCACTTTGATATTATTCACTATGGCACAACAAAATTCAATGATTTATAGATTTCTATTGAATTTTGAATTTCAATCGAAAGCCAGAAATAAATTAGCAATAGATTTTTGCACACGGGAACTTGAAGTGCGAACTTGAAGGCAAGTCTGCAAATGCTAATATCTAGCAGTTGCACTTCTTACTAAGACACTTTTTTAAGACAGTTCTCATATGCTTCAAGTGTATTCAGTACTTTCAATTACGTAAAAACAATAAGGGGGACCAGGCACCCAAAAATTTTTTAAATGACATTTCAATTTTTTAATGTTTCTAAAAATATGAAATCTTAGCTTTACAACGATATCTTACAATAACAATTTCAAGTAATGCAAGTATTTTTAATATTTTTTAAACAACGTTGTTTAGCAAAAATCCAGGCATGTTTTATAGGTAAGAAACCACCATTGTTTACTTTAAACGCTTATATATCACAACTTACTTTTTCATTGTGCGTGTACCTTTTTCTCAAAATCTACTATAAGTATCAGCCTGAAATTTTTTATACGTATTTAAGAAGTGTTTTCTAAACCGCTGGAGGATTTTAGTATAACTATCTTACTTTTTTTTCTTTTTAATATTATGATGCTTATAGATAAGAAAATATGTAGTTTCTCTTAAAAATTTATAAATTAAAAACTAAACAAAATTTTTAAAAATGCATCCATTAAAGTATATTTTAATATTCATTCAACAGCAAGTAAAAATTTCATTGAAAAGTATCGAATAGATTCTGAGAAAAAGGTACATAAAAAAGGTCATTTTAACAACGGCTTTAATGGAGTTCTCCGCTTCCCCCTTAAAAGGTAGCAGAAATGGTAAATGAACTGTATTTGGTTAAAAAAAATTAATTTTGATGAATTGTTTAAGAAAAATTTAAAGCCTGCTCATAGATGAAATTTTGTTTTTGCTAGTTTTCCGACGTACTGAATCAATTAAAAAATATTTTAAACTAGAAGTTCTGAACGTATAAAGAGTGTGTTCCAGGGGCCCTCAAATAACTAAAATAGCTTACTTCCCTGTTTTTATCATTTAATTCTTCTTATATTACGCATAGACAGACAGACGAAAAAAAGTATAAAGTATAAGGGTCTCATGTCATAAGATTCTAAAAAAAGATTTTTTTTAATCTGTCTGTAAAAGCTAAAGTAAAAAAACAGACCGTTAATAAATCGCATAGACAGACGGATAAAAGGTATAAAAGAAAGGTGTGTTATGACATATACTTTTCTAACAGATAATAATTTTTAAAATCTGACGATTAGAATAGAAATTCTAACGTATCGTATTACACAGAACACCCCGGACAAGAAAGCGTACAGACAGACTTACAAACAAAATGTGAAAGATATGTTTCTTATGTCATACCTTTTTAAAAAAAGAAGAGCGTTTAAAATATTACGGTTAAAACAAACTATTAATAACATCTAATAAAGTAAAGTTGGACAGACGGACGAAACAGGTGTACAGAAAGACAGACAAAAGTTCATAAATTAATCTCTCAGGTCTTATCTCTCTGGCTAAAAAAAACTTTTTTAAAATCAGCAGGGTTAGATCATAATTTGGATATGGGTACAACAGACAGACATAAGGAAATCTCTATGATGTCAATACCTACTCTCCATTTTTTTTTAATTCTTTCTAATTAAAAATATGAAAGTAAACTAAGAATGTTAAACGGCCCAATTGTTATCCGTACTGAAAAAAAACCTATTGTACTCAGTAATTTCTTCCTTACTCTCTAACAGGTTTTGATTAAATTTATTATTAAACCTTAAACTTAATATCTTTTGTTCTTGGATATTTTTTCCACTTCTTATCATTATACTCAGTACACTGCACATTGATCCTATCGTCTAAAAATTAGCGGGCAGGGATTTTTTAACGAGAATGTTCCCAACAGGGATTTTTTTAACGAGAATGTTCCCAACAGGGATTTTTCACCGATAATGTTCCCAACAGGGATTTTTTACCGAGAATGTTCCCAACAGGGATTTTTTACCGAGAATGTTCCCAACAGGGATTTTTTACCGAGAATGTTCCCAACAGGGATTTTTAACGAGAATGTTCCCAACAGGGATTTTTTAACGAGAATGTTCCCAACAGGGATTTTTTAACGAGAATGTTCCCAACAGGGATTTTTTAACGAGAATGTTCCCCCAGCATGAGTCTTTCTCTGTACCGTACATCATACATCCATCCGCGAAATACATCCTCAAGGAAAACCACATTGAACCAACTTTCTCCAGCATCTTCAACTGTATTCAATGTCCTTATAACAAACATCCTCAATGTGTCCTGTGCGCATTTTTCATTCTCTCTCACACATACACACAGAAGTAGATGCCAATGACAAGGCCATTATAAATAGATAGGAAGTTTGTGAGAACATTGTAAGGAAAGATGAATCATCATTATTCATTTAAAAGAGAGGGCGAGAAATATTCTCCGAGGAGGAAAAAAATAAGATGAATAAAACTATTTTTTTTTAAAAAATCCGCTTTTATGTCTGAACTCCCACCAGGATTACCCTGTGTAGGGAAAGGAATGGGCCCGAAATTCCTCGTCTTGGTGTGAAGAGAAATAAAATTATAATAATAAAACCGAAATCCTAAGTATTTCGGAAACAACGGGAGGTAGCTCGTATGGAAAAGCTGCTCTGGTATGCGAAAATGGCCTAAGTCATATTACCACAACCCTCTCTTTTAACTCTCTGACTTGTTCAGTAAATATTGGCCCTCTAAAGTCTAGATTACATGGTCTTTTTACGCGCGGACTCTGACAACATTAAACAAGCATTAATTTGTTAGATTTGAGATTGAATCACCAGAAACAAATAAGAATTTTGTAAAAGCTCAATTTTATTTGTGTAGGAAATTAATGTGCAATTAATAATTATATTTCTCCCTGAATTTTAGACTACTCTAGTTTCTTTAAGCGTTACAACATGAAATGGCTTGTTAACTGCAATACATTTAATCAGGTAATACTGATTGAAAATGTATCTTACGCCCACTTAATGATGTCTCACCTTCCGTCTCGCTAGAAGTTGTCGGCTGTTCCGAAGAAAAAGAACGAAACCTGTTCATGCATGGGTAGAAGTACTTTTCATGTTTCGAACATGTTCAGAACAGCCTTTGGAGCAACCGACAATTCCAAGCAAGACCGAAAGTGTGACGTCATGGGAGCTATGGCCTTTATAAGTTTAGTAGGCAGTGATTTATTCAATAATTCCTACCAACACAGTAGCTCAAGACATTACCGACGAATGGGGTACCTTTTTTTTTCTGGAGAGTAACATTGACCTAAGCTTTTCAAGCTAATAACTTTTCTTTAAATCCACTTTTTTTAAATGTGCTTGAATTTTTTCAATTAGCGGTAACTCTGCATTAACCTAGAAATTCAACAATATTCAGGGGCTGGGGAGCCCAGCCCGTAAGGCGTTTGCCTCGCTTGCTAAAGGTCCCAATTCGGCATTGATAATGCCAACTCATGAACGGTCTAAAAAGTATCTTCCCCGTATAGAGGGAGTACACTTCAAATATGCTCTGAAGTCCCAACGCTGCCTACGATGTCGCTCCTAAAAGTTGCCTACTCAGGTGTCGATTCGTCACTTGACTGTGGTTTTAATCTTCGCCAATAGCTCTAGTGCGATGATAATTCAACGCAACCTACTATACATGGACCAAAGTTACCCCATTGGACGGTACACCAGAAAATCCCTTTCTTTCACCACTTTTCCCCTAAAATTCCCTGTCTCGGTCGGATGCTCAGAGGGTGATGCTCCTCTCAAGTAATTAATGAGCCAGGGCCCGCGAAGGAGGGGTGCAGGGCTGCATAATGCAGTCAAAAGGCCGAACTTCCTCCCCATCCTCCGGAGAGAAAAGAAGCTCAAGATGAAGAAATGATCCGTGGAGGAGAGATGCGGAAGGGACTCCTTCCATTTGCATCAGTCGCTTGGCGGAGAGAAAGGTCGCCAAGTGGGGAGGGAAGGGGTTTAGTTTGACTAAACGCGCGTTGGGTTTGGGTGATGGTTCGTGATTTGTATTGGTTAGGTTAGTTTTAAATTATCACCGCACTAGAGCTATACGAGGACAATTGGCGATGGCGTCGTATTTTAGAACCACAGTCAAGTATTGAGATGACACCTGGGTAGGCACTCAACGCCACTTTTCTGGGGGACATCGCATGCAGCTGATCTACATTGTCAATCTATAGTTTGTCGACCCTGAAAGCTTGAACCAAACCTGTCTCTAAACTAGAAGGGGCACCGTTGGCTGATGCGAAACCCCGTGCAATCGTAACCTCGAGGCTCCTCGAGCCCAAATTTACAATTTATAAATACCCAATTATCTTTAAGAAATTTTTGCCTAGCGAAGTTTGCATGACTGAAAATTGCATTAGCAAATTACGAAGTTCCTAATGTTAAGTTAATGTTATTATTCGTCAAGTTCCAAATAATGTGTATCGTTCAACCAAATTTTGGAAAAAAGGTAATTACTTATAAAAGTACTAGTAACAGTACTAAAAATAATATTACTTAACTATACTTTTATTATAATAAAATAATTTATCTGAAATAATATTCGTAAGTTAGTGCGATGCTGTAAGCCCTGCGCCAAAAACGTCTATCTCAGATCACGGTACAGTACTATCGAAAGATCAATGTTTTGTCACCTAGATAATATTTCTTAAGTGTGAAATGGTTGAACTCGCCAACAGGGTTGATCTCTCGCCAAATGTAGCGCCCCCTGCGTGGGCGGCAGCTGGCCCCCGACGGATGCCCCCCTCTTCTTCTCAAGATGGCGGCCATCATTAGGGCCATTGACGGGGGCACGCGAGATCTCGGGATTCTTCTAATACATTTCAATGGCTACATGTTAAAAAGGGTTTGGTTGACAGGAACATTTCCGTACAGGTTTCTTATTTTAGTAAAATATTGAAGGAATGTAAGGTGGAGGGAAATGCCCCTGATGACTTGATCTCTTTTTGGGATTTTTTTATTATAAGGAAGGGGGAAGGTTTGTTGTTGTTTTTATGCCCATATTGCATTGACTTTGCATGAGATTCCATTAAGGATTTCTGCTGAGACAGGGAGCAAATGTTTAATGGAGTTTTTTTTTATTTGTTTGGGTTTTTTTGTTGGATTAGCATTGCGAAAGTTGCAGGGTCCAACTTGCAGATATAGGGATATAAAGCACATTCCACTAACGTTAGCCCCCCCTTCCCCACCCCCCTCCCCCTGGTCGGAATAAACAACTTTTTATAATATCGTCCAAAAAAACTAACTTTTTCAAATCAATAATCGTGGCAAAAGTGATGCTTTTAACAAAATCGTGTTTCAAAGTTACTTTAACGCACTGGTGCGACAAAGTAAATAAGAGCATCTGATTGGTGTAAAATACTTCATTTGAGCGTGATATTTTATTCGGCGGCTTTGTGATTGGTGTAAAATTCTTTATTTGAACGTGATTCTTTATTTGACGTCTTATTTCCAGTGCTAATCTAAGAAATACTTTTTGCACGTGATTTTAAAATAATCATTAATATAAATAATCACCTTCAAATCATTTGAACGTGATAATAAAATAATTAATAAGCCAATCAAAAAATGCCAATTTAATAAATACATTTCTGCACGTTATTATAAAAAATAGTGTATGACAACACGTTGAAAATAGCCTTTTTTAAACTCGTGAATTTATTTCACTTGTTTGTACCTCGCTCGTGAAATAATTTATTCAACTCGTTTAAAAAAGCCTTCATTTTCACACTAGTTGTATAAATAACTATTAAGCAGCGGAAAAAATCTTAATGACTATGTGTAAAAACTTTCTAGGAAATTTATTTAAAGCTAAAGATATTTTCATGGAACTCTAATACAATTGTAAGAAAAATCGCACAATCTTACATTATGTAGAACATCACCACTGAAAGCGGAAAATGTGTATGTCTAAATAACGTTAAATTTCATACAGTATAATTGCCCAAAATCATGCAATAAGATTGCTACACTCTCTCTCAAAGCATTAGCATTTGACCCTCATCTGAAAAGGATATTTGAAATCTAAGATTAATTTAAATGTGTCCTGTCTACGCGAAGACCGTGTAATAGACCTACACCTCCAACCAAGGCATGTGTACAGGTTACCATTTTTACCAAGTTAAAGCTCGCACTTATGTGTCGTTAGTTGGAAAAATCCTCTATTTTAAAGAATTAAATAATTTTGTTTTAATTAAATAAAAATATGAAAAACACGATTAAATAAAATTCACTCTAAAACCATTTTAGAATAAAAAATAAAAAGTTGAGAATGAAATGTGTAACATAAGTACGCAAAGTGCTCGCCTAATTGTTTTGAGTAGTGTATTATATGATCCCAAACAAAAGTCAAGTTCCTAGTCAAGGGAGTTTGTCTCGGTGCAAAACTACTCGGGCTTGTTATAAAGTATTGAAGAAGAAGAAGCATATAATTAGCAAATCACCCAAACCCTAAAATTTTGGGATACAAATACCAAAAAATGATATAGTTCCTGAGATGAATTACCTGGTATACATCGCCAAATAATTGATTGGTTGAGTTGACATGCAAGTCACATATATGAATTGCAAATGTCGGTCGTTCTAAATCACCGTATGGAATTTGTTTTTTCACTACTTTATACGAGATCATAATTAGTTATGTATATTCAAACACGGCACTCATAAAAAATATATATATAACAGCTATACTTAACTCAATATTAGCTTCCACACTAGGTTTATAACGTAAAAAGTGGAAGGTATTATAATCGTTCAGTCTGTCTGTCTGTCCGTCACCCACTTTCATAGCCCGAACTACAAATGCTACGGACAAGTGTGATACGTCAAAAATTTCAGCGCATCGAAATTAGAATACATTGAAAATTTCAGAAAAGAATTCGAGGTACTTCAATTATTTAAAAAAAGGCAAAATTTAATGCTCATTTAAAAAGCATAGGAAGCTATTTTTATTAGAATTAAATCACCATTGCAATTCGCAACAATCGCAGGAGAAACTTAAAATAAATTTATGTTTGCGACATCGATCAGTTTGAAATGACGTCAAATACATTTCACTACGAGATTCTTTGTATGTTGATATGAAATGTTTTCATTCTATTTAAAAGCGAGGAATATTACATATTTATTCTTTGAAATATAAATTAATTTTTGCAAACGATAAGTAATAATTATTGAATTTTCAAAATTAAATAAATGAAACTAGCCAAATTTAGCATGTAAATGTTTAATATAGAATATCAATGCTGTGTTTGGCGCTTTTTTACCTGTTAAACACAACTGTTGTTGTGGAAGCGGGTTAAGTGACAGATTCTGTTACAAACCTACTTGTTTAATACAACATCGTTCATTCAGTATTCACATGTAGAAGTATTGTATGGGGATCAAATGAACATACATTTTTTTAAGACACAATACATAGTTTAACATTTTTCGTCACTAAAATATAATGTTTGGGATACTGGTTATCTGAATAATTGCTCTATACGATAATCTAAATTAGCATTTCAAAAATAAACCTTTATACTTCTGCATCCTTTCTTACTTGTTTATAGAAAGGAATTTTTACCAGTATTACTAATTATAAACAATTATTCCTAACTCTACAACATATTGGTAGTACTTTAATATTATTCTTGCATGATGATGATTTTAATTGATAATACATTTGAAGTATACTGAATTGAATTTTTAAATTTAAAACTTTTTCAATTATATCTATCATTTAATTTTATTACAGCAATTTCATTAGAATATTGTTTTTTCTTTACAATTTATCTGTTAAAAAAAACATTTTTTATGTTAAAATTATAAATTGTTCGTTTAAAATAAACACATTTTCTTTGTTAATTATCCGATATTTTTCTGGCACATCAGCTTAAAGTTTTAACTGTAAAAACAACATACTTTTTTTCGTTTTTAAGAAAACGATTAAATTTTATATGGTTAAAGACAATTGTATCTACATATAATTTTGTATCGCATGACGCCATAAGTATCTGAATTGCGTAAATATACACTAATATTTATAGCCCCAAGTGTCTAACACACTCTTGATATTTCTAATATTTCTATATTTAAATAACATTTCTCCCTTCAGGGAATTTCATATATATTTTACCTATCTACTCTTCAAATTAATTTCCCCTGAAGGTGAACAGCTTAATCCTCTCCCGATCGCAAATTTCTTCCGTAGCCCCCTGGGCCTAAACACAAATTAAACAGACGCCTGAAGCCAGATGTCAACTGCATATTTTCACGTCAAGCATCTGACCGCCAGAGTTAGTTATTAGCTATTTTTAAATATATTCTTCAGTCGAAAAAAATGCTTATGCCCAATGTAATAACATGTAACACCAGCCCTTTTTTGACTGAACTTTTCCACCTTATTATTTGTGGGCGCTGGAGTAAATTAAGCCTCCAGGACTTTGATGGCCCAGGGGCCAATGCCGAAATGAGTTTTATTTACCTTCTAACTCAAATTCCAAATGAAGAACTGAGTTAGGGTGTGTAACTTTGGAAATTTTAAAGAACTTGCCGAAAAAGTAAGGCGAACTTAAAAATACTACCATCCATTTATTTGTGGTTTTGATATGTATGTGATTAAGCGCGCGAAAATGTCATATTGCCTTAGAATTATTTTATTTCCCCAATAATTTCTGTATCTTTATTATCAATTGAGAATTTTAGAAATTGTCGTATTGAACGTATGTAACGTACAACAATTATAATTTAGGAACTTTTGGATAAGTAAAAGAGTTAACTTTAGGGTACCTTTTCATTTATCCCTGGTTCTAATATGTTGAATATTGAACTTAAAAATATCATATGTTTCATCTATTTATCTAATTTCACAAACGATTTCGGGAAGTAAAAGCATAAAATTTCTCTCATTATATTTAGAAAGTAAATATTCCATACCAATAAGTACTCAATACCAAAAATACTTTTATCGAACTTTTTTCCTGAACGTGTAAATACATTTAATAACAATAATAACGTTACGAATTCCTGAGATCGTATGGAAAATTAAATATACAAGTTGAAATTTCTATCTTTATTTTTAAGTTTTAGATTGTTTAATAAAATGACATCATAAGTGCGACTAAGTTATCTTATTTTACTTTTGATATTATATATTTGCTATAGACATCGAAATTTCGCTTTGTTTATAAAAAAAATACAAATTCGATGCATATAATTATTTTGAATATATTGTTGGCAAAACTTGTCAAACTATACGTTATTTATCAAATGAAAATTAATGCATGAATAATGATTTCTAAATGACTTTTTTTTAGACTTTTACTTTGTAATAGATAATATAAAAATAATTTCAACAAAATGCTCTTGATGAGAATCTTAAAGCTTGGTCTCGATATTTTAATACATTTACGTTCAATGACTTTAGAAAACCTGATTAAAATTTTTATCGAACCTGAAATGCTTTAGCTGACATTTAGAACTTCTTGGGTGATTTGTGAATTTTTAAATTCACTTGTAACATTCCAAAATAAAAGTTTTCTAGCTTTACTATCTTTTATTACTTATATAAAGTTACGTATGCTATTAATTAACATGTTTTAGTTTTCATTTCAAGTGGGTTGCTTTTTTGAAATGGATTTAAATTATTACAGTATGAGTGAGGTCGTTATTTAACTTTATATTTAACTAACTTTCATACTCAACTATAAACTCAGATTTACTATATTTTTTTACCTTCTCAGACTTACGTGTGGGAGTGATCTTTTATACATTACTTACTCGCATATACTCATTAATTACAGTTACAGATAAAATATTTAATTAAGTTATATTTTTATGCTTAATTTTAACAAACTTTTCCACCGTTTTTCGTTTAAAACGTCTTTATAACTATATCTATTTTCCATCATTATAGTTCGATTGCCAAATCTAAGCATTTTCCGATCATTAGTATCGCTCAATTAATAGACTTTTTATTATTTAATTTAAATAAAAGAGAAAATTTTAATTTAATTCAAATTGCTTTTCCAATTTAATCTTTTTTTAAACTTTTTTTTATTCAGATGAAAAAAACTATAGAATAAAAAAATAAAAAGAATAAATATAGTTTATTTATGTCCAAAATAAGCTATTCCGAAGTTATTTAGATACAAAACTATAAATGAGCAATTGAAAATAAATTGACAAATTACGGCTTCGATAGTATTTGGAATGATATAAAAACTTTAAACATTTTCAATCGAATAGACTCGGACATGTTAATATTTCTTTTCAGACTTATAGATTTTTGACTAACAACTAATGCACTGTTTGAATTTTTTTTTTAATTGCCTCAATTTTGATTTAAAAATAGAAGTTAAATTATTAAACATTGCATACATAATATTTAAAAAATAGAATTTTTATAAACTTGCTGGTTCTTTCATTGGCTTTTAGGGCCATCTAGTGTTCATTTTGTAAACCATTTTAGGAAAGTTTTCTGTATTCCAAAAAAAAATCCTGCATTTTTATAAATGGCTTTTCTAAATTATTTTTATGAACAACAAAATTTTCTTAAAGAACTAATATGGCCTACTTTCCCGTTACTTAAATACTTTCTGAAATTCTAATCGGGAAACAACTGGGTTCCTAATAGTAAATAACATCAACAACCGTTTATACACTAGATTTATACACATTAGAAAAAAAATCGCTAAACACAGCATCCAGCTATAATTTAAACTTCTAAAAGCCAAAATCAACTACTTTCCTTATTATTCTTTCACAAATTAACTTAATATTATTTATTATCTGCTCGATTTATTTGTAGTTCGAAAAATAATTAAATATTTATTAATAACAAAAGTAATGAAACTACTAAAAACTGCATTAAAAAAAAGAAATGAAAATTAAAACTAAGCATAATTGTATGCAAAAAATGTGCCTTGGCGCTTTCTTGGTAAAAAATTAATGAACAATCAAAGCATCACAATGTGCTACATTTTAAGACGTCATTCCAAACTGATTCATGAACAAATTATTTTGCTTCAACTATTTTTAAATAAATAAAGTTTCTCACGCCATTGTTGATTTGGCAACAGTGATTTAAATGACTCAAAATTGAATTTCAATGCTAATTCAATGGGAAATTCGTAGACAGATAGTAGATTTATGTCCGCCCGGACACAGACAGACGGACAAAAAATATGAAAGTTGGGTCTCTGTAAAATAAGTAGCGAAGAATAGACCATTTTAAGCTTTCTTCTATTGATATAATAATATATTAGTGCTCGCAAGTCAGAACCGTGGTCAAGTGACGAGGTTGACACTTAACCTGACACCCAAAGGAACTTCGAGTGACATCGTTCACAATCGCTGTCGAAACACATACAGAGACCCTACGAATAATTGCCGTTTTTTTTCTAACAAATATTTGTTTACAAGATAGCCAGCGGGGCCTGAACTCAGATAGTCTCTTAGCTACTATGCTAACGTATCTAACCACTCGGCCACTTTGGCCTAGAGCCACTAGAAAGGGAGGCCGGCGCGATCGCCATCTTGTGTCTTTAGGGTTACCGCATTCTTCTTTTCTACGTGGATCATGAATGTAGACTGCTTTCTTTCTGTCCCGTTTATTTTTTTAAAATAAACAACAAATTATTCGGAAAATCAGTTTGCAATGGGTGGATGCGCAGCTATTAATTGCTCTAATTCATCGTATTCGAAAGTTGCTTCGAAAAAACGAAGAGTGTTTCGATTTCCTAGTGACCAAAAAAGACGCCAGCAATGGATCCAGAATTGCCGCCGAGACAAATGGATTCCAAGTAAAAATGCTGTTTTATGCGAGGTAAGTTCATTTTAAAAAGTAATTACGATTATATAACACTAATATTTCAAGTATTTTGTGTGTCATTTCATTAAATTTCGATTTGCAGTCGGTGTTTTAAATCTTGTTTTACAATCCTGCTTCGCATTGTTGTCTAGTTGAAGTTGATGTTTATAAAGGGTACAAGATTTCTTTAAATCTGTAAAATAAGTAACGGTTAACATTTTTTAATAGATTTAGTGCGCTTAGATTTAGTTTAATAGATAGTTATATTTAAATTCATCAATACTTTTATTTCAATATTTTAGCGTGTTTATATTATATTTAGGGTTACATTATGCCTCACTAAGGTAAACAAATTTTCGTCGCCAACACTCCGCCGCCAACCAAGTTTGTCTTGAAAACTTGACTAATTGTATTTATAATAGCTTTGGTAACTTAAAACGTATTACATAAATTTTAATCTAATAACTTTATTTTAATTTTCTTTCAACACAGTTTGTGTTACATATTTTAATTACTGTATTATATGTAATTGCAATTAATTTTTAAACATTTCTTATGTCTTGTACAGAAATGTTCTGGAAATGTTATTTAGAAGTAGAAAAATTCCCTTAATTTTTTATGTTAAATTAAAATAATTATATTTAATTTCTTTAAACAGTACTAATTGAAAATATGAGTACAGTAGTGGGGGATTTAAACAGTATTATACAGTTTTATGAGTAGCTTTAAGCAATTGTTTCTCTAAACACATACGATACTCTATAATTTAAGATACTTTTCTAGTTTATTTTATTCATTGCGAAATGATATAAATTCTTGCAAATCTATATAAAAATATATCATTTGTTCTTAAAATAATCTTCTTTTGTAGTACTCAACAACTTGCTTAGTTAAACTGCAGCAGTCTGGAACACCAATCTTGCATTTTGCAATAATTTCATTAATGAACGTATATACAATAAAAAATTATTTGACTATGTACCTTGTAGTGTTTTATTTTTTAAATGAAAATGCTTAAGGGGAATGGACGCGCTGGACCTCGGGTCTCCAAAGCAAAGTGCATCAGCGGTAATCCAAAGGCGAAAAAAATATTTTCTGTGCCCAATTTCTCGGGCTGCATTGAATATTTTTACTAACAGATTGTTTTATGTGATAAATGTAGCTGACTTGCAAGTCCCGACAATCCCACTTTTTGAAATCGGTTTGAATATTTTTTTTAAATTTTCAATAAATAATTTTACAAAAAGTATTCGAAGCAATTTTAAAAAGTGGGATTATAGAGACTTGTAAGTTATTACATTTATTATTTAAAAAAATGCGTTTGTAAAAATATTCAATATACAGCCGGAGAAATGTGGCAGAGGAAATATTTTTTTCCCCATTGGATTACCACTGAGGCACTTGAGCTTGGAGACCCGCGGTCCAGCGCGCCCATTCCCCCTTAATGAAGTTAAACAAATTTAAATTTATTTCATTGTTGTATTTACTAAAAAATTGTAGATTAATAAAAACAAAACGTTTGAATAGATTTTGTATGTTTCAGTTCTGCAATACAATTTTATTTTAACTAAAGGTCTTATTTTGTTTTGTGTGAAATGTAATTAATACAATATATTCATTATAAAAAAAGATTTATTAATTGGCAAAAAAAGCCTCTGAGTAGCTGTAGAGTCACTAGATTATTGTAAATAAAATAATTTACAGCAAATATGAAATTTAAAAAAAATACCAGCATATTCCATTTCAAAATCTAGGCATTGTTCTATAAGGTTCAAATATATGTCATACAGCAAAAATTATTCATAATTTGGCATAACTACGCGATTTTTTTAACAAAATAATCTAAAAGTCGCCAAGTTACGCTAAATCGCCAAACCTGAAGCTCATTTTCCGGTGACAAAAAAAACTGACATGATTTCATTGTGAGTCGCCAAGTTAGCGCTGCATTGCCAACGCGCAGCACACATAAAATAATTTCTAATTAAAGGGGTAAAAATGAGCGAAAAATGCAATTTCTCGCTCTTAATGCATTAAAGTAACATGCTTGAAACCGATTTTATGCAGTTTTCATGGCCTTTTAGACCTGCATTTACTATAGCGCGTTATCGAAGTTGGGAAATTTTAACATTGCTTTCAACTGTAGACCGCCAAATTGCGCCAACTGATAGACTCAAGATGGCGATCGCGTCAGCTCCCCTGTTATAGGAGCCTTACTGTGGCCCACCCATCAACAATTTTAATTTAACGTCATGAGCTTGATTGCAGTTATAGTTTAGTTTGAATTATCGTCGCACTTGAGCTACACGAGGGCTATTGATGACTGGCGTCGGAATTTAGAACCACAGTCAATAGGGTATTTGACTAAAAAAAATTTACTGGCTTAAAATATTCCTATGCCAAAAATATTAGACCCGTATTTTTTCTTTTTTTCAAAAACCCCATAAAAAGGGAGAAAAATGAATTTTAAAATTAGGACGAAAAATTACGCCCGAAAACGCTTTGTGGCTGTCACATGGTATCTATGACGTCACTAGTAATTATAAACAAACTTTGAAGCACCCCATTTTGGAATCTACACTAAGCAAATTTGAACTATCCACTTCTGTAAAACCTCCTTCCATTATCTATATAATTCTTATTTTAATAGTTTATTAGTTTAAATCCAGTTTAATTGCAAGCAAAAAAACAACACACCGGTTTGTTTATATATACTAGTGACGTCAACCAAATCGACGTGTTTGTGATCACGTGACGTACCGATGAAAAATAAGCCATTTTAAAATGATTTTTACTAATTATTTAAAGATTTAATTTGCAAAAAAATATATGCGTTTGTTATTTTTGGGTTCAAACTATAATTAATTTAATATTGGAAGGTATTTTAGCGATACAGTCAAGTACCCTATTGACGAGCCGACACCTGAGTATGCATCCAACGCAACCGTTAAGGGCGACATCGTACGCTGATTGTAGTTATAGATCTACCTGGGTACCCAGTACAATATTACCCTTTGATCGCAGTTATAACTTACTGGCTGCATTACAACCCGTAAATAGTTGAAGCCCAATGCGGCGTCCAGTTAAATTGCATTTTATGAGGCCTGGGCTGGGGGGCTGGGGAGCCCAGTCGGTTAAGGCTTTTGGCTTGCATGCGGAAAGTCCCAGGTTCGGGTCCGGGCATCGCCAAAATAACAGCCGACCTATAAACGGCCCGTGCTGCCAAAAATGTCCGACGAATAATACCCCGTGTAGCGGGAGAGCACGTTAAACATGCTCCAAAGTAAATATGCTCCAAACACTGCGTACGATGTCGCCCTTAACGGTTGCGTTGGGTGCCTACTCAGGTGGCGGCTCGTCACTTGACTGTGGTTCTAAATTATGACGCCCGTCGCCAATAGCCCTCGTGTAGCTCTAGTGCGACGATATTCAAACTAAACTAAACCGACTGGGCGGCTAAATGGTTACTGGTTAGGGAAAATGCCAGGCTGTCAGAAGGTCCCGGTTTCAAGCCCCGGCAGATGTCGTGGGTATATGTGTTGTTTTTCTGCATTTGTTCTGCGACATCTGTGCTCATTAAGTCTGTGGACTCGAAAGTCCCGTTCAAGCACCCCCCGCACGATGGCTCCACTGACTTACTTTGGGTGCCCGCTCAGGTGTCAGGCACGTCACTTGACCACTGTTTAAAATTGCGAGGCATAATTGGCTGTGTTAAAAGCTCCATAGATGCTTAAAAATAATAGACAGCCGAAAAACGTACATCAGAACCCGAGTCCCATCAGGTAACAGACCTTCAGGGCCGTAGTGAGCCTAGTGGTCAGCGTCTCGGTCTCGGGATCGGAAGGTCCTGCGATCGAGTCCCGGTACCACTGAAGACCTACCGAGTATATGCGGAGTACGTGCTCGTTAAATCTGTTGGTGTCCGAAGTCCTCTAAGTTCCATACAATCAATACCTCTGAGGTGACAAGCAATCTGGGGATCCTCTAGTTGGCCTCTGTCTCTAAAAATTCAGATGGATCACTTGTGTGTTGTTGCTGTTCTGTGTCTGTCTTACTTGACGAAGGTTTAAAGCGGGTCCCTGACCAAGCCACAAACTGGAATATATATGTCTACCAACCAACCAACCAACAGACCTTCATTGACAACAGTGTATCAAATTTGAGAAACTATAAATTGGTTGCGTCAAAATCCTGTAGATAAAAATAAGTATCAGAAATCGTAACCATCAAATACCTTCACTGAGCCTCAACCCTTTCCCACCAGATGCCGCTACTTTCCGGTGGTTTCTCCAGCGCTGCCACACCAGAAATAGAAAAAGCTAATAAAAAAACCTCCTGCACGATAAAAGGGGAGAATAGAGCAGCGAGTATGCAAAAGAACACACACATGCATAAAAAAATAGAACTTTATGATGGATCACCCCCGTTCAGAGACAGACACGCAGACGTTTTTCAACCCGTTCTGCCCTTAAAAAAAATCGCGGAATGCAGGCTCAACCTTGGCCTACATAAAAAGGGGTGGCGAAGGGTTATCTGTGAGGCATAAAAAAGGGTTGACAATAGACTGCTGTATTTTGTGGCACCTGTTGACGCTGGAAAAGGGGTTAGGAGAGGGGATTTTAACCAGGTGTGGGAGAAGGGTTACGATACAATGTTGCTGAAAGTGGTAGAGTACCTGTATTCAAGTGAGAGTGTCATGTTCCTGTCAGTACCTTTGCAGGCGTGTTCCGGACATAATCCCGACAAAGAAATAATGCTGACAGGGTATAAATTCCTACAGGGTGGAAATCCTGACAAATCAATAAATTAATGCCGTTATGCTTAATTAAAGGCAATTTAATTAATAATTTTTGCATTAGTATTTTTGCATTTTTTGGCCCTCGGAATTATGGCCTGTCGGAATTTCGGCTGTCGGCATTTTGGCTTGATGGGATATTTCGGCTGTCGGGCTTACGTCTCAGACTCCTTCACAGGTTCAGTCCGCATTCTATAAATAGATCGTTCTAAGCACAGAAACAATCTCCGCCACCGAAACAATCTCCACCACCTCCGAAACAATCTCCGCCACGGGTTGTTAAATGCTTCCCTTTATCACTAGGCAACTTTAGTGACAATTTTTTTCCATCTAGGCCAAAAGTGCTGCGCCGTGTGTTTACCTAGCTGATGACCAAAGTGATTGCCATTTTGCCAAAGTTGTTATGACTCTAATATATGTTAGTCGAGCTAATATCTAGAGACTTTATTCTTCTCAAATAATGTTGCAGTGGATTAAGATGAAGATATCGGCACGCGAAAAGAAATGGAAGTCATTTCATAGTCAAGAAATAGGACCAGATAAAACTCACAGCTAACTTTGAATTGGATTTCAATTTGAAGCGTCTTATTTTATTCTTTAAAGCAGTATGAGACACAAAAATCGTCAAAAAAAATTTATAGGTAAATGATTAAAGAAATTTTTTTTAATATAATCAATCATTTATATTTATAACATCATTTCTGTATAATTTGACGTAAAAATTGGATTTCTATATGCATTACAATATTAAAACAAACGAGCGGTTTTAACTCAGTCAGAGTTTATTTCCACTCCTTTCCGTGCCGAAAATGCACTTCTCCTATAGGAGTGAATTTCACTCTTTTGTTTTAAGAGTGTAGAACGTGAGATATTTAGTTATTTTTAATTATGCTACCTGCTAAGTTATTGCTTATGCTAAGTTAAATATGCTACCATACCCCTTTAAAAATGGATTATTAAAATTCAAAAAATAAACAGCTGAGTCGGTCAGAGTGATAGTAATAGTTTGTTTCAGAATCAAAGTATTATTCATTGATTTAAATTTTTCGTAAGCTTTTTTTAAAAAATGAATAAAAATTCGCTTCACAAACTTTTTTTTAAAAAAACCTTAATCTCTTCCATTTTAAAACAATATCGCAAACTACAAAAGCAAAACATTTTTGCTTGTTTAAAACACTTTTTGATTTGAAAAACACACCAAACGTTATTTTCACAAATATTTTAAATCGCCAAGCATGCAAAAAAATCTCGCCTTGACCAAAGAAATAGCATCAGCTTATCCCGGCAGAGGTGAAGTTTTTTTTTAAAGAGTAGTGAGGATATTTTTGGATCGATATTTGCCTAATAACCCATGAACGTGTGTGTGTGGGGGGGGGGATTGAAAAATAAGGTGGGGGTGAATCCGGAATGGACCGGGTCGGGCGGGTCCATTTTTGATTTTCTGAGGGTTGACCGGTGCTTAGATGGGGATTTGAATGGTTTTAAAGTATCGTTTTTGAGGGTTTTAATCAAAAGTATAGATTTTTTAATCAATGGTATGGATTTTTTAATCAATGGTATAAATTTTTTAATCAATAGCATAGGTTTTTTTTTATTGATATTGATGTATATTTCTTTATTGAAATTTGTAATGGTTTAAGCAGGGTGAAGCTATTTTTGGAGGATGACTTCCATCTACTTGGGAAAATAAACTATAAATGAACGATAGTGTCCCAAAACTATATTTCCTAATTTCGGAATCCGCGAAAACATATGTACGTGCCCTCATGTGGAAATTGCATCTGTGACTTATAGAGGGGAAAATTACTAATATTTCTTTAAAGGCAATTAGTTGTGGACCTTTTATTGTAAAATTTATTTAGTCCATGTATATTCCAACTGTAACATTTTAAATCAATGCATTAACAATTGTTTTCTCAATGTTTAAAGCCAACACTAGTTTTACTTTCAAAAACCAAATATTGAAATGTAAGGAATGAAAATACTGCGATTGGGTCGAAAATCCGAAATGGAGATTTTGTGTTTATTACACGTTTTGGGGGTGATTGTAATTTTTTTTTGTTTTTTTTTTTAACTATTGGTTCGTCTGTCTGTCTGAAACCAATCTATATCTCGAACTAAAAGAGCTACATACTCTAAATTCGGTACAAGAGTTTCCTGTACCTGCCGGACGTCATAATAAGGTTTTTGAGAAAATCTCGCATGCGCAAATGGTAGCTGCCACAGAACTTTTAAGGTTTTAAAGTTATAGAAATTACCTTTACATGTATTGATTTATTGAGTGGTGAATGAAAGTCTTGTAGTTGCACACCCCTAGTTTTAAAAAACTTGCCTGTGGACTCACTAGTTATGAGAATAAGACAGATGCTAGTCCGCCAAATAAATCTTCAATAGAAAGCCACGAAACTAAGAAAGTCCATCTTGCAAAAGAAAAGCCATCCTTCCAAAGAATTATTAATTTTCCCGCCATTATCTTGGAGAGGAATGTCTCATCCGACGACACCGTGGCTAAAATGGCTACCGGTGCGTCGAGAAATGTCTTAAAAATGACATTTATTATTTATGGACGACATCTTTTTCTTGAAAGAAAATCTTCTGCTACTTGGACCACAATGGTAAGAGTGAGATAAGGACCCTGCGAGTCCCTGTGTGAACTTTAGTTCAATGATTTGTTGCATTTTTTTTTTTTTTTTTTTTTGTGTTCACGTAAATTTTTAAGCTTTACAAGAGTTCCCTAGTACAGACAACTTTTTTTTCTTCCCAGAATAGCAGTTATAAACGGTGTGTGTAGCCAAAAAAGTCAGACAAATAATATCCATGTAAAGGGAGTGCCCGTTAAATATTCTATATGTCCCGATGTCCCTTGAAAAGTTGCGTTGGATGCCTACTCAGGTGTCGCGTCGGCTCGTCAATTGGCTGTGGTCCTAAATTGCGACGTCCTTCGCCAATAGTCCTTGTGTATCTCTAGCGCGACGTTATTTCAAACAAAACAAATACTCTCAGAATATTTATTCATTATTTTTTAACGACTATTCTAAAAAAAATCAATTTTAATGAACAAAAAACCGCTTTGATCTTTATACGGGAAGCCGATGGATGGAGATCAGAGGGGAACATCTTCGTCTTTTGAACTCACTGCGCCATCTATCGGGAAGAGTAGTAAAAACAAATTAGGGGACGCGGTGCCATAAAGAACATCATTTTAAATTTAGCGTCGTAAAAAAATTTTTATTAAATCTTGTTAATATACTTTTAAAAAATGTAAAAGTATTCAAGGGTTGTCACCAAGTGCAGAATTTAATTTAGTTTTTAATTTTATAATTTGTAATTTCTTACTTTATTTTTTTTTAATTTTTCAAAAATACAATTTATAAAAAAACAGTACTTTTTAACAATTTTTTTTTGTAAACCTTCTCTTGAATGTATTCCTTCTATGAACCTTCTATGAAATGTATTTATCAGAATGGTCTATGAGAATGAAATATGGAATTAGGCATAGAATTAACCACTAAAAAATTTTGAGCCTTTATTTTAAAATAAAAATCTTTAAAACAGCTGTAAAAAATCTAGTTAATCAAAAAAATATTAACTATTTTTTTACAGATATAAACGGATACAATATTAAGGCGAACATTGTTTATGCTGTTAAGTAATCGTTTGTGTAGTTTTTTATAATATTTAAATTAACTAACTATGTATTATAATTCCATAGGCTTATTTTATATTTTAAAATGACATAATAAACATAATGGGGACGTCGGTCTCCGTTAAACGAATCAAATGACCAATTAAATCAAAAGTTTAAAACATTAAATTTGCAGTGGAAATAATAATTTTTGTTCTGATAATCCGCCGGAATTTTTTTTATCAAAACCACGTTCAACTAAATCAAGACTAATTTTATACACTAATTTGTTTCTCTTTAAATTTTCTTTACTTTTTTTTAACGTTTCGGGTTTTTCTTTTACTTTCAATTTTCCAGAAAATAATTTTCTTGTTCGACAAGTAAGTTTATAGATTTTTAATGCAGGGTTTAAAAAATATATATATATTAAATAGTTTGGAAAGAAAACTCAGTTTATTTTCGGTTATTCTCAGTTATGTTTTGAACTAGAGCTACGCAAGCTATTTACGATATGTGTAGTCGATAATCATTGCAGATTTTTGTAATTGATTTTGATGGTTAAAATGATAATTTAAAACACAAGTTATAAAAAAATATACAGCGCAAATTTATATGCGTTTTTAAGTAGGACTAGTTAAGAAGAAAGTTAATATCGAATATTTTACCCCATACTACTGTCATACATTTTAAAATCCTACTTATATATCCTTTTAAGCGTTTAATTTTTTGTTAATTAACGCCAAATCATCAGGAAAAGTTACAGGCGTTGGTCTCTCAAAGTGAAGTTATGAACAGACTAAAATAACTTACTTTCCTGTTGTTTCTTAGCTTAATCATTGAAATTCTCAGAGTACAGATAGACAGACGAAAAGAGTAAACGGTGGGTCACGGATGTCACATATTTCTAAAAAAAAAATATATAATTTTTAAAATGGAACTATTATATAACTGAAATTATAATAGACTGTCTTATAAAGGACAGATTTACAGACGGACGGAAAAGAACATAGACATATAGACGAAAAGAAATATATATACTGCCGTTGGCAGGTAAACTGCACTAATCGCAACAATGAGTTGTACCATTTTTGATCTGAAATAAATAAAAAATTCCAGTATGTTTTCTTAATTGTTAGACTAATTGAGTACTTGCAACAATGATCCAAGTTATTATGGTAGTTACTGCAGTTTACCTGCCCACGGCAGTATAGATCTCTGGTCATACCTTTCTTACAAAAAAACGAATTTTTAAAAGTGGACGGGTGGATAAGAATTGGGAAGAAGAGTACAGACGGACGGAAATCTCCACGATGTCAATACCTTTTAACAATATCTGTTACCTTAAGCCGCTTTTAGATGTTGAGTTCTACACCTGAGCTGGTAAAACACATGTTCCTTTTAAGTTAAATTCTTATTTCGTAAATAAAGCACCATATTTTATTTTAGTTTGGGGGGGTATACTTAACTCTGAATGATGTCGATCGGAATCAGTTAAAATTTTAATTGCCCAATTTATATATATTTTTTTAATATTTTGTTTTCAATTTGAAAGAATTTAAGTGGAAAGTAGGGCATTGAATTGGTAGGAATATCAGCCCGTGCTTTTTTAACTTCCGTTCTAACCGTCCAACTTTCAAAATTCGTATTTATTTTTTTATTTCCTTATGAAAAAAAGGCTACACATGCCTACCTTTTATAATGTTAACCGTCCGTCTGTCTCCGTCCATACTGTAAGAATTTCTAAATGATATTCAAGTTAAGGAAAGTGGGTATTATTTAAGGGGTTTTTTTGAAAAATTTAAAATAAAAATAAGAAATAAAGAAAATATGTTTGTTATTTAAAAACATAAAAAGTAAAATCAACACGAAAATTTTACTCCGATATTAGTTTCACACTATTCTATGCCGTTAGATAAAAACTGGTCCCGAATCGGCATATCACACTATATAAGTTTGTTAACCCTCTGATTGATACCCACGTATAAACACGTGACGTGACTGTCAGGTAAACACGTCACCTGACTTCACCTAATCCTGCTTCAAAAGGAGGTAAGAAAACATTATTTTTACAATAGAGTTGTCAATGAGTGGAATGCTTTACCCATAGAGTTAGGAAGTAGAGGTAGAGGGGTCTATGAGTTCAAATGGTTTGAAGCAGGGCTGTCAGGTTTTTCGAGCCCTGTCAGGTTTTACTGCGCATCACATACTGGCACTGAGGTATCCCAAGATGCACCGCTCTAGCGGTGTTTTGAGCTACTGCGCATAACATAGTGACCGAAACTGGCACTGAGGTATCCCAAGATGCACCGCTCTAGTCTGCTTCATTTGTGCGCTACTGCGCATATACATGGACCTCTCTATTCTCTTTCGTACCTCTATGGCTTTACCAGATTATGTTGTGTATTCGAAGAGAGTAGAAAATTTAAGAAGAATATTGATAGTTATTGGAAACTAGTAAAGAATTCGAAATATTTTGGACCAACCTTGCTGGGCTTCTGATCTGTTGTTGGTGGACAATTTTTGTATTTGTATTACGCATTACCAAATAAATTTTACCCTTAAAACAGCGTCATTTTTCCTTGGTATTTTACATGGACTTGCTAAAGTGTAAATCTGAGAATTTATACCTTATATTATTACTTTTTACTCTAGTCGTTGTCACTGTACTTTTTTTTCAAGAATATGGGATCGGATTAGTATATAAAAATCCCTCCCTGCAGGCTTGATTTATACAAAATCCTATTTCAACGTTTTAAGCGACTAAAATACATTTTTCGTCACGAGGGAAAAAAAAACTGTCGCTTGAAATTCATTTCTTACAAGTGATAATCTCTCCCCTTCTACTGTAATTTCAGATGTCGTTTCACCTACCTCCCCCTACCTTTACATACAAAAAAATATTGATTTGCATACATGAATTGATGAAAAGCGAAAATACATGAAAAAAAAGTAAATTTATCATCAGAAGAAAGGAAAAATGTAAGAAAAAAGGGGGGTGAACTGATTTTATTTTTGAATAAAAAAATGTCTTTAGGTGAAAAGAAATGGAAAGGGGGGGGAGGGTTAAAAACATCTATATTTTGTGTTTATCTGCGTCGTCCAATAGGCAACGCTGTAGTCCAGCTAGCATAATCTCCATTTCTCTTAGCAACTTACTCTGGTTACCATAGCAACGGACATCACCTTTTTCTTCTTCTTCTTCGCTCAGATTTCTCAGTCTCTCGTTTTCCATTAAAAATTCTTTTTTTTTCTTTTTCTTTTCTTTCTTCTTCGTTCTTATTTCGTGAAATTTCATTTGTGTCGCGTTGGATGGAGAAGGGGACGTGTGTGGGGGGGGGGGGAGGGTGACACGGAAAAGTAGCCAATCAGAAAGGGAAAAAAGTGCTCTTGAATTGAACCAAAGGGGCTTCTTGAAAATATAGTGAGTTTTGAAAAGGGGGAGGGGGGATGAATTTAATCATGTATTGATTGTGTGATGGTGTCGTTATTTTTGTTTGTACTTTCTGCGCAGTTGTCAAGATATTCTATAATTTAAAGTTAAAAATTTTAAAAATCTATTGACTTACAATAACATTTTAATGCTTTTTGCATATGCCAATTTTGAATTATAGTTTTCTTATTTGTTAGTATTTTTTAGAAAAAAATAACAGCAATACTTTTCACGAAAACGCTCCTTTAAAAAAATTTGTCTCATTTGGCTCGTTTAGGTAAGAATTTGGCGAGTTTGACAACGTATTTGGCGAAATAATGAAAACGTTAAACCCTAATATGCAGCTCTAGTACGTTAGGCTTCGAACATCCATCATAGTTATAATTCACGGAAATAGGTAGCTTAAATATGCATATTTGCAAACAACAGAACCATCCATGAAAAAATCATTACCTAAACCCAATATAAAATCCTAGAATGGAGACTAAACGGAATTACGTCACTTGAAACATGTCAATTATTTTTCAAATAATGAATTTAGTTTCTGAAGGTATTGGCAACAGAATAAAATAAACATTTTTAATTTTAATTATTTTCCTAAAAGTTTTATTTAATTTATTCTGCCGAATGGCATCGCGAAAGGAGAAAAAAATTTATCGGATTTGAGCGAAAGTGGTGTATTTTTTCAGAATATTCGTATTTTCGTAAAAATAGAACAGTTTGAGCTCTGACAGTTCAAAATCTGTAACTTAAGTATGAACTACACATTTGTGCCAAGTTACGAGTCAAACAAATGTCTAGTTTAAGAGTCTATATGGAACATACATACACACACACACAAAACTTCATTTTTAGCTTCCACACTACTTTTATAACGTAAAAAGTGGAAGGTATTATTAATCGTTCAGTCCGTCTGTCCGACCGTCACCCACTTTCATAGAAACTACAAATGCTACGGACAAGTGTGATACGTCAAAAAATTCAGCGCATCGAAATTTTCAGAAAAGAATTCGAATTCGAAGTACTTCAATTATTTAAAAAAAACTGCAAAATTAAATGCTCATTTAAAAAGCATAGGAAGCCATTTTTATTAGAATTTAATCACCATTGCCATTCGCAACAATCGCTCGAGAAACTTATTTTTTTAGACAATAAATTAAAATCAATTTGAAATGACGACAAATATATTTCACTACGGATTCTTTGTATATTGATATGAAATGTTTTCATTCTATTTAAAAGCGAGAAATATTTCATATTTATTCTTTGAAATATAAATTAATATTTGTCAACGATAAGTAATAATTATTGAATTTTCGAAATAAAATTAATGAAACCAGCCAAATTTAGCATGTAAATGTTTTATTATAGAATTAATGCTGTGTTTGGAGCCTTTTTACCTATTAAACACAACTGTTGTGTGGAAGCGGGTTAAGTGACAGATTCTGTTACAAACCTACTTGTTATTATTATAGATTCTAAAAATCTAATTTTGTGAAATAGTTTCATTATGCATCCAGAATGATATGGTAAAAATTAGAGGGGAAAATCTAAATTTTTTAAACTAAAATTTAAGAGGGAAAAATTTGGAATCATAACTTTTGAATAAATTATAGCAATATTTTTTCAAAACTTTATTTGTCAAAAAAGTTAAAACCAATTGTCAAACATCTAAGATTGCAAGCGTTAAGAATTTAGGGTCAATTTATTTCATAAAATATTTTGGGAGTGAATTTTATTTTACCATGTTTTTCCTATTTTCATTTAATTAAAACAAACATTATTTAATTCTTCAAAAGACATGACTCTTTTATCTAACGATAAATAAGTGCAAGCTCAACTTAATGAGGAAAAAATCGCAAGCTGATGATTCCAAATGGAATCATGAGTGTTTAAACCGTGAATTCCTAATTGTTTTGAGCAGTGTATGATGCAATTATTCATTTCCTATTTATTTTCTCTAGGTTTCTTGGCCGCGGATCCATGTTTGTGTTCTCCAGTGCTCAATTCGAGAACCTAGTGCTTCCGTACGCACACTTGCGCGGCCGATGGGCTACCGAAGGCAACATGCTGGATCTAGGGGCTGGCGACGGAAAGGTGACAAGCGTCATGGCACGCAACTTCCGGCACACTTATGTCACAGAGATGTCCGGCGTCATGGGAAGGATTCTGTCGTCACAAAACTTTAGGTAACGTACCCATAAATTTAGTTCCATTACAATATAATGAGAATGACTTCAGGATCGACACAATAGTTTAACTTTACTCAATATCAACTTGTACTTCTCACCACAACTTGTAGTTTTGGCTATGTGGTATGATGGTAGCGTGGTATAAAAATCGTAATGGCAGAAAAATTCCATAAATTTAAAAGAAAAAATGCTGTCTGTTATTTAATTATTAATTTTTGAACTTTATAAATTTCTCAAAATATCACTAGATGGCCAAACTAGTATTAATTTCATTAGTTGTTGAATATGCATCGTGTTCAGGCCATATGTTAAAGAGGTTGTCACTAGCTTTCATTGCACTAGCTTCCAATAGATTAACAGCATTTTTTTCCAGACTAACTACTTCTGTAATCTTGCCAAGCAATCACACAGGATTTTGCACCACATTACTTATAAGAGCATGTTTTCACGTGTATTCCAGACAGCACAAATATCCGTTCCTTATCCGGGTCCACTTGCTTGACAAGCGAAGGTCAAAACAACCATACCGGCTAGGCGTCAACTACACTGCCAAAATTAGGGGAATGTTGTTTAACCTTCATCCCAATGATTCCAGTCAATGAAATCATCAGCTTGCGATTTTTTTTCTCACTAACTTGAGCCGACTAATTTATCGTTAGAAGGAAGAACATGTTTTGAAGATTAAATAATGTTGTTTTAATAAATGAAATATGAAAAACATGGTAAAATAAAATTATCCAAACTATTTTTTGAAATAAATTGTCCCTAAATTCTTCACGTTATATTCTTCGATGTTTAAAATTGATTTTAACTTTTTTTAACTAGTAAAGTTTCTAAATAATTAGTTGTTATACATTTATTCAAAAGTTATCTTCCGTTTGTTTACCCTTAAATTTTAGTTAAAAATTAGGATTTTTTCCTCGTTTTTACCATTTCATCTGGATGCATAATAAATCTATTTCACAGTATTTTAGATTTTTAGAATAAAAAATCAAACGTTGGAACTAAAAGGGTTAACAAAAGTACGCAAAGCGCTCCCCTAATTGTTTTGAGCAGTGTATTTTCATTCCTGGAGGGAAAAAAATGCTTTCATTGACATACAAATACTTTGTCTACCTTAGGATTTCAAAACTAGTGAATCAGTTTTATTGGACTGATCAACCCTCTCAAAGTTTTACATTTTTTCACCATCTTTGACTTTTAAAGTCAATATCTTATACTTTTTGGCAGATATTGCGATTTTAAAACTAATGCATTTTCTCTATATGGGTCAGATTATCTCTTTTTAAGCAAATATCCGTAAAAAAATTGTTTCTTTCTTGTTCGTTATACAGGCTTCTGGACGTGGATCGCTGGACTTTAGATGGTCCGGATCACTTCGAACTAATATCGTGCCTCAACCTACTGGACCGCTGCGACAACCCACTGACGCTGCTCCGGCAGATCCGGGTAAAACTAGATCCGGAAAACGGGATCTTGATCCTGGCTCTAGTTCTGCCTCTCAACCAGTATGTCGAATCAGGTATGGGACACGAAATTTGCTTCTCAATCTTTTCTCTGAAGTAGGCAGGTAATCTGCAGTAACCTCAACAACGGATTGGACAATTCTGGCCCTAAAGTTATCAGTCTTTTAGTATGCTTTCTTTTAGATGAGAGTTATTGGGTGCTAATAACAATGGTCCCAGTCATTAGTCTAGATACTGCAGTTTACCTGCCCACGGCAGTTCTGTTAACACTGTGAGAGATAAATCTGTGCCACTGTCATTTCTTCAAGCCGTCAGCAATTTATTATAGTTGTGTATATTTTAAAATTGAATAATTTGAAGGCCATGAAATCTCTTTTAAAAGTATTTTTATTACACAAGGATTAATAGCAATTTCATGCGCAATTGAACGAATGAGTTGCTGATGTTTTTTCCCATAATGCCTTTCGCGGAAGGGGAACCAAAAGGTAAACTTTCTACTATAGAGCTGTACCAGACTCTTGATATTTTCCGACATGCACCGCTTCTTGAATGCTGTACGTCATCTTGATTCATGTCATTCGCGCGTCATCTGGTACAGCTCAATTGTAGTCCCATATAGATGGTGTGGGGAGTGTGTGATTTTTCTATATTTCTGAAAAGATTAAAAAAACATCTTTTAAATCTATTTTTTACTGCTATATGAACCAATGACTAATCCGAACGGAGCTGAAGGTGGTTTATTTGTGGGAAAGAAGGCAGCGCTTGACATAACTGAGGCGTCAATGTAGCCATGGCCGTTCTAGTGTAGACGAATGAGCTGTCGGATGGTTTGTTTGTGGGGTTTCAGAGAACGATTGGCGTAACTGCAACGTCACTGCAGGCGTGAACGTTCTAGTTTTCCCATAGAAAGAAAAAACACAATTCGAAATTAACTTCCACAACCGTGAAAGCAGTACAAAAAAAGAATTAAGTTATAAGGTTTTTTTTACTATATTTACGCATTAGCTTTTATTTCTAAGTCTAATGATAGCCATCTTCTATCTCAACAATATCACAATGTCGAAAGGATATCGAAAGACGATTTACTCTTTATGTACGATATTGTGCGTTTTAAGGGATTATACTATAAACTCATATTATTAACTTTTCCCCAGGTTCCAAGTACCACCGTCCGTCCGAGACCATCCCGGTCCAAGGGAAGACCTTCGAAGAGCAGGTCTCGAGCCTGGTTCGAACCCTGTTCGAGCCTGCTGGTTTCCGGGTCGAGCGCTGGTCACGCCTCCCCTATCTGTGCGAAGGCGATTTGGACCAGGCTTTCTACTGGCTCAACGATGCACTCTTCGTGCTGAGACCGTGCACAGGGTCCTAGTACTTGCTGAAGTTAAAGAGCTTTTGTCGTGGTGTTCCCTCGACGGTTTAAGGTTAAAGGAAACCGCTAAAGACTAAAATATGATAAAAATTAAAAATATAAGGAGTTGTCCATCATCAATGATGTCACATCTTTACTCCAGATTTTTTACCTTCCCCCCCCCCCCCCTAGTCTGTCACCCGTCATCATACCCTCTTCCATCCCGTTGTGTCACATTATCGCCTCCTTCTTACAACAATATTTATATGAAACATTAAAATATTCAGTACAATTTTATACAATGCCTGTCCAACTCAAATTTTTGAACAAAGATGAAAACATCCTATACATTACAAAGAATGATAACTTTTTTTTGGAAGCTTTTAACCATAGCTTTCCTACATAATAATGCTTTCCGAATTCGATCAAATGTAGAGAGCCAGTAAAAAGATTTTCATTAATTATAAAATTATAAGTGAAGTGATAATGTTTTATTGTTTTTTATTCTGTTTCATGTATAATTAGTTAGCTAATTTAGCTCTCCCGTCTAGCGCTGGTCACGCCTCCCCTATTTGTGCGAAGGCAATCAGACTTTCGAGCAAATCCTCACAAAAAAAACTGTTTGTAAAACTATTCAATACAGCTGGAGAAAAGTGCATTAGAAAATGTTTTTTTTTCTCCATTTGATTAACACCAAGGCACTTTGGTTTGGAGACCCGCGGTCAATCGGTCTCATTCGGCCTAAAAAGAAACATCAATTGAAATATAAATATAATTAAAAATATAAGGTGCTGTCCGTTAATGACGACAGCTCTTTTCTGGAATTTTAAGCCCCTCGCTTCCCCCCCCCCTCCCCCGGAGTGTCACCCGTCTTCATGTCCCTTCCCCCTCGTCTGTCACATTATCACCATTTTCTTCCAACATTAATATAACATCATTAATAAAATTTTTTTGTGGAGATAAGAACAACGCTTGTTCAACTCAAATTGTTGAACAAGGTTGAATACATTCCAAATTAAAATCAATGCTAACCTTTTTCTTTTTTGAAGGTATGTAATTCAACCTGAAAACTATAAGATTATACAATTTTACGGTTTAACCCTTTTTATCCAACATGGTCTTGTTTTTTATGTCAGCTATATGTTGAATAACAGGAATTCTTTAAGTATAATGCACACCCCCCATAGTTACAACGTTTCACATCTTTATGAATCCCTTTTCCCCCTTTGGAGCTTGGTATAATTTATGTACGGCTCATACAATACTGATAAATACAAGTTTTGGTTTGAAATAACAGTAAAATAACAAATACTACTCTCTATTGGCGCATAAGTTGGCTGATTGAGGGACGATCAAATTTTTTAAAGTTTTTAATCCTCTATAAATAATCTGTTTGCCACCAAATTTGAACAAAAAAGTATTCCTATCATGACGTATAACAAACTAACATAATTACTTAAAGTATGCACTTTAACTGCATTGTTCAGTTATTTTATGCAATCATTGAACTATACATTTTATTGAAAATATATTTATAACATCAACTCTTCAATGTACCGCTGAATATAAGTAATAATAAGAGTAGCAAATCAAACTTATAAAAAATTGAATTTTTTTAATTTTTATAATGAATAAAGTACAAAATAACTGTTTACAACAATAACTGTTATAAACAATTTTATCATTAATTTTACACTTTTTTACACTGGCTACTTCATAACTCGAATATGTATTTACTAGAATATGTCTATAATTTACAGAAATTGTGGATGTTTATATTTGAATAAAACATTCTTATCGTTCTAAACAATAAAGAATACTTTTTTTAATTGTACTTATTTGAATTTGTCACAGTTGTTCATCAGTATTATATTGTAGTAAAATTTAATATTTCCTTATTCTGTGTTGTATTATTTTAAAATAACAAGCATTTTAATATTTACTTTATTTTTTTAAATAAAAAAAAGTAAGGTTAAGGTTTAAAAGTACAATCTCAGTTTCATTTTCTGATTGTCTTATTTCTTTATGTAGCAGACTTCTATTTGATACATTTGAATTATTTTATATTTTAGTTTTATTTAAACAAATCACATTTATTAGTATATTATTTTTTTTATGTGAAAAAAGGAAAATTTACAAATTGATCTTAAATTTGTCTTAGTTTCAAAAACTAAAATTAAAATAATTTTTTGCTTTGTTTTTAAATTTAAAATAGTTCTGCTTAAAAAAATATACTGTTTCTTAATCCATTTCATATCGTTCCATATTTTACTGTCTGCTAAATAATAAAATATTTTCTGCATTTGTGGTGTATTTTTTCTTTTATTTTAATCTGCATATTTATAGCTTTAATTTAAGGTCAAGATTATCTATTTCTGTTTAGTAGTTTTCTTTTATAAGCATTTTTTAGAAACTCTGTATAGCAGTTCTTACCTATACCCCAAAAAAATCCGATTTACAGTTTTTTAACTTTTTTTTTAGCAGAGATATTTAAAATTCTTTAGTTTAAATAGGAACAAATTATAAAAAAAAGTCATAAGGATATCTTATTTAGAATAAGTTAAACCGTGTTAAATAAGTACAGCTGGGGGGAAAAAAACGATCCACCCTTCGGTTTTCAGCTGCTATTGGTCAGGGAATTTTGTGAAAGGTGTCATTTTTCAGGAAATAGCGTAAGAAATTGAGAACTGGCAACCAAAATTGTGTAAGGGTCGTCTACATATTAAAATGAGTACCAACTTTGAAAATTCCAATAGCAACACCCATTTTTTTTACATAAAAATGTTCAGCACCTTCAAAATACCCCAGGTATAAAAAAGAATTATTCATTTTGCATTATTTGCTGAGATATTAAAGCATTAATTTTGAACTCTCTTAGGGGGAAATCTCCAAATTGAAAAAGGTAATATTTAGGGTGTCTTTTCGAAACAAGCTAACAAAAGGGTTACCATAATATCGCCAAAGGATGCTAGAATTAAACCTTCTTCACTAATATTGTGATTTTTTTTTATGTTTTTACCTTTTTTAATTTCAGATTTTAAAATTCAGAAATAAAATAAAGGGTAGACGATAAAAAGTTTTAATTTTAAATTAAGTCACACATACGATTATTTATAACGAACAGATTTTCAAATGCGATTAGTTACAATCAGATAGACAAACAGGATTATTACATTTATGTATTACATTTTATGCAAATTTTTGTTTCATTCATATTGCTTTTTTGTTTTAAATTCTTTTGAAACAATTCTTAAAAAAGTTTGTTTAGCGCACTGGGTCTGGGACAAATCCCGACAGCCGAAATCCCGACAAACCAAAATCCCGACAAGCCGAAATCCCGAATGAGTCAAAATCCCGAGTGGGTCGAAATCCCGAAAATAGATTTTTGTCCATTTCTCGATTTTTTAATATATAAATATTTTTTTTAAATATTAGAGATTATTTATTTAGTTAGTTATTTAGTCAGTTAGTTAGTCACTTAATTAGTCAGTAAGTTGGTTAGTCAGTCAGTTAGTCTGTTAGTTAGTCAGTCAGTTAGTTAGTCAGTCCGTTAGGTAGTCAGTTAGTTAGTCAGCCAGTTAGTCAGTTAGTTAGTTATCTCAGTAAGTTAGTCAGTCAATTAGTCTGTTAGTTAGACAGTCAGTGAGTTAGTTAGTCATTCCGTTAGTTAGTCAGTCAGTTAGTTAGACAGTCAGTTAGTTAGTCAATTAGTCAGTTAGTCAGTCCGTTAGTTAGTCACTCCGTTAGTTAGTCCAGACTGACTAACTTAGTCTACCTTACTGTCAAATGGTTAGTCAGTGAACTGACTGACTCACTGACTAACTGGCTGACTAACTAACTTACTAACTGACTGACTAACTAACTTACTAACTGACTAACTAACTAACTGACTGACTGACTATCTGACTGACCAACTGACTGACTAACTAACTAACGGACTGACTAACTAACTAACCGACTGACTAACTAACCGACTGACTGACTGACTAACTAACTGACTGACTGACTAACTAACGGACTGACTAACTGTCTCTCTCCAATCTGTACTGACTCTCTCTGTAATCTCTAATCTGTAATCTCTCTCAACTGACTCTCTCTGTAATCTCTAATATATATTTTTTTAAATCGAGAAATGGACAAAAAATCTATTTTTTCGGGATTTCGACCCGTTCGGGTTTCGTCTATGTCGGAATTATGGCCTTTCGGGATTTCGGCGTTCGATATTCTGGCTTGTCGGTATTTTTGGCTTTCGGGATTGTGTACGGAACCCCAAGTCACTTTATCGGTAATATAAACCACATATTACAAAACGAGAGTTACGATCTTAACACGATATTTAAAGGAAAGCAAAATAAAATTACGCAGAATGATTTGGCAATGATTTTTAATCAAGGCAGTGGGCACTAATCATTTTAAATAATCAATGTGGTAACAATAAAATATGCTAAACACCGAATTCCAATACTTGACGAAAGTTTATAAGCGGGTCTCTGTCCAGGCATACAAACCTGAATATATATGTCTACCAACCAACCAACCAACCAACCGAATTCCAATAATATTTTAGGGTATTTAATTTTTAATATAAAACACACTTTTTGAAATTGTATTTGAAATAACATACATTCAAAAACAGTAATCGATATAATTTAATGTTAATTATACAAACAAAATACATTGTATGCACTTGAAATAAGAAAAGATTTTTAGACATTTGACAGACATCAATAATTTGAATACACATTTACCAAAAACGCTTTTCAACCACCAAACGATAATGCAAGTTAGGATCCAATTTGCTAAGTAATTTTTTACAAGGTCCCTAAAGTTCGTTTTTTTCAGTATTTTTACAATAACTCGGCAAATAATTGTCGTTGAATTAAAAAAAAATTCGGGATTTGGGTTCTACTTGATCTACTTTATCGATTTATGTAACAAAAATTTGGGGTTGCTATTCATATTTTATTTTTTCTTATTTAAATTTAAATAAAAAAATAATAATAATGAAAAATTGATGAAAAAACTTGTGTGATTTGTTTTTGGAAGATTAAGAAGTATATAATGAAAAAAAAATTTGGTTTAAATCATTTTATTTTGGATGTATGAATAAAAGTTTGTGAAACTTTTTTAACATTATGGGCGTTCAACTTTGAATGCTTATATCTCACCAAATAAAGCAAATTAATAAATTTTCTTTGGATCTTGGGAATTTTGAAGATGATAAACATTTTTATATTAAAAAAAATTGGGTGTTGCCATTGGAAATTTCAAAGTTGGTACTCAATTTAATATGTAGACGACCCCTTATACAATTTTGGTTGCCAGTTCTCAATACCTTACGCTATTTCCTGAAAAATGACACCTTTGACAAAATTCCTTGACCAATAGCAGCCGAAAACCGAAGGGTGGATCGTTTTTTTTCCTCAGCTGTACAACCATTGAATACTACGGCATAGCAAGAAGCGGCCGAAGAAGTTTATTAGTGGCTTTATATAATACTAGGGGCTGGCGCCCCCTAGGCGAGCAAGTTTGCACATCACTGGATTAAAGAGAATGTCACATTATTAAAATTACGCAGCATGAATTAATTACACATTATTAATTAACTTACGCTGCGTACGTGAAAGGTGTTAAATGCCGAAGTGGCGCCATCCCCCCCCCCCCCCCCCCGAAATTTTTAAGGGTGTGAGCGGTATCCGAAGATTTTAATATAATAAACTATTAACTATTTTAAGTAATAAACTATTCAAGGTCAAAAGTCGCAAATATCTGTTTTTTCCATTTTTCTCGGAAACGGTAAGTGTTATCATAAAAATAGCTTATATAAATTTGTAGATCATGCAATTGTCTACAAAAAAATTTCCAATACTTTTTTTTTTGTTACGAATCACTATTCCTGAGATATCACCATTTCAAAAGTTGAAGTCGCATTCAACATACTATGCACACATTTCCTCACAAATAAAAATTGATGCAAACGAAACTTAATTATAAAACACTAATTAACTACACGCCCTGAAAAGAAAAATATTACGTATAGAAACGAATAAAAATTAATGCAAACGAAACTTAATTATAAAACACTAATTAACTAACACGCCCTGAAAAGAAAATATTACATAGATACAAACGAATAAAAATTAATGCAAACGAAACTTAATTATAAAACACTAATTAACCAACACGTGCTGAAAAGAAAAAAATATATATATTACATAGATACAAACGAATAAAAATTAATGCAAACAAAATTTAATTAAAAAACACTAATTACTAACACGCCCTGAAAAGAAAAAATAATACATAGATACAAAAGAGTAAAAATTAATGCAAACCAAACTTAATTATAAATCACTAATTAAGGTATCGGCTCGTCACTTGACTGTGTATCGAAATTACGACGGCCGTTGCCAATAGCCCTCTAGTGCGAAGATGATTAAAACCTAACCTATCATCCAAAATATTTCAACTTTTATATATATTTTTTTTTAAATATGTTATATCTTGCTATATTATATATATAAAACCTTCGTAATCTTATGTTCGTGTTTTGTAAAAAAAAGGGAAATTTTTTGATTCCACTTTAGCAGAATTAACCTAATAAAATAATTTGTTATAAAATGTTTGTTTATTGAAAATTTTTATTAGAATAATTATGTTAAATGTTTATTTAAAATAGTTTTGTCATAAATTATTTTTTTATATTCTACTAAAATTTTAAAATAAAATTTTAAGTTGTATTACTTTTTTAAGTAATAAATATTACTTTTTTAATTTTATTTCCATTTGCTTGAATTCTTCCACTTGTAAAGCAATTTTTGTAAAAAAGAACAGGTTAAAGAACTGCCCTTTTTAAAAGAACAGAGCAGAAAGGAACTGTTCGTTAAAAAGAACGTAACAAATCACGCATTTCTGATTATTTTTAAAATTTTGTGGTAGTAAGGATAAGGGGCAAGTATAAATAATTAAAAATATTTTGTATTTTTTTTTAAGGAGACTATCGAAAAAGAACAATTTGTTGCTTTTTGGGAAATTTATATGAGAAAGACTACGTTTCATCGAGAAAAACGGTCTATGCATGTCTCCAAATCCTTGAAATCGTGTTAAAACTTTAAGGTGATGGAATTCTAGGCATTCGCTCTGGATTTAAATTAAATAGAGATGTTAACTTGTAAATTTGAAGAAAATATTTCACCATAAAAGAGTGAAAACGGCAATATGCGATGTTTGGTATGAAATTGAACCAAAAGTGCTACCAAATCTTTTAAATTCACCGGATATCATGTTTTTTAATTTATCATATCTATAATAATAAAAGAAAGAGTCTGTGTGTCTGTTTGTCTTCGGATCGTAAAAGACCTACTTATACTGCCCTCAGAAATTCGAAATTTTTAAGACAGATTCCCTTTAATACCAACGTGTGCACCTGAGGCTTAGTTTTTTCATATTTGTTCCATTTTTAGAGAAAATTCGAATTTTCTGAAAAAAATACACCACTTTCGCTCAAATCCGATCATTTTTTCTCTTTCCTGATGCCATCGGCTGAAAAAATTAAATAAAACTTTTAACGAAAACATTTAAAATTCAATGTTTATTTTATTCTTTTGCCATTACTTTCAGAAACTAAATTCATTATTTGAAAAATAATTGACATGTTTCAAGTGACGTAATTCCGCCAGTCTTCATTCCCGGGTTTTATTGTGGGTTTATTTGATGATTTTTTCATTGATTTTTCTGTTGACTGCATGTATGCATATTGAAGCAATAAATGTATAGTTAAGCTATTACTGAACTATGATGGTTAATAAAGGCCATCGCACTAGAGCTATTAGTGTTTTATGTCTTTTTTCGCTAAATACGTTGCCAAACTCGCCAAATTATTAACTTAAATTCGCCAAATAGGCAATTTCTTTTATAAATAATTTATAAGCTGGTCGGTTGTTCGAAGGTCATTGTGTTGTTAGAGCTGTATAATGGGTGTGGGTAGCTATATCTTTTCTCGCCAAATTATTGCCCAAAACGCGCCAAATGAGCTAAAGGCTTTCATTTGGAATTATAAGGCAATGAAACGGAATTTTATAATTTATAACAAGCGGAAACAATAATAAGTTTATGATCCCATAGCAGGGTATATGGTACACATATTTTATAATCTATTTGATATTTTTTTATTCCGTGCGAAGAACGGGTATAAATTTGCTAGTCTATAATAATAAAAGAAAGAGTCTGTATGTGTGTCTGTTTGTCTTCGGATCGTAAAAGAAGTGCATTTTCGGCACCGGAAAGGAGTGGAAATTAACTCTGAGTTAAAACCGCTCGTTTTAAGAGTGTAGGACGCATATTGTTTTCTTTTATTTCTTTTACCCACTCCGTAAAAGAGTGAAATTCACTCCTATAGGAGAAGTGCATTTTCGGCACGGAAAGGAGTGCAAATTAACTCAGACTGAGTTAAAACCGCTCGTTTTAAGAGTGTAGGACGCATATTGTTTTCTTTTATTTCTTTTACCCACTCCGTAAAAGAGTGAAATTCACTCCTATAGGAGAAGTGCATTTTCGGCACGGAAAGGAGTGGAAATTAACTCTGACTGAGTTAAAACCGCTCGTTTTAAGAGTGTAGGACGCATATTGTTTTCTTTTATTTCTTTTACCCACTCCGTAAAAGAGTGAAATTCACTCCTATAGGAGAAGTGCATTTTCGGCACGGAAAGGAGTGCAAATTAACTCAGACTGAGTTAAAACCGCTCGTTTGTTTTAAGAGTGTAAGGGCCCGGAGGCCCCTTGGCAACCAATATTTTCTGTTTTGAAAATAAAGTTTCTCAGAAGTTCTTTTAGCAGTTACGGCAGATGGACGAATAAAATGTATAAGATACGTCTTTGATGTCATACTTTTCGCACAAAAAAAATAATAATTTTGAAAGTTTGATGGTCAGAACGGAAGTTGATAGGAGGGTTCGGAAAAATAGAACTATATAGACAGATAGCTTCAATTAAACATTATATTTGAAAATCGTATCGTTAGAACGGAATTTTTAATGGGGAAAGGATAAACAAACAGACAGAACAGACACAAAAAAGGTAATAGGAAGTCGGACAGACGGAAATATCTACTGTGTAAATGACAAATCTTGGTGCATTTCATCATTTTTGATTTAAAAAATTTTCGCCTAAAGCGGAAAACGAACAGAAGTACTGCTTTTTTGCATAATAATAAACTCCTAAAATTAAAAAAAAATTCCAATTTTCTGTTAGGCTGCTTCAAAAAGAGCATCTGCTTCATTAACTCTTTGGGCAGTTCCAACAGATGTACATGATATAACTTATTCTTAATATGCAATGAAAACAGTTCAGAACCATAAATTGAATTCTTTTCAGAGTAACGCTGTTTAACATTTTTTCTGAGAAAAAAAGCTGAAACTTAGGAAAAGGATTTTTATTCATATTTTTACAAAAAAAAATACCTTGCTAAAGGGCATTTCCACGCGTGACACACTACATCGGACGATTTAACAAATTTCGTTTGCATAGTTCATAATTATTTTCTATTTATTCAAAAAAAAATATTGTATGTCAGTTTACCCCTGAACATATAGTATTTTTAGCAATCAGTAAAAACTTTTTTACTTTAATATTTTACTAAAAAAATAATAAAAATGTCCTGATGTGACACACTACATGAAAGGAAGTCGATTTTTAGTTATCATTATAAACTCTACACTGTTAAAAATTTTGTGCTTGGTTTCACCATGATATTGGTTCCTTTCACACTGATATTGGGTTCCTTTTCCATGGATATTTGGTTTTCCTTTCCCAATGATATGGTTCCTAGTACTGCAAAGGACTGTTGGTGAAATGTTTCACTTTTTTTCGGCTATTGGTTGAACCATTTCTCAGGTTTTTCTTTCAATTCAGAAAAATGTTTAACTAAACACCGAAAAAAGTGAAAACATTTCACCACACACGCGTTTGCAAGCTATAGGAACAATATCATGGTGAAACCAAGGCACAAAAATTTAACCAAGTGTAATTTCTTCTTCACAGTGCAGTTAAATAACATTTCTAACCAGTGCTAATTTTAAGTTAAGGTTTTAAAGTAAAAATTTTTAATTGCAAAAAAAGTATGAAATATCATAGGAAATAATTATTAACATTTTTGCGCGACTACATACATTAAATTGTGACTTACCACTACATCATGTGATTGTATCACAGATATGGAAATTTAGGCAATAATAACTTAACATATGTAAATAATTTTGAACTGGTAAGTTAAGAATTGCATACATGGTAAAATCATAGTTAGAAAAAGTTACACAACGTCCCCTAAAGTTGGTTTTTGGTAATTTCTTAATTCTTTCTTCAATAGCATTGTCTGAAAAATCTTCCTTCGCAGACCACGCAAAAAGACTTCCCGACCATTGCAGATGTTTCAGTTTTATTGAATAAGCATCTTTACTTAACATTTGCCCCACAAAATATCTAACGATAATTTTCCTACAAAAGGAACTAAAAGCTCTTTTTCCAGCATCAAATTCATTTTCCGAATAAATTTGTTTAATCAGCCGTGTAGTATTTTGGGGATTTAATGAAACATTGGCAGTTTTAAGTAGGTATTTGTTTAATTTTAAAAAAGCAGAGCAATTTTTGAGTGTCATGAATCTGAAATATTTATTTTCCTTTGATGAGCAAATATCATTTAATCTACCTATTTCCCCAATTTACACAGTTCTTAGAAATGTATAATAGTGATATGTTTGGGCAGATTTCTTATGCAAAGTGAAAAAATCTTTAGCAAAATGTGGGTCAATTTTCCTGGAATGTGTGGCTGCTTTTATCTCCTCCTCACTGTATCACCAAGTCCATCAATTGGTCCTTTTTCATGCCTAAAGGTAAAGATGGCCAACATTGGTGGCAGAGAAATGCCATTCAATGTTGTCTAACGGTTGGAACATTGCAATAGAGGTTGTAGTGGTGTAAGTGGTTTTTTTCTTTAATTTTCTTTAAAGATTTGAAATTTACCATACGCCTAAAGTCTTTCCCTTTGCTCTCTTTTTTATTTTAGCTGCTGATTTAGCCATCTTAAATTAAAATTATCAAAATATAAGTAATCTACAAATATTATAGCTAATCTACAATAGATAAATCAAACAGAAGCTGTGACTGACACTACGTTGTGACACTTACACACAAAGTTAAAATGTTTTATAAATAGAGAAAATGCTTTTTATTTTAAAATTTAAAGGTGTGGAATTACACAAAGGTTAATATAGAAAGAAAATATCTTAAAATTTTGAAGCAAAGCCTTATTTTAAAAAGTTATAGAAACATTTAGATCTTTTCGTGACTTACACTACAGCCAAAACAGGAGATGTTTATCTTTCTAATTAAGTAACTTTTATTTATAAATGCCGATTAAAAATGTGTTTTAAAGATAATTATTATAGTGTATTTTAATAATTTTACCAAAAAATCTGATAAAAAATAATACTTAACTTAAAATTCAAGAATTTAAAATGACGAAAACCCATATCACATGGTTTAAAAAAAAGCAGCCACTTTGAAACTTCAGTGTTGCCACAGATAAAAACAATAATAGTTTTTGATGTAAAATTTTTGCAGTTCAAACTTTTCTAAATCACATATACAAGTTTCAACTGGAATAAAAAATATTTTAAAATTCACTTGTGGTATGTATTTACGTGGAATTAACCTAAAATATTTTCAAGGATTTTTTCCCCTCCTAACTTAATACTACTACTTGAAAACTGCTATTGCATATTTTCATAATATGTGCACACAACTGACTAGGAAAATCACAATTTAAGAAGTCACCACAGTAAATGTAACTTGCCCCATTTGCCGATTTGTCTTTCTTTGACTGTCCAGTACTTTCAATGAATGGTATCTGTAATCTGGTGAATTGCGACTGTACAGTACAGATCGATCTGAAATGTACCGTCTGGTTTGGTTTTGCCGAAAATACAAATTTTACTTCGACACGTGTTGCGAAGCGGAAAATTAAAAGTAGGGAAGATTCAATTTTCCCACCTCCATCTTTGATGGAATTGTCATATACCACAAAATTTAAAGTATCATCATTATTGATTGGTGCTGCCCCAATAATAAGAGTATACTGACGAGATTCATCTTTCCTATCAAAGGTCAAGAAAAATCGGATATTTCTTTCGATAAAAGTGTCACTGAAGAAGCTGTAGGACTTAAAGTTTTCTGCAGTCCAGAGATGGGAAACTTCAATCAATTCCGAGCAAATGCGAAGCCCTTCGGTATTCAGCTCTTCCTGCCACATCTTACAGCAAACCGTCAGAGTGTTGGAAGTCGGGGTCAGGGCGTCTAATACATTTTTGGTATCGATGTAAAATACATTACTCGCACTGCCGTCATTGGTTTGGTTTGAAGAATCCTCTTGACAAGTAACCTCTTTGCCGTTTTTGTTGATAAGGGATACTGCGTACATGTGCCAAGAAAGTTTTGTTTATTATAACAAGCATACAGCCAGAACTTGATTTTTTTGTCCACCTCGTATGCACGCAGGCACCACAGATCTTCACGCCCATCATTTCTATTCTTCGTTTTCCAAGTTGGAGAAAAGCATTCGCCTTTTCTTCCGCGTATTTTACTCGGCTCTAGAAGAAGGTGAAACTTCTTGATCTCCCAGATAAGGGTGAAACAACCCTCTTCCTCAGAACTGCTGGAGTCTATACTTGACTGCGAACTTGATTCCGCACTCGAATCCGAACTCGACTCACGCGACATGGTAGGGCTTAACTCCCTACTATTACTCGAATTTTCCCTCGCAGCAGACATGACTGGACTTAATAGTTAAATCCTCCGTTAATTTACACACGATACGGCACAGAGAGTCTTTACTTGGCACGCAAATGATTGACAGAGAAATAATAAAGTCCTATCACTCACTGGATGTATATTTTAACATATGCCATTGTTTCTTTTGACAAGATAAGATAATATTGATTAATGCTAAATTGCGTCGTAGTATGTACAGCTGCGTCTCAATTGTTCAAAAAACGGAAGTTTTCCCTTTTGCATAATTACAAGTACCTTGTTTTCAGGATTGTATCATACAATCCTTAAAACAAGGTACTAGAATTATCGCCCCATAATAATAGATAGCATTTCAACAGCATTATCAACAGTTAGGGCGATAGCATTATCAACAGTTTCGAATGTGTCAAAGAACAAAGGCCCAAAACATTCTACCATCAGTCATTCTTTTGATTTAGGTGGTTTTCAGCTTTAATTAGAAAGGACAAACAACTATTTCGAATAAGTCAATGATTATACAATAAGCAAAAATAGTTTAAAAAGAAGAAAACTTGAACATAACCAGAAAGGAAAGCGTTTAGATTGTAAAAAAATTAGTTCAAAATTACTATATTCAATATATTTTTGTTTTTTCTAATGAAATAACCTTAACTTATCGGATATAATTTTTAGATTATGAAGCGCATGGGCACAAACTTTGACATTATTAGAAATGAAATTTAAATGATTCCAAGTTACTATTATGTGGTCACTTTTCACATTTTCATTTGTTGAATACTGTAACTTCTTTATTTAGTTTTACGCTTGCGGCTATGACAGTTTTAAAATATCGAAATAATTAAGCTCATACATATTGTTGTTGAGGAATCATTTTTTACAACTATAGATATAAATATTTTGTGATGGAATATCAAAGAAATTTTAAAATATTTTTATAATATAAACTAACTGTATTAGTACCCCCCCCCCCCCCCCTCCCCCCTGCTGGGAGCCCGTTAACTCAATAGCGAATTTGTCATTGAAACGGGGTATTGGGGCCCGGATGGCCGAGTGGTTTGGACCATTAAGAGGCCGCATTTTGACTCTGAACCTCAACTCTCTAGATTTTCCGAAATCCAGATGGCGCAGTTTTTCCCGCCTTCGCCCTGGGTGTACTTCCTTTCTCTGTGACAGTAAAAATTCTTACTGTGTCCGTCTTACTTGACGAAGGCTTATATAAGCGGGTCCCTGATCAAGCACACAAGCCGGAATATATATTTACCCTACCTACCGGTACCCTATTTCTTCAGAAACAAAACAAAAATTTTAAATGATGACGACAAATGTTTTTTTTTTTTTTAAAGCGGAAATTGCGTCTAAATAGCGTTTGTAACAATGCACTGTTCTTAATTGCTATTCCTTAATAATTTTCCTAATTTTTAGATATAGTATGTACTACTCCAAATACACTGTATTAATTGAATTACTAATTGTATGCTTGTATTATTAGTGTATTACATAATAAAGTAAGAATATTTTTCGATTTTAATTTTTTTTAAATATTCACTGGTTCAATGTAAAAAAATTCCTGACAGTTAACATGAAATTCGGTTAACACAAAATGTTTGGGTGCTCCCTTCGAGTTCGCGTTAACGGGGTTCGACTGCATATGTAAGGGATTTTTCCCTTACAAGGAAGAGTAAACATATTCTTAGTTGATTCTAGAAATGAAGTAGTATTGGGCTCCCAAAGTTCTTTTATTAATTCATATAAATTATTTAAAGTATTAAAATGCAAGCCTTACGGCAAGTAGAGAGAGGACCTAGAACGGCCGCTGAGAAGCAACCGACCTCACATGTGAAAGTCTAATTAAAAAGTGCGTCACAGCTACAGATTATTATTGCTTGTTCTTCGATTGACCAATTAGGGGTAAGCATCAATGATATGAGAAGGTTTAAAAGGTCAGCTTTAAATTGTGCTGACTTTAACAGTTTCTGTGGGAACTGTTACTTGGTGCGACTAGATGACGCTGTTGTTGGGCTGTTAAAGATATTAATAAGTGATATTAAGGATATGTAAAAAAGGTTATTTAAGTTATTAAGTTTAATTGGGGTTAAAAATATAAGATTTTGAGGGCGTTAAGTTATAATATGTCATATATTATGAAGGGTCTTCAGAGACAAAATGGGCCCATGTTCCCCATTAGGGACAAATGGACCTAATTTGAAGAATGTGTAGGCCCCTTTATATAAAGTATATTGATAGGGCCCATAGAAGCCAATCAGGAATATATTGGGCTCAATTTGAACTTTTGAACAACATTTGTAGGCCCCCGTTGTAAATTATGCATGGAGCCTCTAGTGTCAAAGTGGTCCCTGGGCCTGATTGGGAACAAATGGGCCCTGCTGTAATAAAAAAAAATGTAGTCCTTTTTATATATAATATATATAGGGCCCCCATATTCCAAGTGGGTCCCTGGGTCCACTTGGCCCTCTCTAAGGGAGGCAGTTGCATATATTCACATTTCATATTGCTACACATTTAATCATTCTTTTGAAAATATTTATTCTTAAGATGCCTCGCAGGAGTTTATTTTATTATTAATCCTTTATTTTCAGAATTTTTGGTTAAAACTAAAAAAATCTTTCAACTTAATTTAAACAGAAATATAATTCATTAAAATATTTTGGCTATCATTGTAATTATGAAGTTAATTCTGCGGATCTAAAGCAAATCTTATTTGTAAGCATTTCTAATTTTTAATATAAAAATTGTGTTTCTTTTTTAAATATAATTGCCTAAAACGGCGAAAAGAGCAGCATCGTGTAGTAACCCTGATGTGACGTTAACGCTATGACGTCGCTTCCGCGAGCCGGCATTTGCATGTGAGCGGGGTTATAAGGTTTCACAAAACAGCCGGAAAATGCCGCCATTTTCTTAGCACATGTGAACGCGCTTTTACTCTTGACTAACCAAACCAAAATAAAGTGCGCAGATATCGCCTCTTGAAATTTGCTGTATTCCACGGTTTTTACTAGTAAAAAGTTTGTAATTGTTGCATATTTTATTTTAACCATCTAGATCCTATATCACCAGTGCCAAGCAACTTCGTGCAATGCTACTACTTTAGCCAACAACCAAAAGGGGAAGGGGAAATTTAGTAGAAAGAACTGAAGTGAAAAAGGAATCACATGAAACGAAACCGATCGAATCCGTTTGTTTTTGTCGTTTTTGTATCCACTTTTTGACAAATTTATTTGTATTCCCCTATTTGTAGGAGTATATCAAGAGCTTTGAAGTTTTTTAAGCGTAGTTTTCATTGCAAAATAAAATGAAAAAGCAGTAGCTCATAAAATGAGGAGGGTGTAACTGATACCTTCTTATTTATCTAATGTATCGAAGCTATTACTATGCCGAAGTAAGTAGTAATCCGTGCTCTATAACTCTTTGTACGTCAAGAGTAGTGTATCATGTGTGAGATTACTTAACCATCATAAACATTAACTATAAATCACTATTTAGTCATGCTGTATATAAAATTGTGCCTCTTTTAGATTTCCATATTGTTGCTGTTATATTATGCTGGATGGAATTTCCCTTCCAAGAACGTTTTTAAATGCTCCCGGTTGAAGTCCAGACTTGTTAGAATGATTATTGTTAAGGTAAAAGCTACTTTTATTGTAAATATTCATTGTGGTGTGTTGAATAAAGTTAACCTTTTAGTTACGTAAAGCTTTGATACCAATGGCCGGTCTACTCATTTGGCGACTTTTGGCGAACCTGAAAATTTAACATAAGTTTCTATACCTATCGAAGTGAATAAAATATAAAGTGAATTTTTTTTCCACACTCAGGCATTTTAGTTGCTTCAACATAACACAAATCACCAAAACGAGATCCACACATTTTATATGAGCAGAGGGTTAATTTTAATTTGACGGTACTTCTGTCGCCAAGGGATTTGGCGCTTTTAAAGGGAGCGATAAACAATTATTTTTGGTGATGCGGCATTTTCTGGTGAAAAGCGTTGTGGCGTCTTTGTTGTGGCTAGGTGGCGCTGGTTATACTTGCGCGGATGTTAGGCGCGTGGGATTTATTTGTTCTAAATTAGTTTTGACCAATCGCCGGCGCTGGTAATAATTGCGTGGTATTTAGGTTGCGCGGATTTTGTGCGCACGGAATTATTTTTATTCTAATAAATTTCTTTTTGTTCTATCGTCATTACGTTTGGCTTTTGAACATCCGATTATTATGGATGGTGCGTATTAAAATTCTGAATTTTTTATCGGTTTGAAAATGGCTGGACAGCTAGCTATCATTCAGTTTTGAAAGAATAAAACTAAATTTTTTTACTTTAAATTTTTTGTTTTGCTTCGTAAAACAAAACTGCCCGGGGCCCCAAACCAATATTTAGGCTTTCAATGGGCCCTACAATACTGCCCCATGTTGGATACTGATGTTTTTTAGAGAAAACAAAATTGTCCGAGGCCCAAACGAGTATTTAGGCTTTCAACGGGCCCTACAATACTGCCCCATGTTGGATACTGATGTTTTTTAGAGAAAACAAAATTGCCCGGGGCCCCAAACGAGTATTTAGGCTTTCAATGGGCCCTACAATACTGCCCCATGTTGGATACTGATGTTTTTTAGAGAAAACAAAATTGCCCGGGGCCCCAAACGAGTGTTTAGGCTTTCAATGGGCCCTACAATACTGCCCCATGTTGGATACTGATGTTTTTTTAGGGAAAAAATAATTGCCCGTACTCCCAAACGCGTGCGTACTGGATTGCCACTCATTCGTGTAGCTCTAGTGCGACAATAATTCAAACTAAACTAAACTGGATTGCCACTCGTGTAGCTCTAGTGCGACGATAATTCAAACTAAACTAAACTGGATTCCCACTCGTGTAGCTCTAGTCCTTCGAAAATTCAAACGAAACTAAACTGGATTGCCACTACTAGCCCATTGTGTAGTGTTGTGTAAAGTTTGTTTTGTGTTGCCCAAAGCAAACCAAAACCCTGAGTCTGGTTTTTTTTCAAAAGTAACTAGGGTTACTGCATCGGCGGAAAGGAATCTGGCAATGCGGAAACACGCGAGTTTCGCCAAGTTGTTGTTGTTTCTGGAGCCGCGCCAAGCAGTACCGTGAAATTAAAATTTACCGAGCAGAGGTTGCATAAATGCACCGAGTATATATTGTAGTAAATGGCTGAACTCAGGTGAATGCCATTATGTACTAAACTCAGGACTTTGCAACCAAAAAGCAAATAGAACAGGTACTGCAATAAACAGATTAACAGATTCCTTTTCATGTACATGTGAAGCAATGAAAACGTTATGAAAAATTGTTTAAACAAATAAAACCCTTTTTTTACAGCTATGATATAATGGCTGGTGTTTTCTTTGGCGAGCTCTAAATTTTAATGTTAGGTTGCTATACCTATTATTGTATGAAATATAAGGTGGAATTTTTACCACATTTTGTAATTGGCAATTTTGTTGCTTTGCAGCGTAGCGCAAATCGCCAAATCGAGACCCTGCCATTATCACATATCTGTTTTAGTAGTAAATTAAGACCGGCATTATATCATAGCTGTTCCCCCTTTTCTTGTTTTGTGCAATATGAGTATGTATTGGTCAGAAAAACATACAGCATTAATTATTTAGTAAAAAAATGTGTGAACGTTTTAGAAGCAATCCCATCATTTTTGTACAGTCAAACCCTGTTAACGCGAACTCGAAGGGAACACAGAAACATTTCCTGTTAACCGCGGGATTTTCTTTTACTTGAACCAGTGAATAGTTAAAAAAAATAATGTATAAAATTTATTCTAATTTTGCAATGTATAGAATTAGTAATTCAATTAATAAAGTTCATTCGGACTAGTACATATACTATAGAAAATTTGGGAAAATTTTTAAAGAACAGCAATTGGATTCAAACTGACGAATCATGAGAGACCTTGTGATTTTCTCAGAAGTAAAATACAATTTTTTTTATAATGTTCACTTTCAATTTTTTTTTTAATGTTTTGCTTTATTTGTTCTTGTAAGTTTGAATCACTAAGAAAAAAAGTCAAATCCTCAATTTTTTGTTTAGGTTAAGCGGGATCTCGCCTAAATCGAATTCGCGTTAAGAGATTCAGCGTTAGCTCAATGCTTTATAGGCCGGGGAAATGCTTTCAATTCATCTTAAGCAAAATTTCGAGTTAACGAGGTTTGACTGTATATATATCATACTGATAATCCCTTAAATTGTGTTCTTCTTTCCTATAGAAGGTCCTACCTATCCTCCATCGCTACAAGCTGTCTCTCCCATTGGAGTGCCCCTTCCACTCAGAGCGTGACGCCCTCTGGTGGCCAGATATCCAAGTGGACTTTCAGGATGGTCATTGGCATTGTCCACTCTGTGGAGCAGCCTTTTCCTCTGAGGGGCATCTAGTCACCCACTGGGATGGGTGGCACACTCGCACCATAGTATGTATAATTATTATGTGCAATGTATAGGTGCTTATTGCCTGGTATGTATAGTTATTACTTAGCGTATGTATACTTAGTCAGTTACTGTAGCTGATTCAAGAATTGGTTTAGAAGGGAATGTTTGGTTTGGTTGGTTTTCACTAGAATTAAGGGGGAATGTTAGCGGTAGTCTTCTCTTTGTGTTAATCCCTTATAAAAATACAATATTCTAAGCAAATAACACTGGCTGTATTGAATATTTTTACAAAGATTTTTTATATGGTAAATATAGTTGACTTAAACATCCCTATAATGCTACTTTCTGAAATTGCTTTGAATATTTTTTAAATTTTCAATAAATACTTTTGCAGCAAAATATTTAAACCAATTTTAAAAAAAAGTGGAATTATAGGACTCTGTAAGTCAGCTACATGTATCATATAAGAAAAGCTGTGCAATCGGTGTAATTTAGCTTAGGCTATTGTTTTTCCATTGGATTAACACTGAAGAAAGACTTCATTTTGGAGACCCGACTAACAGGCCATTCCCCCTAAAGATCTTTTTTTACTCTTTTTAATGAATTTATATGTAATGATTATCTATTATAAATATCAATTCAATAAACCCAATAATTCCAATAGGTACCTTGATAATAAGTAGATCTTTTTATTTCCACGTACCCATTGAAATTGTATTTATTTAAATCTAGAAGATTTCACTTCGAGAAGAATCTAAATTTGTTTGGCCTATAGTCTGTGTAATCCTAGATTTTATATTGAAAATACACCAGTCCGGATTGGCAAAACCCGTTACAGTTGCCCTAATCTTTATAAACATAATGGTGCAAAATCATTGCCATAATTGGTGCTTTATCCACTGGTATATGTTTATTGAAACATATACCATCAGTCCATAGTACCATCAGTCCTATGTATACCCACACAGCCACAATTGTCTACAAGATATCTATTGTTACTCTACGTGATCCATTAGCCGTTCGAGATTTCTATTGGACATCTATTGCATATCTGTCCACAAAATCTATTTTTGGATATATATTAGCTATCTCTGTTTAGACTAATTTAGACTTAGACATTTGGGACATATTCTGGATATCTAATGGATGTGCATGTCGTTATATTTTTCGACTTGCCAAAATTAGATTGCTATTAGATGTATAAATCAAGGAGTTCAAAGATATTTAGTCTTGTGTTAGATTCTTCATGTATATATTTTAGAGAGCTCAGCAATGAATTTTTGCGCTTTTCCTTTACTCCACATATCCACGTCTATAATGTCTAGAAATGTCGTATGATGTCTTCAAATTATATCATGCTCTGGAGATTTCAACTTATATCCACTAGTAGTCCATTTTAACTAAACTGAATCTATGAAGTCTATGAAAACTCTCAAATCGATTACTAATAGACGTCGCACCTAGGTTACGTATGTATATCTATTAGACGTCTACCACAACCAATTTTTTTAAATTGTAAATTCTATTTTTAATATCCGCAATAAAAGAAATAATTAAAATAATTGTGTATATTTGAGGAATGATCTTTAAAAGAAGTAATATTGATAAAAAAAAATTCTACATCTGCCAAGTATCTGTATTTCCAATTTTACGCTTAAAAACGTATTTTATAAGAGAATCAATAACTAATATATTAATTACTAATAGTTGAAAAATACTTTATTGTTTTAAATATAGATGGCAGCACGGAAGCTCTTTAAAATATATAAAGCTATTACATTCATTAATCGCGCCAATACCGGAAAAAAATAGCCAGCTGTTTTGGCAACCCTGACGGCATGCCATGCCAGTACTGCGGCAGGACACAATGGGAATGGTTGATTGATAAGGAATATAAGGATGTAGTCTAGGAGCTGACGGGCGATTGGGGGGGGGGGGGGGGGGGATTTGGTCGAAACTTCCCCCCCCCCCCCCTTTACCACTGTGTTATGGTGCCCAGTTGAATTCGAAAATAAGGGAAGGTCCGAGGTGAGAAGGCCTCGTGAGAAAAGCTTGGTAGCGGACCCAATGACCCATCAGACAGATCAGATCACTATTTCTCTTCAAATGGAGCCTGATTTCCGGCAGGGCAAACGGGCACGAGCCCAGGACACCCATTTTGAGCCTTCAAATTTTCGGGCCCGCCAAATGTGCTTTAAAAAGAATAATATTGCGGGAACAATGTGCCAAAGTGTGTTGCCACACACAAAAAAAAAATTTGAAAATTAAGTGTCATTAATTTTTTCAAAAGCAAGTCATTAAAAACATTATTTTCCTTATTATTTTTACATATTTTGCCATGTCCATGCGAATAAAACTTATGCATGTATTTAAAGTGTGACATAAAATGACAAAATGATAGGTCTCTGATGTTATATCTAGTGTGCATAAAAAATAAGTTATGCAACATATATAATGTCCACATGCATATATTTTAGAAAATAGTTAAAGTTTATTTATTTGTACCGATTTAAAATGAAAAAATTACGTTCATAGATATATCGATGATGGTGGGAGCCACCAAACGTGCTTGTGTCCTGAGCCCCAAAAGTAGAAAGTTGGGTCTTGACTTCAACAAAACTTCATACGTATAGCAAGCTTACTTAATTTTTCGGCGATCGTTAAAAATCGCCAACAAAAAAAGACCGACTCATTTATATCAAAATCGTATACAAAATGGAAAAAACTACCAAATATTAATCTTGCGCCAATTAAATATTGGATCGCACTAATGTATCTTAATCTAATATGTATTTTTGTAAATGTGTCATATTTAAAGCCATCAAGCAAATAGTTAGTAGTTTTATTTTGTTTGTTTTTTGCCAATACTCCGGAATATTAAAGTGTAATACACTGAAGAGCCAAAATAACTGGTATAGGCATATATTTGCGAATAAAGGTGTATAAAACCAATCGAAGTTCGTCGCTATGTTCAGCAGCGTCTATGTGCTGCTATCCTGACATGACAGGTTATGAAAATTGAAGGGATTTTGAAAGTATCGGGGGTTGAGAAATGGAATTCCATATTCATGCATCTCCGAGGTGGGGAGGAATTTTGGATTTTCACTTACGACAATTTCACGAGTGTGATAATCCAGTAAAACATCAAATCTACGACATAGCTTTGACCTTAAAAACATCGTGCAAAGCCTATTGACAACTGATCATTAAATGTGACAAAAACGTCTATGTCGATTTCGATTATATGTCGTACAAGGTACAAGTGTCGGCTTGTTAACCATTATGAATATTCACCGATATGGGCTTCTGGAGCCGTATACACCCATCATAAAAAGTCTGCGTACAAGCCAATAAAAAACTTTCTATCTTGAAAAATTTGTACAACATGTTGATCGATGCAGTTTTAAATCATGAATTTGTGTTAAGCACACCTATATGCATATTTTAGATGCAGTTTTAAAGTCTCGCAGATTTTCGATCTTTGATTAGCCAATGAAAACCAAGGTCAGACAGCGGCACGTGTCAGAAAAAGTCTGCATACACCTTTAAAAGGGATTGATAATTAACACGTTGTTCATTAAATTCGCAGTTTTGGTGTCTTTGTAAGACCTTCAGGATCTTTAAAGTATATTTTCTAAAAAAAAAAACTGAAATTTAACTGTAATAATTGTGTGATAAATTCCACGAATAAAGAAATATCTCCGAGCGAGAGAAAGATTATCCTAAAATTGCGTAGCGAGGGGTAAATAATTTCGTGAAATAGGTCGAATAGTTGGCAGAACTCATTCTTCAATTCAAAAAGTGGTGAAAAACTACGAAAGAAGTGGATCCCTTATATCAAAGCCCCGTTCTGGACGCCCCTCAAAGCTGACCCGCCGAGAAAAACGAAGTGTGGTGAGGTACGTGAATATTAATCCTCGTGTTACATCCAAACAAATTAAAGCTTACATAGAAAGTAGTTTTGGCAAAGTTTTGCAACGAGACACTGTATGTAAAATATTAAAAAAAGCTGAATGGCACTGTCGAGTCGCTCGTAAGAAACCATACGTAACTTATAATAAGAAAAAGCGTATGGCATTTGCTAATCAGCATGTAAATAAACCTCCAGAGTTTTGGAAAAAGGTTATTTTTTCTGATGAAAGTCAATTTTGCATATTTGGTATGAAAGGCAAGAAGTTGGTGTGGCGAAAGAAGGGTACAGCATTTGACCCACGGAATATACTACCAACAGTGAAACATAGTGGTGGTGGAGTAATGGTTTGGGGGTGCATGGCTGCCAATGACGTTGGTAATCTTGTGTTTATTGACGGTATAATGGACCATAAGGTCTATCTAGACATGTTAAAAACCAATCTAAAACAAAGTTATCAAAAATTGGGTCTTAATAAGGACTTTTGCTTCCAGCAAGATAACGATCCGAAACATACTGCTCATTTGGTCCGGCTGTGGTTACTGTACCACACTAAAACACAGTTGCATTCTCCACCTCAGTCACCGAACTTGAACCCCATTGAACATTTGTGGGACTTATTGGAGCGCAAGATTCGACAGCATGACATAACGTCCAAAAATATGCTAAAAGATGTTATCCTCCAGGAATGGGACAAAATAACCCCCCAGGAGACATCCAAATTAGTACTATCTATGCCAAAACGACTTAGAGAGGTTCTTAAACGTAGAGTCCATTCGACAAGCTACTAAAGTAGTTTTCTTCTAACTGGAAAAAAAATAATAAATTACATTACCTGAACTGTACGCAGACTTTTTCTGCACTGTTTTGCATCCTTGCTTCACTTTTGATTTTTTAAAAAATATTTATGTTTTATGTATAAGTCTACTCATTATATATTTTCATTATCATAGTATAATGTACACAAATAAAAAAAATTGGATGCAAAATGACCTATTTTTCCTATATAATTTTATTTGAAATGTTTTAGAATCAGTCTGTACGCAGACTTTTTATGATGGGTGTATATCACGTATCCGCAATATATCATGTTTAATGACTTTTGTCCGTCGTCGATAATCCGTTTTTGCATTATATTTTTTAGGCCGCAGCTGTGTCGTAGTTTTATTGTTTTACTGGATTATCGATATTCATTACACTCTCGTGAAATTGTCGTAAGTGAAAATCCAAAATTCATTTCCACCTAGGAGATGCATGGATATGGAATTCCATTTCTCAACCTCCGATACTTTCAAAATCCCTTCAATTTTCATAACCTGTCATGATAGCAGCACATTGACGCTGCTGAACATAGCGACGAACTTCGATTGGTTTTATACACCTTTATTTGCATATGTATGCCTATACCAGTTATTTTGGCTCTTCAGTGTATGTCGTAACGAAACACTATATATAAGAATAGGAAATTAGAAATGACGTTTTCTAGGAAGAAATCAGACTTTAAACTATCAAAAACCATATAACTTCCAACCAATTGCAATTTAAGTGCAATAGCAATTAATTAAAAAGCATTTTGCCCGTTAATGGATAAATATTCTAAAATATATTTCGAAAAAACTTTCGAAAATACGGAGAAAGTAGAGGAATAACATCCTCGTTCAATTCTGCATATTTTGACACCTCATATATAAAATCACTTATAATACTGTAGATTAATAATAAAAAAAAATGTACAGAAAATACAATAGGCTTGTTTCAGGTGAAGTACTTTCTTCTAGCTTTTATTCAAGTTTTTTTTTCGATAGATTATCCGATTGGTGCTCTGTATTGGTGTCAACGTAACTTTGATTTACGAATCGAGGCTCGAGAATAAATTTATCTCCATGTAGCATATCTGTTGCAACTCAAGATCTGAAACATGTCCCTTAAAAATATTTTTTTTTCTAATATCATGCAAAAAAACTTTTTAAATAATAATCAAAGGCAAAAGTGATGCTTTCAAAGAAATCGTGTTAATAATTTCCTTCTACGCACCTATGCGACAAGTAAATAAAAGCAATTGATTAGGGGGAAATTCTATTTGTGAACGCGATACTTTATTAAGCGGCTTTCTGATTAGTGGGAATTTCTTAGTTTGTACATTATTTTTCATTTGGAATGTAATATTTTCCACTTTTTAACATTTAATAATCAAATTAAAAGAAATATTTTTTTGATGGACACAAGAAATTTCTTGTGTCAATCAAAAAAATATTTCTTTTAATTTGATTATTAAATGTTAAAAAGTGGAAAATATTCTTTTTTAAACTCGGGAATTTATTATAATTATTCAACTCGTACAAATAAGCTTTACTTTTCGCACTAAATGCATGAATGTTATACAACTATGTAGTTCAAAAAGTTAGGTTGAATAAATTAATAATTGGTAAGTTGAATAAATTTTTTGTGAGTGTGATAGCGATTAATTGTAGTTTAATATATATTGTTACATGAATACAGCAATAATGATACCTATTGGCAAAAAATTGCCTTACAAATTTGAATGGGGCCCATTACATTTTTTAAAACCCAAAAATTAGTCATTTATACAACTTTAGAAATAAAATTATTTTCAAATAATCTATCGCGTAAAGACCGAACAGCAAATCCAGACGACCAGATAATGTTTTGCCTAATCTAATCACTATCTTGACCCCCACGATGCGTCTGGAACGGGGCCATCTGGCCCCTCGGGGAAGCAATCCCCTGAAATGCTCCCAGTAAGAGATGGGGGGTCTGTGTAATGTGTATGCTGTGAGTGTTTTCATTTTCGTTTAACAAGCAATTATTAATGCGCTTATCCAGCCAAATGACAAATGTTCTTCTTTCATAAGGATAGTAAACCAAAATGAAGGATTTTACTGCCATAAACTTTCCATATATATAATTTCATTAAGGAAATAATACTCATAGAAATCTAGCAATGGTTACCTTTTTTATGCTAACAGCACTCTATCAGCTTATTTTATAGACTTTTAGTATTGAAAACTCGATATCGGGGGAGGGGGGGGGGGGGACAACATCCCTTTTACGATCTCGCTCTTTTCAAAAACCCAAAACAATGAAAATAAAAACCGTTAAAAACCAACAATTTTATTTTTAAAAAACCCCATTTCTCTTGTATTTATTTTGATAGATAATTATATATTTTAAAACAAACTTAGCTGTAGTTAAATCATCTAAATAAGCAGTTATCACAATGAGAGATAAATGAAATAGTTTGAAGGGAGTTATGAATCATTGTTTGCAAAATTTTCTGAGCTAATTTCAATCATGAGAAAATTGTTCAATCTTCAAACAATGTTTTACATATTTTGTTATCGCTTTTTAACATCTTTCGAATGACCAACAAATGTGTAGTTATCAATTAAAGATCTTATACTCGAAATATTTGTAGTGTAATCAATATGTTTTCTCTCTATATATTTTAAAAAAAGGTACACTTCGCTATTTTTTTCCATTGAAAACATTAATCTGAAACTTATTATTGTACTTTCTTCTAGCTTTTATTCATGTCTTTCCTTCGATTGATTATCCGATTGGTGTTCTGTATTGGTGTCAACGTAACTTTGATTTACGAATCGAGGCTCGAGAATAAATTTATCTTCATGTAGCATATCTGTTGCCACTCAAGATCTGAAACATGTCCCTTAAAAATAGTTTTTTTTTCTAATATCATGCAAAAAAACTTTTTAAATAATAATCAAAGGCAAAAGTGATGCTTTCAAAGAAATCGTGTTAATAATTTCCTTCTACGCACCTATGCGACAAGTAAATAAAAGCAATTGATTAGGGGGAAATTCTATTTGTGAACGCGATACTTTATTAAGCGGCTTTCTGATTAGTGGGAATTTCTTAGTTTGTACATTACGAACGAACAAATTTTGTTGAAGAACGAAAAAAATTTTCATTTAGCAATCTATATATTTAAAATAAATGGCTAATCTATATATTTAAAATAAATGGCTAATCTATATATTTAAAATAAATTGGCTTTGCAATCTATATATTTAAAATAACTTTTCTAATACTGTTTTGCTTAAATTATTGAAAAAGAATAACATTTAACAACAGATAAAACCATTTTGTGATCCTAAATGCACGCGAACTAACCAAAAACTGATGCGGCCCGGAACGTCACCGAAATTTGTTAATTTAATCATATCTGGCTGTCTATTTCTAGCCTCCTTTAGTAGCTTTAATACAGCCAATTACGGCTCGTCATTAAGAACCCTGGTCAAATAACGATTCTTAAATGCATGTAGTAATACTTATCTCGTTGATTGATTTTTTAAAAATATTATTTTGATTCTTGTAGAACTGTTGCCAGTCGAAATAGACCAGTGTATGCAAAGGGAGATGGTATAGACTATTAGTGAGCATCCGATATTGTCAATTATCTAGATTAATATCGGACAATACCTTCTTTTTATCTAACGTGCGAAAGAGAATATAAAAAAACAAATAAGGTTTGGAAAACAGTTGTTGTCACCAAGAACCACTTCCACACACACGATATTTAAACTTTGGAAACAAAATAGCATAACACATTCTGTTTTAATTTAAACATTTAGTTATTTTCAGTCAGTTATCCCAGTCAGTTATATTCAGGCAGCCCTGCTGATGTCAGCATTATTTTATTTGGATGTCCGATAGAAATCAGAATTTTTTTTTGAAGAAACTCCACTTTTGTACATAAATGTTCCTCGATATTTCCATCTTGTTCATTTGTCAACAGTAAAATCAAACAACGATCTCCAGAATTATATAAAATTAGGAAATATTTAGAATCAAGTAGAGTAAGTTTGACCAAGCATTAAAATAGTAATAAAGATTTCAAATGATAAAAAAAATCAAATACTGTTCATATTGAAATCTTGTATATTAAACTCACGTGCTTATTTGTACTTCTACTTATTTCGCTCGCGTTAAAGTTCTTTCGTAAAAAAAAAAAATGCTGTTAATCTTATAAGCTTACGACAATGCACAATGCTATTCCTAAGAAGAAATCGTCTCACGAATTGCACTTCAAGGACCGTTTCGGTTCGAATTTCGAAAAATGTGTGCCTTCAGTACCAAAGGAATAAGCTTCGAAAATGTGGAATGTGTACCTCCAAAAGTTTTGGCTGGGCTGGGTGTTGATACGCGAACCGTTCAGTTAGGACTCATCATTCGCTATAGATATATGATTAGCTTGTTTCATGTGACGAATTTAATTCCTGCCTTCCTACTATCGGTGCTTTGTTCCCATGTGACATTCATTCACCAATCGAAGAACGAATTTTTTTTTCATTCAGCATTTCTGTTGCCACTCAAGACTTGAAGCATGCCAATTAAAACATACCTCTTTCTCTAAAAAATAGAAGTGAAACTTATCACAACATCGTTCTTTCTGTTCGTTGGAAAGTAATAAACAAATGAGAGAGAAAAATATTTATGCAAAATAAAATCTTTCTCAGCCGCTCTCTTAATGCACTTATTATAAACCATCAGAAGAACTTTATTGTGATAGATACTATGACTTTATAAAAAAAACGGGATTCATAGCACAAAAATAAATATATTTTTTTACATTTTATTTACATTTAAATTAAGTTTCTCGAACGTTTGACTAAGTGGCAACACGGACACATCGAATAAAATGGAATTTTTCTTGTAATCTCTTAAATGGAGATTAAACATTTCTTTTTAAATTTTTAACTATACTTCCGATTTTTATTATTTTTAAATGGAATTCGGGATATAGCCTTGTCTGATTTTTTCGCCTCAATATGATGTAACCCATTTCAAGAGCTTAGTGGAAGAACGTGCTAAGTGACATTTTTGAAAAATTTGAGATTTTTGTATCAATGAACAGAGTATTCTATCTCTTAAAGAGAACAAGATTCCCCTTTTTCATAAACTTAGTTTAGTGTATTTTTTTTACCGTTTGCAAGAACCGTTTTTAACAAATCTGAGGGCAAACTAAAAACTTCAAAGCTGATTTTCTCGTTTTTCTTCCACTAAGGTCTTCATTTGTCTGTGAAACTTGCGATTATTTCTATGAAGTTATATGCGACGGGCAGACAGACGGACTGAACAATTATAATAAGTTATACTTTATACCCCCTGGCCACGCCTTTGCAAAGTCCATTAGTTTAGATTTAGACTGCAAAATGTCCTGCATTTTTTGTGATTAATGCAGGACATTTTGCAGAAAAATCTAAAAAACCGGACAGTTTCGTAATTCGTAATGATTAAAATGTCTCCATTAGAACTATAAGCAGGAAACTTTCTTTGTCGACAACCCAACCAGAATAAAGTTATATACTTTTAATTCTTTCAAATCAATCAGTAGGGTTTTATTTGTTCTAAGGTGTCACAGTGGTTTGCACCATAAATGCATTGACATATTAAGTGGTAATTGAGTAATTTGGGAGTGGCCCCCACCCCCCAAGTTTCCCTATGTCCTTCCATACCTAGTCCCCTAGATTTTCGAATTGTCTGCTAGTTATTATCTGCTGTATGAGCCAAATATATTCAGTAATTTAACCAATTATTAATGGCATTTTCAAATAAGTATAGCCCGTGCAGTATTTTTCTTTAAAAAAAATCCATTTTATAAAAGAAAACTACAGAATAAATTTTGATTACTTCATTTTTAAGGTAGATGAAAAACATTTCTTTGACGAAAATGACCCTCGCCTTGTTCCAAACCATTGCGAATCCTCCAAGAACAAGCAAGTAGCAAGTTTGATAATTTTTTTTAGTTGCTTTGGGGGTTTGGAGGGAAGAGGGGTGAAATACCCATATGGACATTTTTCGTGGCGAGGTAAAAAGGAAGACGGAGAATTCTTGGACTCAAGGCAATTAGGAGGGGACTAGCGGGACAGATGTCAACGGGTGGCGAGGGACAGGGGAGGGAAGGGCGAATTCGATGGAAGGGTGTGGTTACCAGATTTACAAATATATCTCTTTTTAACGATCGCCAAATTGCCAAAAATTGCGCGGCGCAACCTATCGGCAGATAATCGAAATAAAAAAATATTTGAAAATAATTGTTTTAATTGTTTGTAAGAATTTTTTTAATGTAGTTTCTGATTGTCCATTTTATTCTGATTGTCAAATTTTTTAGACATCCAAATATTTTAAAAGATTTTTTTTTGTATTTAAAAAAAAAAAAAAAATCTATTGTATTTTTTTTATTATGGAACTGCAAAATATGACTTCGAACCTATATAACTAATATTCCAGAATTTTAAACTAAATCTTTAATAAAATTAATAACTAACGAATAAAACTAAAAACGATACAAAATTTAAAATTAATTTTAAATTTTAATAGTTCAGTGTATTTTCCATCAAGATGCTGCTTTATAGTATTAAAAAAGTAGAGGCAAATGAAAAAGGAAATTAATAACCATTAACAAAACAAAATTTAGGGTTTTCTTAAATTTAGGGCTTCTCATTAACACCTTGATTTTCCGGAAATTTGTTCTTGGGATTTTTTTATTTCAATTAAAAAATGTGTCCAGATTTAAATTTAAAAAAACGATGAAATAAGGAAAAGTTAAAATTAACCTTCTCTAAATTTTTATTTATTGAAAAATACGAACTATAAGAAGACTATATATAGACATAAGGTTTCATTTTATTATGCCTATTTATTTAGAAATTAAATTCAAAATTAAAATTCAATTTTTAAAAATGTGGCATTTAAATATGAAAAAGTGCTTATAATAATATCTCTAGGAGTGCCGTATCATGTAAAAATAAATTTCCGGTAGTTAAAACGTATTTTACTTTTCTTTAAGAACCCTACTGTACCTTTGGCTGATAAGAATATTTGGCTGAACGGTTAGGGTAACAGTCTCCAGATCGAAAGACAGCGTACGGCTTGGGTTCGAATCCCGCTTACCTCCGAAGATCCAAGTCCCCAAAAAATATCCAGATAACGAATATGTACGATAACGAATACCTAGCTTGTAAATACTTTTTTAATTTTTTTTTAAATTTTCTATAGTGACGCCCTCTATCTATAAAACTTTTAACTATTAATAACATTTTAAACTAGGTGTGTTTTATCGCATCCATGAAATTCAAAATTTTGCCTCGATATCTAGAATTAGTAGAATTGATAGATATTGTAGACTTCGTCGATCTATGTCTTGTTGTTGCGGACGTCTAATAGATATCCATTATATACATTAGACTGCTTATGGGCATTGAGGACCGCCAATAGACGTTTCCCATATCTCTTAGTCGTCCGGAATGTCTAGAACATGTCCGTAATGTCTAAAATTTCGATATCAAATGGACTTGCAATAGACGTAAGTCGACGGAAACTACGGATATCTAGCAGACGTCGATGGACGGTAAACTCTAATTCTAATGGATATCGTGGATTTTCCGAATAACGTCTAATGGATGTCGACTGGATAACAAATGGCTATGTGGGTACTTAATGCAAACAATAATTAGTTATACCAATTCTCACAGAGAATGAAAAACGTCTAAAATTGTACTACAATCTATCTCATCTGGTGCATGTTTACTCTAATCTAAAAATGCTATTTTTATTTTTAAAAAATGTTTTTAAAAAGTACCCTGATGCAATAACCGAGATTTTCATTTATTTTAGGCTGAGGACTCTGTCTGTTTTGCAAGCTTCTGTGACATTTTTCGCTGTGAAGTGATCCTGGCAGCCCTTGAAGCCGAAAAACATCAGCCTTCATGGGACACGCTGCCCAGTTTCCACTTGTCCCAGAATCGAACTTCCTGTGATCGTAGGAAAATGGCTGCACTGCAAAAGAAGTGTAAGGTATGGGTAGTTTCTGATTTAATTAGAAACCAAAATGGTTGAGGTCTAGGAACTTATTTTAATCCAGGTAACGGATTAACCTAGACGCTGGCCTGGCAATTTCACAAGCTTTGCGATATCTCGAAAATCATGCTTTCGGAATGCTGTTTTTGCTTGTGATTTTTTTCAGTAACCCTAGAACTAGCCTTGATCAGATTCTGGATGTGTGCAGCGTTAGTTTAACATCAATTCTTTTGATTAGTGTGCATGGTTGCCATCACTCTTTCAAAAGCTCACCAAATTTGGTAATTTGTCACCCTGCTGCCAGTGAATAGGATTTTACCCAAATAAAACATGGAAATTAGTTTTACCTTTTTCGTGCCATAGTAACCTTCTGAAAGTTTTCTTATAATTATGAAGATTTATTTGTTTCTCAAATGAAATATTAGTTACTTACTAAACTAAACTCCTCTGCGCAACAGCCCCATTAATGGGCCAAGGCTTGCAGTGCCCATTTCTGCTTACTTAACACCCATACTTATTTTAAACTTTATTGTGTTTGGTAACATTAATGAAAGGTTCGATAGTTATACCTGTACTAATTATGATAATATGCACTTCTTCAAACATCGTTTATTTTCTGTTTAATTTTATAATCAATTCATTTGTTTCATAAGATCAGTTGTCACATTTTATAATTAATTCATCTTGCAAAATGTTTTTAAACACTCAGTTGACAGCAGTCCTGGTATTTGTATTCTCTAAAATATCTTCAGATATTGTGTTGTGAAATACATTTTTATGTTAATTTAAAACTTTTTTTTTCAATGCCTGCCTTAAGTAATAAATGAAAATGGTGCTGAAATAATGTTCTGTAAAAATATGCCATAGGTAGTGATGGGAGAATGCTTACTCGCCTTTCTTTGGTCATTATCTTCAAAAGATTTTCGTGACATTGAATGTAAGTAATTCCTAATACTTGCAAGCAAAATATTTTTAAATATTTGCGCTAATTTCACATTACATACGTCAAGGTTACAGTAATTTTATTTTAATTGTGCTTATGTATCAGTCTATTTTAATGTTTTAAATGAGTTTCAAACTTAAAATATAATCATAACGATGTTCTAAGCAAGTTTTTATAACATTGAATTTGTTCCATTAAAAAAACTATTTTGTTTAAACATATTTTAATTTTCACCAACTTTAAATAACCAGTTTTTAGTTTAATCTGAAGAAGACCTCTTAAATACTTAGTTTAATTTAAAGATTTTCCCTCTGTATATACTATATTGTTAAAATTTATTTGCAGCGGAAGTGAATCAAGCAGTTTGCTCCTATCTTACTTGCAATAAATATAGTGATTCATCATTACAAGTGGTAAGGGGATTTTTAAAAAAAATTATTTAAATTTTAAGAGAAGTATTCTTTCAATCTTGTATTATTTACTCATTCAATTCCATAATTTCATCCACTATTAACAGGATTTGTATGGCTCTTAAAATCTTATATTTCAATACCAATTTGAGTGCATTCAAACGTATTATCAGTGCTTATTTTTCTGTCCAAGTGTTAAATACAATATTGACATTGAACAAAATAAGGAGAAAACAAAGCATTCTATGGTTCAAAATATGTCTGCACCACAATAATCACTTTATTATTTTTTAAATATTTTTCAGTTTTATTAATTCTTAATGGCATTAATTATTGGCCTAATACCTATATCTGCAATGTCTAAATTTGTTTTAAGTATTTCTTTGAATAAGATAAGTCTATATTTTTAAAAAAATGTGTTCCTTAAATAGCCTACACTTTTTATGAAAAGTAATCTGAAAATAAGAAAGAATTTCATCCTGCTTAGAAGGCCATCCTCAGAACCTTTTATTTTAGAGACTAAAATTTAATTTTCTTTATTTCAGGTTCAGCCTGTTCCTATACTTGTCTGCTTAATTGTTGGTTTTGTGCTCATTGGCGGATTTTGCTGTTGCTATTATGCCTTGTATTCGTTCACTTAGTAAGTAAGCCTTGGGATCATTTATCATTTAAATTATTAAGTTTTTTTTTAAAAATAAATGAAGATTTTTGTCATTTTTGTTAAGATTGTATGAAAAAACTCTCCTTACTAATGAAACTCAATAAATATCTGTAGTTTTTTCTTTATTTTATGGGTCCCACTTTAGATTTGTAACCTAATGCCTAAGTCCTAAAACAATTAATATTATCTAATATTAACTTAATTAATTTAAAAATCTAGCTTAATGAAACTAAAAATTTTTTCTTCAACTTTTTTTTATTGCTAATACTATTTCAAAATGAAAAAGTTACCTCAAATTCATATTTAGATTATTTTATATTTTCTCTTTGTTTCTAGTTCTGAATACATCTACAAAAGCAATGTATTTTGCAATGGAGCTCCCAAGTTGCCTTCCTACATGACTGCCAAAGACGATATAGTCTACCGAAGGAACAGTAGAGGAGGGTATAATGCTCATCATCGATGAAGGTTTGATATATAAGTTTACATTGTGAGTTCAAGATGCAGTTTTCGATTATTTATAAGCTGTTATGTGTTTAGAAGCCTTCATTTTGAAATAACTGTTTTGTTAACCTCCTAACTCATATGAAAAAATGTATGGACAATCTATATTAAATTAAGTTGATAATGCTGATATACATCAAATTTCATTTGATAAGACTCCATATTCTGTGAAAACATATACAGTCAAAACCCCGTTAACGCGAACTCAAAGGGAGCACTGTAACATTTCGTGTTAACCGAATTTCATGTTAACCGTCAGGATTTTTTTTTTTACATTGAACCCGTGAACAGTTTAAAAAAATAATTTCTAAAAATTATTATAATTGTATAATGTAATACACTAATAATACATGCATACAATTAGTAATGGAAAAAATATAGTTCATTTGAAGTAGTACATACTATAGAAAAATTATGATTTTTTTTTTAAGGAATACCAATTAACAACGAATGTAACCCTTTACGACCTGAGCTATACAACTGTGCAGGTGAAAAAGAATGTTCAACTTCTTCAAAAATATTGATACCGACGCGGGTGACTTGTGTCAGTTGTTTATTTGTATAAAAAATTACATAGTTCTTAAGGGGTTTCTGGCATTGATGCTTTTTAAGGCAACTTTTTCGATAAAACTCGTAACATTTAGTCTCATAACCTTAAATCAACGCCATCTGAAATTGTTGTAAAGGGCGAATTATGGTCGATCTCGTGATTTTTTTTTTAGAAAAAGACGATTTTTCCTCATAATGTTCGTTTGCCGTTTTTTTTTTTTAAATTATTGTTTAATTTGTTCTTCAAATAGCTAAAATAAAGTTGAATTCTAATTTTTTTTTGTTCGGGTTAAGCGGGATCTCGCCAAAATCGATTTCGCGTTAAGAGATTTTTAGCATTAGCTCAAACCTTTATAGGCCGGGGATTTGCTTTCAGTTTATCTTAAGCGAAATTTTGTGTTAAGCGAGTTCGCGTTAATGAGGTTCGACTGTATTAATTCCTGCGATCTGTTAAAAGCTTAAGGTTGCTTAAAAATACCTTTATTAAATTTTATAACAGACGTTTTTCTGCATAAAATAACTTGAACACTATAAAGATTTTTTTGTATTTTTGTAATTTTTAGTTTTGGGATTTAGGAGGTTAATGAGCAGTTTGTATTGATTTTGAAATTCTGATTAGATTTCTTATTTATTAGTTTTAAAAAAAATTAGGATAAGCCACAAAATGGGTGCCAATAAATTAGCAATAATAAATACTTAATTTGTATAATTTATTGCTGCTTTGTTGTTGTATTATTGTTGGATCTTAGATATTCCATTTATTGTTGATGCATCATGTTGTAGATGTATAAATATGTTGAATTAGCCAGGTTATAGGTAAGATGGGTTATTTTTGTAATATCCTTGTAGTATTTGCTGTGATATAAGTGTCCTTGTGTTCAATGTTCCCCGTTAATTTTTAAATTTAAAACTTTGAATAATTGTTTTATCTATTGCACTGTTTCTTATTGTGCTAAATTTAAGTTTTGTTCTACAATTTTACGATCAAATGTTAAAACCTTCAAAACTTTAGTTTCTATTTCTAAACAAAGCATTTTGAAAATTTGAGAAAAAAGTTCTTCATTTACTATTTAAATCTTCTAAAAGAAATGAAAAATTGCTTTAAAAAAAGTAAAATTATAGCTGCAACACTAGATTGCTGCAATGCTTATCTACCTTATTCCTGCTATATACTAGCATTAGACTATTTTTCAAATTAACTTTATCGATCTTGTGCAGCTGATGTGCTTTGCTCAAATCTAATAATAATCTGGCTTTCAAAGTAAATTGCATTGTGAAATGTGATACATCCCTAGCTGCTTGTAGCACTGCTTTTGGGATTTCAGTGCCAACTCGTAGAGAAATATATAATAAAAAAATATTTAAAATTGTAGAATATAACTAGATCTATAAACTGCTGTGGTGCCAAATTATCTAGTCATTGCTTATTTGATCTTTGTCTTCATGTAGGACGTTAAAGATTGTGGTTAAGAGTTAAAAATGCATTGTGATATGCATATGTTGCATTTTGTATTTCAAATATACACTAGCTTTAAGATTCATCATTTGGAAATTGTGATTTATACACTAAAAATATGTAGAAATCATGTTATTCTGAGCGGTTTTATTAAGAGAATTTAAGTACTACCTCTCATTGTTTGTGGTCTTCCTTCTTATAATTTATACTTATAATTATGTTAATGCTTTTTTTATGGAATATGTTAAATGCAATTTTATTTTAAAAAGATTTTTTTTTTAAACCAAACTTAACTGGCAGCTAAACAGTTTTAAGGAATGTGAGAAACAAAAATGAATTTTTAAAAGCTATAAACCTCTTTAATTTGAGGTTGTAACCTTCGGTTTTGCTACTGATAGATTAGAATCCCTCAATTACCATTAATTTTGCAGTGTATGGAATTAATACTTCACTTGGCATTTTTGTGAAGTAAAATATTTTATTGTATAATAAAAACATCTAATGATTATTTTATTGTTTTACATTATATCCTAATTTAATATTAACTGTTTGAAGGAAATTAAAAAGTTATATCCACATATCTGGATAATGAACCATATTATCCCTCCCCGTGCAATATCACTGGAACAACGAATCTACTAGAGTCAGACATATTTTTTAATTTTTAAAGCATTGTCAATTTATTTGAGCAGAGTTTATTCCTTTTTTAAGTGAGGTAATGAACATATGCTTTCTAGTTTAATTTTTATGGCATTGAACATATCATGAAGCATGTTTGTGAACAGCATATGAAAAAATCTGAAGCGGTAACGAAGAAATAAAAAATTTTATTACTTTTCCGTTGCTTTTCCTACGCCACTCTTCACTTATATTTTTGGCACAGTTCAATGTCTAGCTTAAATTTAATTATTTAAAATTTTACTTTTGCAATGTTGAATTTTCATTTTAAACTTTTTTCTGATTGTCCCTATTTCATTTAGCCTTGGCTGTCTTTAAGAAAACGGTAAGATGGCTAATTTTCAATTTTTCTTATAGCTTAAAATTTCTAAAAGTAACTGTGATTAGTTACTTTTTGTAATAAGTAACTAACTAATTACTTTTCTTATTATGTAACTGCAACAATGTTACTTTTTAAAATTAACTTTCCAATACCTAGAAATTTCAATTAAATGCTCATGCGAACCCTAATCATTTACCAATTTGTACTTATCTCTAACACATTCGCTGCCACTATAGTGATGGAAAATTTTCATCAAATATCTATGTGAAGTAGAAGAACGTCCTGTTTTTTAAACCAGTTCGTTACAATGAAATGAACTAACTCTTCTTCGTTTTCGAAACAAGTAAAATCTTAGTTCGAGGTAGTAAAATTACAATGTTAGGTTGATTACGTCGCTAACTAAAGCTACACGACAGTCTAGTCGTAAAAAATACTGTTGTACGTTCATGTTGAAATGTTCCTGGCCTTTGCCAACGGATAACTATCATCTGTCACTAATTATTGAATTGAAGCCAATAACCAGATTTGTTTCAGTGATTAACTTTTCGACTATGAAATCATCATTAAATGTTCATAATTCATATTTTTTGGGGTTGTTTTGTTTGAAAAACTACAAAAAAATAAAACAGACTATTTGCTATTTTTTTATAGCTAGATAGTTGAATAACAAACTAAACACACTGCGAATTGCAGTATGTCTGGTGTCTGGTTGCCCTACACTTGTGACGAAAGATTTAATTTCCTTGTAATTTGAAATAGAATATACTCTTTCAAATCAACAAGTATTATTAAAAAGCACAGCAGGATCGGCTTCTAAAGTGTAAAATCTAATATTCTACGTTCTATATCCTCAAATTGATCACCAAATAACCTTAAATTTGCTTGCAGTGTTAACATAATTCAAATATAGGTGTTAACATCCCTACATAATTATGGCTGTCTTATTGTCGTCAATAGGCCAATAAGCGAAAGATACACTTCGCAATAACACAAAAACTGCATAAGCTTTGAAATCTATGTATGGAAATTCATCAGTCACATCTGGGATTACTAGGTGTCAATTAAATATCATACAAAAAAGTAGATGAAGAGCTAGATCGTGTAGTTTGTGTAACCACTTGACCATCATGTTTATCAAGTTTTCAAACGAACTTGAACTCATAAGAACGGTTGGCGAAATGGTACTATGAATTTCATCAGAACGTGCTGTTATCGGTGAATCGGAACCATGCGACGTGCTGGCGCGTCATTGGCAGCCAACGTGTTAACCTTAATTTCCCAACTTTCTTAACCCCTCCCTTTTCCCACTGAGTTTGAATTTTCATATGTAAAGTTGGCAACCCTTTGTTTGAAATCATTAGTAAATGTTTTTAAAACATTACCATCGAATGCTCCACATCAAATTAATCATACTAAAATGTTGAATAAATAACAAATATTAATGGATCTTGAAATAACTAGCTTTAAAATTGTAGTAATTTAGACACACAACAGTAAATCTCAATTTCAACAAACAAAACTTATTGAATTTAAATGTCATGGTTTTTTTATTTCATTAAAAAACTGCATCCTGTAATATTTGGTAAACCGCACATTAAAATTTAAAGGATTTTTTTAAAATAATTATAGATTTATTGGTAAAACTATCTACAACCTCTTTTGTACATAAAATGTATACTTGTTCCAGTAACTAAAAAGTCTTGATTATTAAAATACATAAACAATCAATAATAATTGTAATCTAATAAAGTATGTTTAGTAAATATATTACTGTTATATGTCAATAGTGTTTTATTGTTGACACACTTAATTTATGTAGCTAAAGTGTGAATTATAATGTCTATGTTTACAAAATAATATTTTTAATTATTATGACCTAAATCACAGAAAATTAAATGATATTAGTGAATATAAAGATAATTATTTAATGATGTAAATGTTCTTGTAAGTGTATCGCTCTTAATTTCTTGTATATCCATTTACTTGTTACCATTTACTGTGAATGCATATTAGGTAGATCAACGACAATCTCCCAACTGTGATTCCTATTCATATACATCCTTTTCATTTTGTAAAACCACTGAAGCTTATAAAATTGCTCATTTAGCATAGTACAAGGTATTATTTAAGCAATTTTAATGGCTTGAATTTCCATGTTTAGCTTTTTTTTAAAATATACATAAGCAGTTTTGATTACTTGAATTTATATACGTTTTTTTTTCATGATTATTTGCATATTTATAGATTTTTTTTACTTATATATTTATTTTTTACATTTTATACTTTTGTTTGCATAAAATAGACTTGCTGTAAATCAAAATCAATTTGATTTTTTTTAATACTTAGTTTATATATTTGTGGTTTTAAACATATTGGTTTATTTATTATTTGAGAACATAAATAGTTTACTTGTTCTTCATTATATATTAAAGTCGTAAATAGATTAGGAAAGTGATCAGCAACGTTTAATAGTATTGTTTAGTATTATATTATTAATCTATCCAACGGTTCAGAAATATTTAGCATTCTAATATCTCAACAAGCCCACCAAAAATCCCTTTAAAAGGAAAGATTAGATCTAAAATTGGACAATCAATGTTTGCAAAAATTCTTTCATGCATTTCTTTGATATAAGGTAGTTTTTTACGCAATAAAATAAATATTTCATAGGTAGTTTTGTAAAAAATAAAATAGCAAACCATGAATCATAATTCAAACAATGCCAAAATTGAGATAAAGTCTAAAAAATAATTTGTGTCAAATATTTGATGCACATTTAAATACTTGAAGTGTGAAATTTTTATAAATATTTATGTTTTACTTCTTACTCAGTAGAATTGCTCATTTTCATCTTGGAATTGTTTTTTTACTATTTTCAGAAACCCATTATTCAATAAAAACAGTACTAAATTTATGTAAAAAAAATTGCAGGGTATAATCTTTATTAATGAAATGCAATTTTAATGCAAAATGGTTTAGAAATTGATAATTATATTATTAATAATGAGAAAATATCTATGAATACTGAAGAAATCTATGCATTTGTAACTTCGTAGAAATATTAGAAATATTAAATGCATATTAACAAATGGTATTTTATAATAATAAAACAATTTCTTTTAAACCTTAATTGTACACAAGCCATATAGTATTATCCCATCTTGAATATTACATACTTATTTTAGCTTCACACTAAAGTCACATTTTTCAATATAAATATTAACTTAGCATTTTTTATTATCTGTTAGAGGTCCAGGTATAGCTTATATTTATCAAGAAACCTTTTCATATGAAGGTACTACCCAAGATTAGAAATATTTCTCACTTATGAAAGCTTATAGTTACTATCCAAAACAAAAGCATTTCATGTCTTGCTTAGCACTGTCAGTAGATTATATATTTTTATGTGTCTCTTAAGTCAAATATTCTTCAACGAATATATTGTGTCAATGATGTTGCTATCTAATATTTCAGTGTGACCCTGTTGTATTCTTTTACTATAAGTATTTTGACACAATTTTTAAGTGTTTGGTGCAGTGATATTTGTATGAATTTTATGGTACTTTATGGTAAGACATATTACATATGTATTTTTATTGTTTGGTGCTTTTTACTTGTATCATGCAATAAAACATTATTGAAGCGCTAATTCATCTTTGTTGATTTTTTCTAATTTTTTTTTAAAACCAATTTTGTGTATGGTAATAATAGACTTTCTATATAGATAACAAAAACATATACTTAAATTTTTAAATAAAGGATTATTAACTAAGCACACCCAATTTGAATAAAATAAAATAGTGCAATCATACAGGATTCCCATCTACCTACCTAAAAAGATACGTCCATTTGAAAAAATTTTAGACACTAAAAACTCAAAAAAAAACCTAACTCTTTCCAACATGCCCTAGAAACTCAACTTTTGAATTGTTTTAATCCATACTAATTTTTAGTACTATAATTTTTTAAAAAAATTAGACATCGGAAGGTGCTTGGAAAGTTTAGAATAATGAGATCTATATACATAAAAGGCAACTTCCGTTTGTCTGTTTGTATAAGACACGAGATCTAAAGAACCACGCAACAGATCGTCACGAAATTTGGCACAAAAATTCATCTCCGGAACAAACATAGGCTAAAAAAATTTCGAATCGGACCATTCCTTCTATCGTTTTCGAACGTTTTTATGTTTCCCATTCAATGCATTGAAGACCTTGGAGGTTTATTGCTCCTTCAACACACGTTTTCACGGATTGTTTATTTTACACATTTTTTAAACGATTTTTAAGTATATTTAGTTTAATTACAGCTAAAAAATTAGAAATAAACATCTAAAACAAAAATCGTTTGCTAGCTTTTTAGCAGTTAGAAAAATATTTAATATTAAAAATAAAAATCGTTTGCTTTAGTTTCTTTATCACAGTTAAAAAAAATATAAATAAATATAAAATATGCAAATCGTTTGCTGTTTGCTAGAGTAGCTTTATAACATCACAATTAGATCATGTAATTCGCTTTCATTAAGAATATTTTATTTCCTGCATGGAGCAGGGGTGCCTACAGGGGGGGGGGGGGGGGTCAACGACGCAGACTGCGTCGTTGAAATTTTAGGGGGGGTGGTGATTTTTTTTACTAAAATTTAATAATAAACGGCTTATTTTGGCTAAAAAAAACCTTAACAAACCCTTATTCTTTTTAAGTAATTGCCCCCCCCCCCCCCCCCCCCACACACACCAAGAACAGAATTCTGGGGAATGGAGTCATAAAAAAAAGAAGACACCAGACCCGGGATACGCCTTTTTTTCTGCAACCGAAACTTTATATTTGGACGTTTGATACTCAGGAATCTTCAAAACAAATAATAAATCGTGCCAACCCCAAGCTTTGATATAGTCAAAACAGCAGGCATCGTCGGATGATGGTGAGAAAGTACATTGGAAACGATGCATATTTTGTCTTCTTTTTCTTTGTGAAGTGTGAAACAAATTTGAAACATGGGTGTCCTTTGATCCGACTTGAAACTAATAAAAAGATAAGAAAGAAGGGAACGCCAATAGAATCTATATAAAAGAACGGGTCGTTCTTTTCATCTAAAACTTTTTAGTACAGTTCGGAGAGCCGCGATAAATATCATGTAAGATTTTGTGCCAATTTTTAAATCCAGAAATTTTTTTTGCTGGAATTTTGCTCCATTTTATTGCAATTTTTACCTTGATTTTTTACGGGGAAAAATAACGCGATATTTGACGACCCCCCCCCCCCCTGATTTGGTGATATTCTGCTAGAACCTCGCCCCCCGTAAACAAGTCACGTAATTTATGGACGCCCCCTTACTTGTTGAAGATTTCCCTTCTAACAAAATCAGACCATTCTGACATTAGATATCGTCATTTAACCCGCAAAATGGTTGCAGAATTGCATTTTTTGCATAATTAAACTCACTTTATTTTTTATTCAATAGAACCATAGTTTTAATGTAATAAGGCATCAAGCATTTAATACTCAAACAACATTGAAATGTGTGCAGTAATCAATTGAATTATAAGTCTGATTGAGATGCTGGTTTATGAAAACGTGCTGGCCCCCAGCTGTTTTGAGAAAAGTTTAATGCAACAATAACTAAACGCTTAAATTTAAAAATCATCATTATAAGGATTTTTTAAAAAAAATCTTACTAGATAGCAAAAGTTAACTATCCGATTAAAAAAACATTAATTTTGTTTTTGTTTCAAGGATATGACAACAGAACCGATATTTTTTGCATTTTTTCCATCCGTTGGTATACCTTCTAGTTCTTTTGTCCGTCCCACCTCTATGCTTTAGTGCTTACAGAACTTCTTGTTTATTATTAACAACATAAAAACTAACTTAAAATATAAAATTCTAACAAAAACTTGTTTGGAATTTTTCTAATTTTTAAAAAATCACATAATAAAATCGGAATCGAAACGAAAATCTTAACAATCTTAAAAATGAGAATATTTTATTTTAAGATGCCCGGCGTCGAAGAAAGCAATGTGCTGACAATTATTTCCTATAAACAATTCCTGCTATAGCATTTACAGCAGACATCATAAATGATAAATCTTTCGTATTTGTATAAACATTTCGATGAATCAATGACCTTCGGATAATATATCTGGCTTAGCATACATAATCAAGTCATTTTCCCGCCAAATTTGACTCGAAGCGAAAATAACTGTGATTGCTTTAGAAATAGAAACAGTAGGGAGATACTGGTCTTGCTTTGAATGTGTTGGTGAATGAATTCGAGTTTCACGGTAAGAACTTTGTTTAACATTTAACTGTAATTTTATATTTTAATTTATAGTAACTGTTTTAAGTGAAACTATCGTAAACATTGCAAAATAATTCTGATTTTTTTGTGCATATATTGTCAAATGTGTTTTGACTAGATAAAAAGCTAGGCCAAGAGAAACATTTTATGCATTAGAAATTGGAAGCCTTTTTAGATTGCATATCACCTTTCCAGCCATTTTTAATGATTTAAAAACTAAAATAATTAAATAAATTAATTTGTATCTAGTTCCTTGGACACCTGATCGCTTTTACTGTAAAGAAAACTTATTTAAAGGAGAATTAAAAATAGCTTTTATTTCCATTTTATAAATTTCATTCAAAAATGTGCTTCCCCTCTTTCAGGTTTCTTGTACACATCGTAAACTATAGATGTGTGTATAGGTTACTAAGGTTAGGTACTCCATTAGTCCACATAAAATCCAGTTGGGCGCAGACTGCGTCGTTGAAATTTTAGGGGGGGGGTGATTTTTTTTACTAAAATTTAATAATAAACGGCTTATTTTGGCTAAAAAAAACCTTAACAAACCCTTATTCTTTTTAAGTAATTGCCCCCCCCCCCCCCACACACACCAAGAACAGAATTCTGGGGAATGGAGTCATAAAAAAAGAAGACACCAGACCCGGGATACGCCTTTTTTTCTGCAACCGAAACTTTATATTTGGACGTTTGATACTCAGGAATCTTCAAAACAAATAATAAATCGTGCCAACCCAAGCTTTGATATAGTTAAAACAGCAGGCATCGTCGGATGATGGTGAGAAAGTACATTGGAAACGATGCATATTTTGTCTTCTTTTTTTGTGAAGTGTGAAACAAATTTGAACATGGGTGTCCTTTGATCCGACTTGAAACTAATAAAAAGATAAGAAAGAAGGGAACGCCAATAGAATCTATATAAAAGAACGGGTCGTTCTTTTCATCTAAAACTTTTTAGTACAGTTCGGAGAGCCGCGATAAATATCATGTAAGATTTTGTGCCAATTTTTAAATCCAGAAATTTTTTTTGCTGGAATTTTGCTCCATTTTATTGCAATTTTACCTTGATTTTTACGGGGAAAAATAACGCGATATTTGACGACCCCCCCCCCCCCTGATTTGGTGATATTCTGCTAGAACCTCGCCCCCCGTAAACAAGTCACGTAATTTATGGACGCCCCCTTACTTGTTGAAGATTTCCCTTCTAAACAAAATCAGACCATTCTGACATTAGATATCGTCATTTAACCCGCAAAATGGTTGCAGAATTGCATTTTTTGCATAATTAAACTCACTTTATTTTTATTCAATAGAACCATAGTTTTAATGTAATAAGGCATCAAGCATTTAATACTCAAACAACATTGAAATGTGTGCAGTAATCAATTGAATTATAAGTCTGATTGAGATGCTGGTTTATGAAAACGTGCTGGCCCCCAGCTGTTTTGAGAAAAGTTTAATGCAACAATAACTAAACGCTTAAATTTAAAAATCATCATTATAAGGATTTTTTAAAAAAAAATCTTACTAGATAGCAAAAGTTAACTATCCGATTAAAAAAACATTAATTTTGTTTTTTGTTTCAAGGATATGACAACAGAACCGATATTTTTTGCATTTTTTCCATCCGTTGGTATACCTTCTAGTTCTTTTGTCCGTCCACCTCTATGCTTTAGTGCTTACAGAACTTCTTGTTTATTATTAACAACATAAAAACTAACTTAAAATATAAAATTCTAACAAAAACTTGTTTGGAATTTTTCTAATTTTTAAAAAATCACATAATAAAATCGGAATCGAAACGAAATCTTTAACAATCTTAAAAATGAGAATATTTTATTTTAAGATGCCCGGCGTCGAAGAAAGCAATGTGCTGACAATTATTTCCTATAAACAATTCCTGCTATAGCATTTACAGCAGACATCATAAATGATAAATCTTTCGTATTTGTATAACATTTCGATGAATCAATGACCTTCGGATAATATATCTGGCTTAGCATACATAATCAAGTCATTTTCCCGCCAAATTTGACTCGAAGCGAAATAACTGTGATTGCTTTAGAAATAGAAACAGTAGGGAGATACTGGTCTTGCTTTGAATGTGTTGGTGAATGAATTCGAGTTTCACGGTAAGAACTTTGTTTAACATTTAACTGTAATTTTATATTTTAATTTATAGTAACTGTTTTAAGTGAAACTATCGTAAACATTGCAAATAATTCTGATTTTTTTGTGCATATATTGTCAAATGTGTTTGACTAGATAAAAAGCTAGGCCAAGAGAAACATTTTTATGCATTAGAAATTGGAAGCCTTTTTAGATTGCATATCACCTTTCCAGCCATTTTTAATGATTTAAAACTAAAATAATTAAATAAATTAATTTGTATCTAGTTCCTTGGACACCTGATCGCTTTTACTGTAAAAAAAACTTATTTAAAGGAGAATTAAAAATAGCTTTTATTTCCATTTATAAATTTCATTCAAAAATGTGCTTCCCCTCTTTCAGGTTTCTTGTACACATCGTAAACTATAGATGTGTGTATAGGTTACTAAGGTTAGGTACTCCATTAGTCCACATAAAATCCAGTTGGACGCAGACTGCGTCGTTGAAATTTTAGGGGGGGGGTGATTTTTTTTACTAAAATTTAATAATAAACGGCTTATTTTGGCTAAAAAAAACCTTAACAAACCCTTATTCTTTTTAAGTAATTGCCCCCCCCCCCCCCCACACACACCAAGAACAGAATTCTGGGGAATGGAGTCATAAAAAAGAAGACACCAGACCCGGGATACGCCTTTTTTTCTGCAACCGAAACTTTATATTTGGACGTTTGATACTCAGGAATCTTCAAAACAAATAATAAATCGTGCCAACCCAAGCTTTGATATAGTTAAAACAGCAGGCATCGTCGGATGATGGTGAGAAAGTACATTGGAAACGATGCATATTTTGTCTTCTTTTTCTTTGTGAAGTGTGAAACAAATTTGAACATGTGTCCTTTGATCCGACTTGAAACTAATAAAAAGATAAGAAAGAAGGGAACGCCAATAGAATCTATATAAAAGAACGGGTCGTTCTTTTCATCTAAAACTTTTTAGTACAGTTCGGAGAGCCGCGATAAATATTATCATGTAAGATTTTGTGCCAATTTTTAAATCCAGAAATTTTTTTTGCTGGAATTTTGCTCCATTTTATTGTAATTTTACCTTGATTTTTTACGGGGAAAAATAACGCGATATTTGACGACCCCCCCCCCCCCCTGATTTTGTGATATTCTGCTAGAACCTCGCCCCCCGTAAACAAGTCACGTAATTTATGGACGCCCCCTTACTTGTTGAAGATTTCCCTTCTAAACAAAATCAGACCATTCTGACATTAGATATCGTCATTTAACCCGCAAAATGGTTGCAGAATTGCATTTTTTTGCATAATTAAACTCACTTTATTTTTTATTCAATAGAACCATAGTTTTAATGTAATAAGGCATCAAGCATTTAATACTCAAACAACATTGAAATGTGTGCAGTAATCAATTGAATTATAAGTCTGATTGAGATGCTGGTTTATGAAAACGTGCTGGCCCCCAGCTGTTTTGAGAAAAGTTTAATGCAACAATAACTAAACGCTTAAATTTAAAAATCATCATTATAAGGATTTTTTTTAAAAAATCTTACTAGATAGCAAAAGTTAACTATCCGATTAAAAAAACATTAATTTTGTTTTTGTTTCAAGGATATGACAACAGAACCGATATTTTTTGCATTTTTTCCATCCGTTGGTATACCTTCTAGTTCTTTTGTCCGTCCACCTCTATGCTTTAGTGCTTACAGAACTTCTTGTTTATTATTAACAACATAAAAACTAACTTAAAATATAAAATTCTAACAAAAAACTTGTTTGGAATTTTTCTAATTTTTAAAAAATCACATAATAAAATCGGAATCGAAACGAAAATCTTTAACAATCTTAAAAATGAGAATATTTTATTTTAAGATGCCCGGCGTCGAAGAAAGCAATGTGCTGACAATTATTTCCTATAAACAATTCCTGCTATAGCATTTACAGCAGACATCATAAATGATAAATCTTTCGTATTTGTATAACATTTCGATGAATCAATGACCTTCGGATAATATATCTGGCTTAGCATACATAATCAAGTCATTTTCCCGCCAAATTAGACTCGAAGCGAAAATAACTGTGATTGCTTTAGAAATAGAAACAGTAGGGAGATACTGGTCTTGCTTTGAATGTGTTGGTGAATGAATTCGAGTTTCACGGTAAGAACTTTGTTTAACATTTAACTGTAATTTTATATTTTAATTTATAGTAACTGTTTTAAGTGAAACTATCGTAAACATTGCAAAATAATTCTGATTTTTTTTGCATATATTGTCAAATGTGTTTGACTAGATAAAAAGCTAGGCCAAGAGAAACATTTTTATGCATTAGAAATTGGAAGCCTTTTTAGATTGCATATCACCTTTCCAGCCATTTTTAATGATTTAAAAACTAAAATAATTAAATAAATTAATTTGTATCTAGTTCCTTGGACACCTGATCGCTTTTACTGTAAAGAAAACTTATTTAAAGGAGAATTAAAAATAGCTTCTATTTCCATTTATAAATTTCATTCAAAAATGTGCTTCCCCTCTTTCAGGTTTCTTGTACACATTGTAAACTAAAGATGTGTGTATAGGTTACTAAGGTTAGGTACTCCATTAGTCCACATAAAATCCAGAACGTGTTTTTTTTTCGGGGGGGGGGGGGGGGGGTAAGATTTTGAGGGGGGGTGCGTCGTTAGCTCTGGGGGGATCGGCACCTCTGGCACGCAGACCAAGAGTCAGATCCAAGATCAGTTTAAAGAGAGATTTAAATTTTAACTACTTTGGAAGAACAGATTATACCAATCTTTGTCCTGAACGCATTTTTTTCTGCCATTTTAATCTATTATTGATAATATTGTATTTATATCTACAATAAGTGTCCAAAAAAAAGTTACTTAATTTATTATAGAGCTTCCTTGAATAAATTGCGTTAAAATAAATGTTTGAGACCCTTTTAAGATTTAGCTGTTTTTCCTTTTTAATTCTTACTGATTATTTTTTACTTAAATATGCATTCTTTTTAATTTGAGCTTCTTATCAAAGTTATTTTTGAAATTAATATTAATCATTACAATATCCAGGTTGGGTAATTAAACGGAAAATTACTGGGTAATCTTCATATCTTATGTAACTAAAATGAAAGAAAAAAAAATAGTTAAATTGACTGTTAAATTATTTTTCCACCTCTACCCGTGCAACGTCGGGTATAACAGCTAGTACCAATATATATAGAAAAAAACTGGAGGCTCTTATAAGCCTTTAACTTTTGATGAAAGTATAGAGTATAGGAACCTCATCATAAGATTATATTTCTTTTTAGATGTAATTGATTGATTTCGTGGTAATGAGAATGTTTCAGATGATGTAACGCTTTTGTTTTTATTTTTTCACGTTATCCGTACTGCGTTATTAGTTGTTTAGGTTTCACTCTCAAAATTACGGTCATGGATGAAAATAAACTTTTCTTTCTATGCCAGCTTTCTTTAAAAAATGATTTGAACAATCAACAGCACAGCAAGAAGTTGGACGACGAAGTCTTCCGTCCGACGTCATTTAAAAAATTTGAAAAGGAAACTATTCTTAGGCAAAATTATTTTTACAAAATATTTATTGCGTTGCACTGCATTTTTTTTTTTTTTTTACCATAGTAAGATTTAGAACCTTCAGAAGAAAAATAATCAGGAAAATAACTTTTTTGCCCGCTCAGGTGTCGACCTCGTCACTTGACCAGGAGGCTAGACCTAAAGGAGGCTAGAAATAGGCAGCCGGAAACGATTACATTACGAAAACATTAGGAATAACTTTTTGTGGATTATATAAGACGTATCATCAAAGTTAGGAAGAAAAAGTCAGATGGTGAAACAACAACCTAACTGGTTTGAATGCGATAGTATTGGGTTTAACTTTTTAAATTGGTTAAAAAAAAATAGCAGGGACTGTTTACAAAATTTTGCTGCCCCTTTTTGTACAAAGTAAACCATGCTGTTTTATTTTTTTAAAAAGAAAACTGTTGGTAGGTAGGTTGGTACATGTATTTTCCGGTTTGTGTGCTTGATCGATCACAGACCATAAGACCCGCTTACACTCTAAAAACTAAATGCGTAAATTTACACACGAAAGCAGGTATTTTTTTGCCACTAGAATGATTTGTTTATGTGTGTAAAAAAGCGTGTAATTTCAGTTTACACACTTGACTGTGTTAGTGAGAATTACACACTTTACTGTGCAATCGAGAATTACACGCTTTACTGTGCAATCGAGAATTACACGCTTTACTGTGCAATCGAGAATTACACACTTTACCGATTAATTGAGAAAGACACACTTTATTAAGTAATTTAGAAATGCATACATACAAAATACATGCCTAACCATATTACACTTAAATACATATTTTTAGACAACAAAAATTTTTTAGTTATAATATGAAACAAAAAATAAAAATAATGTGGAATATTTTTTATAGATTTAATCACTTTGGAAATTACCATCCAATTTTAATAAACAACGAACACCACAATAATAAGGCTACACTACTTCTTATATATCAAGTAATTTCAATTCATGATACACTGTAAAAAAAATTCCTGAAATTAACGGGAAAAGTACCGGGTTGTAAAGAGTTGTCGGGACTTTCCCGTTTCGTTAAGTATTTTCCGTGTATTTACAGAAGTTCCGTTTCTTATTTTCCGTTGTTAAAATTTTCCATTTTGCATTTTCCCGTGTATCCACCGTAGAATATAAAGTTACATTTAAAACTAATCCACTATCAACAGTAAAATATAATTGTCACAATTACATATTTTTTCAAACTTAGAAGAAACTATTTTAAAAGACAACAAACTGTTCAATATTAAATTATAGTGATTTAGCACTTTGACTTTACATATTAAAATTACTTTAAAAGAAAAACAGCAAGTTACAAAAATGTAATGGATCATACACAAAAAATAAATTTATCTTCAATGTAAAACATTCTTGATTAATAACCAGAATTTAAGACACAAATATGCATCGTAAAAATAATACTTTTAACTATAAAGAAGTAGAAATTATAAAGTTTTCCCTACTGTTTTTCTTTTTTAACCAAGTAATAACTAAATAATTTTATAATAATACTATATGTATCGGTTGAATGAAGAAACCAAAGCAATTTATAGAAAACATTTTTATTTCAACAGAAAAACAAGTAGGTTTGTAACAGAATCTGTCACTTAACTCGCTTCCACATATTTGTGTTTAACAGGAAAAAAACGCGCCAAACACAACATTAATTCTATATTTAACATTTACAAGCTAAATTTGGCTAGTTTCATTTATTTAATTTCGAAAATTCAATAATTATTACTTATCGTTTGCAAAAATTAATTTATATTTTAAAGAATAAATATGTCATATTCCTCGCTTTTAAATAGAATGAAAACATTTCATATCACCATACAAGGATTCCGTAGTGAAATATTTGGACGTCATTTCAAACTGATCGATGTTGCAAAAATAAATTTATTTTAATTTATTGTCTAAAAGAATTAAAGTTTCTCGAGCGATTGTTGCGAATGGCAAATGCGATTTAATTCTAATAAAAACAGGGCCTTTAGCTATTTGTAATTCAAACTTTTAAACGCCAAAATTAACTATTTTCATTAATCTGCTTTCTCAGATTTAATAATTAGACTTTATCGTTTGCTAAATTTGTTTGAAGTTCGAAGAATAATGATGTAATTTTTTAATAAATATTTTTGTCGCCACAATTTCCATTTACATTTCTTTCGAAATTCACTTATTTATAATTTGTTAAATTAATTTACAGTTCAAAAAATTTATAATTTGTACAATTGATGCTTTAAAAATAAAAGCGAAACTTAGCATATTTTTTTTATTAAGTTAGAATTCTCTATGCATCTTTCTACATACATATATATAGAACCATTAAAAGAACTCTATTGTGATAATACAACAATCCAAACCGAATTATATCACATAAATAAATATTTTTTCAAAAGTGTATTTTTTTTAACACAAGTTTCTCGTACGTTTAACGAAATGGCAACAGTGAAAATATTGAATAAAAATGGAATTTGCATGTTATTTCAATGTAGATTAAATTTTTAGTTATTTAAATTTTAAATAAGCTTCTTGTTTAAATTTTTTAATGAAATTTGGCATGTAGCCTAATCTGATTTTTTGCTTCAAAATGACGTATCCCACTTGTCTGTGGGACTTGTGGTGACAACAGTGAAAATATGAATAAAAATGGAATTTGCATTTTATTCAATGTAGATAAAAAAAATTTAGTTATTTAAATTTTAAATAAACTTCTAATTTAAATTTTTTAATGAAATTTGGAATGTAGCCTAATCTGATTTTTTGCTTTAAAATGACGTATCCCACTTGTCTGTGGGACTTGTGGTTCTTTCTGTGAAAGTGGGTGACAGACAGACGGACGGACAGACAGACGGACTGAACGATTATAAAACCTTCCACTTTTTACGTTATAAACGTAGTGTGGAAGCTAAAAAGTATTACATTACTCACACTTACCTTGATAGATTTTTTAACAAAATAATCCAAACCTTTCCAACAAAAAAATGTTTCAGAATTTCCAGCACACATATTTTTAAAAACACTTTGAGCTATATATGAAAATGATTAAAACATTACGTCTGAAATAATCTAATTGTGAGAATATCGAACTGACCATAGGACTACCTATAATAAGACACCGACAACAATTCAATTTTCTGGTATGGAAGAGCAAAACAAGTGACAAATGTTTTCCAAACAAGTGACAAATGTTTAAATGTGTAAAATTAAAAAAAAACTCACAGTACTAGGTAAAATGCTTGATGTTTTTTTAAACATATAAATATGTGTAAATTAAAAAAAACTTATCATACTGGGTAAAATGCTTGATATTTTCATGTTTACACATAAATATGTGTTTTTGACCATTTGTCAATTTACACGCCTCTCATTTACACATACAAATGCGTAATTTGGTGGCTTATATGTGTAATTCTTGTAAATTTACCCATAATCGTGTGTAAATTTTCAAGTTTACACATTTAGTTTTTAGAGTGTATAAACCTTCGTTCGTCAAGCAATAAACAGAATATTTACTGACACAGAGAGAGAAAGTACATCCAGGAAATAAGCAGAAATCAAACCCAAACCTAGTAACTTGCGCAGACTATTAGCGTAATAGGCTGCGATCAAACCCACTAGGCTACCTAGTTTCCTTAAAAAACCTTCTTCAGCACAGGAATTACATCGAAAAACTCTGAACTGAAACAAATTTGTGGTTAGACACCCGTAAGCATTGCACTGCATCGCTCGCATCCATTTATGTCATTCTTGAAACATAACTGATTTTCCTAATTTTAAACTTATTATTGCTAGAGGAAAAGGTTAGGAAAATTACATTATCAATTGGTATGTAAAATTTACTCTTTTTTTTTATTATTGCTGACTTCAACAACTGACCTGTTTCAAATGATTCTTTTATTTGGATTCTAATGTCGGTTCGTTCTTGACAGTTTCTTAACCAATCAAGGTTTAAATTGTCGTTTTTTAAATTTATAAAACGGCAATTTAACTGAAGAACAAGAACTGCAAGAATGCTGATAGAATATGCACAAACTGACAATCATTAAAGCAAATATTTCACTTGGTCAAATCCTAAAACAAAACTAGTCAGAAAAAAAAGAACTTTATATATTGTTTATTATTTAATAATAGATGTCAATCTTAATTTAAATAAAATATTCCACACAATATTTATAAACACTGTTATTACATTTTAAAAGCTTCTACCATATTGGATCAGATTTACTGTACGGTCCCCCTTGGCGCGATTTTTTCGGATTTGGCGATAAATATTTTTTCTGGCAACCTGTCTGACTTCGACTGAAGATTCTTAATATTTATTAAAATTGGTATGAAAGTGTGTTGAAACTAAAAAAATACCTATACATGAATGACCTTATGGTTAAAAATAATCCGATGGTGCTTCTGTCAATATTTGGTGAATTTCTAGAAATACTTTTTGTTGTCATACAGCATTTTCTGACGAAGTGCATTTTGGGTAGGTGATGATGGTGCATGGAGTTTTTATAATGTTTTTTCGTCATTTTGTTGAGTTTCAGTTTGTTCTGCGAGTAAGTTTGGCTAGTGGATGTTATTATGAATGGTTTGTATTGGAATGCAGAGTTTTTATTATATGTTTTAAAAATTGCCCTGAGTGTTTTGTTTTAAAACAGAAAACTGAGTCGACAGAGCCCAAACAAAAGTTAACAAAATTGTCGGAATTCAAACAAAAACAAAAGTGCCTGTTGCCTCAAATGAGTGTTTAGGCTCAGAACTTGTACTCTGGCGAATTTTTATTTGGTTTAAAATAAAACACAAAGTGGCAAGAAAATCAAAAGTGGCTCCAATTTTTTTTTATATTTTTGCCTTCAAAGAATAGGGAAGGGTAACCATAATTCAAAGCAACACCAGGAAAAAAAAGGAGTTATAAATTATGTTTGTTGGCGGACGATACGATTTCTGACAATTATTTCCAATAAACAATCTGATCACTGTAACAAAGTGCAAACACTCATAAATCTCACGCAGTTTATAAAACATTTCGGTGAATTGATGTTGTTCGCACTATAGTTTGCCAATGGAATCAATGAGATATTCCTGCCATATTTTGCAGCTGGCTCATAAATCTTTCGAACTTAACTTTGTATAACATTTTTACGAATTAATGACCTTCGGTTAATATTTTTGACTTTTTCCCGCCAAATTAGACTCGAAGCCAAAATAACTAAATGATTGCTTTAGAATCAGTAGGAAAATAGTCTTGTCTCAAATGTGACGGGTCTGGGTAATTGAATATAATTAAATAGTGCAATTCCGAGTTTCACTGTAAGAATTTTGTTATATTTAACTTTAATTTTTTAAATTTTAGTTTTTTTTTAAGTGAAACAATCTCTGTAAACATTATAAAATAATTCTGATGTGTTTGATAATGTCAAATGTGTTGTATTAAATAAAAAGCTATACCAAGATAAACTTTTTTTATGCATTAAGAATTGAGGGAATGAATTGGAAGCCGTTTTTGATTGGATCACGTGTCCGGCTATTTTTATTGTTTTAAAAAATAATATAATTACATAAATTTTGAGCGGAATTTTTACCAATTATTTAGATTCCGATAGCTTTGGCTGTAAAGAGAACCTTTTTAAAGGCAAATTAAAAATAGCTTGTAATTCCGTATTATAAAAGATATTCCAAAAGGTGCTTCCCTTTTTCAATTAGGAGCAACTCTGCTTTGACCTATCAGTAGAAAAATATTTAAGAAGAAAGTCAGTACTAGGGTTTTAATTCTTGGGATAAAGTTAAGTTGCCCCATTCGATGGTACTTGAAATATCATTTTACTATGGTCTATGAGGTTTTCTATATACACCGTAAAGATGTAGTTAGAGGCTACTTTGGTTAGGTACTCCCATTAGCCCATATAAATAAAAAAATCCTCACCGTTTTTTTTTAGGGGGGGGGGGGGTGCGTCGGGTTAGCTCTGGGGGGGATCGGCACCTCTGGTGCAAATGCCCATTTAAAATGTCTGGGCAAATGTTCAAAATCCAAAAATGACCAAGCTTTTAGGAATGTCTAAGAAAAATTAAGTTATTTCTGCAGATTTTTTTTTGTTAAACAATTAACTTATTGATAATATAAATCAAATGTAATTTATAATAATAAATAATTCATACTTATTATTTAATTAGTATACTATAAATCAAATAAATTTTAAAGTCGGAGGGTGCATCGAAATCTTAGAATAATGTAAAAATGATAAAAATTAAAAAAAAATTAGTGGCTATGTTGAAGTGAACCTAAAATAAATAAAACATATTCATAAATGTTCTTATTTTGGTTATTTAAAAAATGTTTTGGGCAAATGACTATTTTATTTACTATGGCCCATTTTATAAATGCCCTGCCCACATCACTAACCATAGCATCCTGCCTTAATTTTTTCATACGCATTTTGTGCATTCATTTTAATTTCTTTCATTTTATTTTACTAATGTTGCCTCATTCAATTAGTTTTAATTGTTTCATGTGTCAAAATTTATAATTGTACCTCAATTTTTTCCTTTTTCATAGGCATCCTGAACAAAATGAATGTTCAATATATCTCAGTAAGTACTCTTCAGCTGTTATGTAACCTAATATTGGTATAATTCTATGTAAAAGTGTAAAATCCCTCTACAGTGCATACCAATACCATAAAATTTTTATGACAACGAAGTGTCTTGTTTTTAAAATAAAATTAAGTTAATTTATTGAAAAATTTCTCATGCAAAGGGCAAAACCTGTTTAGAAAGAAGTTTTCAATTGTTGTATTTTTAAATGGAAGTAGAGCAGATGGATCTCCCAGGGTTCTCATCTACCTTAAAAAAAAGCTCTTAAATATAAAAATGTTTTAGAAGCCTTTAAAATTCTCTGCATTTATTCTAAAAATATTCAAAATGGCAGTAATTTTTCTAACAAGCCCTTAAAATGTAACTTTTGAATTTGTTATTAGTAGATTTTAGTCACATTTATCATGCATCTGGAGGTTGTGGATTATCCCAATATATAGCCTTATAAATATTTGAAGTGGCCTTGAGAAACCTCAAAAAGTAATTTTACTGGTACAAGTTTTTATTGAGAACTTATTCTCAGAATGGATAATTCAGTTGCAGTTCACTCGTAGTTTTTGTCACCATTATACCGATTTGTTTCTTATTGTAAGGATGTTCAGGAATAACTAGACATTTCAAGAATGATGCATGAATGTTTTTTTTATTTTAGCGCCAATGTTGAATTAATGATTATATATTTATTTATCTACTATGTATGCATATTTTTGATTATACAAAATCTGTTATTAATATTTGGTGTACTCTACTAATTACTGAGTGTTGTTTAATTGTTTAAATAAATTACATGAAATTATAAATATTTCACATCCTGATTCAACAAGTGTATGAATTCTTTTATTTAATAAAAGTCTGAATTTTGAAGAACATTCTTCTGTTTTAAGAAACATACCGTTATAAGAAATTACTTTTTCCCCTTTGAATGTTGTTGCAACAGCATTTTACTGTAACTTAAAAAATAATTACCGGTCAATGCTGAAACTACAATTTAAAACTTTTTTTTTAGGTTGTTGTGGAGCAAGCTTTTGAGCATGGTTTGCCCAGTATGCCCCTCTTCAAACTAAGGGCACCAGGCACCATCACCATGCTACAGTTTTTGGATAAGATACGGTATTATATTTTGTTTTATGGTGGTATTGAAATTTTAGTTTTATTTCATATAAACTTTTAATATTTACATATGGCATTTAGTAGAAAATTTAATCCATAAATTAGTAAGTAATAGAAGTAAGGCGCAAATAAGTATAATAGAAACATTAACAAGAGAATAATGCACACACAAGAATGATTAGTAAACAACATTTCAACAGTAACAATAGAAACATGGAGCAATAGAGAAAATAAGTGCTGAACACAAAACGAAAGCACTTCTCTAAAAGAGCCATTAGTTCATTAGGTCCCTTGCGTTCCAGTATAGTTTACAGATATCTGCGCTTCCGAGATTCTTGGTCAAGTCTGGGGCATAGTTCAGCATTCATAGTGTCCTCTTCACAGATTTAGCACGCATATATAAAAGAATATATTGATAGCCTTATAGTAGTAATTAACCCTCTACCCTTAAAACGGTTTAATTATCTGTATTCTCAGCAATAGAAAGTTTTAAAATTTGTTAAGCAGGTTTTTTTTTAATTTACACAATTATTATTACAACTTCTACTTGAATATATTATTTTATCTCCATGAGTAAATATCCATTAATCATTTTATCTATATCATTTTAGTATATTGTTAAATCATCACAAAGAAAACAAGTTAACACTAAGATTTTTTAACGGTTAGAATAATAATTTAAATAAAAGTAAATTTATTTAATACAAATTAAAAAGAAATAGATTCATTATAAAAAATTATAAAAACAATTTAACTTCATTGTCCCTTGATAAGCATATTTATAAAAGGTTTCAAATTCTTATGCCTAGAGATTTAAGTATATTATTTTCATGGTAGTTAAGTATTGTATTTGTGTTAGGATGTTTTCTACCTTTTTAAAAAATTATAATAAATGAAAAACAATAGGTACATAAACAAATTATAAGTCCAAAGTGGTTCATATTTGCAGTAAATTTTACAAACTCTTTTGTTTTAAAATTATAGTCCAGTTTGTTGTGAAAAGAAATTGTGTTAACCCCTTCCTTCTAGCTCCCAAAAAATGAAAGGGGTCGGCTTTTCTTAGATGAATGTTAACTTTTCTTAGAAATTATTATTTTTTAATTTCAAGAATTAAAAACGAATGTATTTTTATATATTGTTTAACACATAGGCACTTTTATGACCGTTTTCTTGAAAAATATCTGATTGTTAAGGAGTTAATATACCAAAACAACAATTAATTTTAAACTGGATTCTCGTATAATTTCAGAGCTCGTCTGAAGTTGCCACCTATACAAGCCGTCTACTTTGTTCTTGCGGAAGGGTTGCCAGTTGGAATGAATCAAACTTTAAAGAATGTGTATCAAAACAACAGAAGTAAAAAAGGCTTATTGCATCTGGCTTGCATCTCTGAAAACACTTTTGGCTGTCACCCACCGCTCAAGAAGCCTATTAAGTCAAAGTTTGTAAGTTCAAAAGATTATTTTTTTAAGTAAATAGATCAATGGATATCTTTTTTTATAATGAAACTAAAACACATGATCATAATACAAATTATATTAGTGATAGGTTAATAATTGTGGATAGGATAAGGTACAGGATGGTGCAAATAAAAGTGACCCCGGAATGGAGCTACAAATGCAGGGAGATGCTTGGCGAGAAAAACTATTGAAGCCTACCTTGAAAGCCTCCAAGTTGAATTCATAAATTAGTCAAGTGTTCAATAGCTTCACTTGGAGAACCTGTTTTTTCATTGGTTGGTTTGGTTGTTACCAGACATCCTATTGACAATGCAGATCTTAGTGCGATATGTGCAAGTGTACGTTGATCAGATCACTGAACATGTGAAGATGGAATAGTTACCGGCAAATAATTCACCAAGAGTCTGTTTGGCTTAATACTGAAGCGATCAATGGCTTCACATGGCAAACCTGATTTTACATTGGTTTTTGACTTAGCAGCATTTCTTGTCATCCCTACTTCTAAGCCAGGCCACTTTTATTTGTGCCACCCTGTATTAAAGTATACATTTATTGTTCCGAATTATAAAAAATGCTACCATATACCGCTTATGGTTATTTAATTTACCACTTGGATCTGTAATTTTATGTAAAATTGATTTATTTTAGACCATCGTAAACTATAAGCATATAAGACTGATTACAATAGCCTGGAAATTATTACTTTTTTTCTGTAAGCTGAAGTTCTGTAAACAGCTTTATCCCTATGTATTTTTGAACTCTGATTTCAAAAATTTAAATAGTTTTTTTAATCACATCTAGATTGATATTGGTTATTGAAATTTAAGAAATCCTACTTATATATTCTTAAAAAAAAATTCTACCTAATCCCAAGCAACATTTTAAATGAATTCAATGCATTGAAACTACTTGAAAAAACTCACTGTTTTGAGTGTTTAAAAATCTTGAAATAGAAATTTTGGGACCCTAGTATACTAAGTTAATGCATATTACGGCCCTGGAAAAAATTATAAGGTCGAAGAAATAACCAGTACAACTTTTATTTATGCAAATTTTTCGGAAGGGAAAACAATTCAAATGCAAAGTATGCAAATGATTTATCATTATAATGCACTTTAATTAAAATCTAATTTAAATTAATCGAACTTATTACCATATTAAATATGAATCGTTTCTGCTGATGGAAAAAAGTATAAGGTCAGCAAGTTTTTTTTGTGGATATGTAAGTTTTCTGTGGTCCAAGAAAGCAGGAAATAAAAAACACAACCTTATAATGCATTTAGGGTTACTTTAATCTTCATCTGTGCTATTTATATCGATAGCGAGGCCGAATCAATTGTCCGACGTAAAACGCGGAAATATCCTTGGAATGAAAGCGTGTGGAATGAGTGGTGCAACTATTTTTAGGTCTATCGGTAGGTCTAAAACGGTAGTCAATAATTTCTTAAAAGAGGCAATAATTTCTTAAAAAGGCCGAATCAATTGTCCGACGTAAAACGCGGAAAAATCCTTGGAATGAAAGCGTGCGGAATGAGTGGTGCAACTATTTTTAGGTCTATCGGTAGGTCTAAAAGGGTAGTCAATAATTTCTTAAAAGATCCTTCAAAGTATGGTGAATGCAAGTGCACAGGAAGACCAAGTGCACTTTCAAGGTGCCAAAAATCGACCGGTTTCCAATGGACGGGCGACAAAAAAATGTTTCCTTTTGAAATAGTTCGTGATTGAAGCCTAGCATGTACCAGCCGAACTGTCCGAATGTTTTAAATTCCAACCCGAGGTCACAGTTCGTAAAATTATGCCCTTGACTAGCCTTGACAATGAAGCATAAATTAGTTCGCTTAGAACTTGTTAAAAAGTATATTTCATTTAGATAAATGGAAAAGTATTGTTTTAATTTTTTTTAATATTATGCCAGTACATTTTAAAACCGTATGGTTCATCAAAATTAAATTTTTCTCATTAGAAAAAGCCATATCTTTCCATTTATCTCCAAGTGAAACATACTGATATACTATTTAGCCGCTTTTAAGCGAGCTAATTTATGCCTCTTTGTCAAGGCTAGTCGAGGGCAGAATTTTACCAACTGTGACCTCGGGTTGGAATTTAAAACATTGCGGACAGTTTGGCTGATACATGTACAAACTATTTCAGAAGGAAAAATTTTTTTGTCGCCCGCCCATTGGAAAACGGTCGATCTTCGGCGCCTTGAAAGTGCACTTGGTCTTCCTGTGCGCTTGCATTCACTATACTTTGAAGGATCAATTAAGAAATTATTGACTACCGATTTAGACCTACCTGGAAATAGTAAAACCACTCATTCCACACGCTTTCATTCCAAGGATTTTCCTGCGTTTTACGTTGGACAATTGATTCGGCCTCGCCATCGATATCAATAGCACAGATGAAGATTAAAGTAAACCTAAATTCATTATTAGGTTGAATTTTTTATTTGATGCTTTCTTGGACCACATAAAATTTGCATATCCGACAAAAAAAACTTGCCGACCTTATACTTTATGTGCCTTATCAGTTCACAGAACGCTTGCAGACTAGTGTTACATAATAATAATCCACTACCAAACATAGGAAATTTTATGCAAAAAGTTGTCAAGGCTAGTCGAGGGCAGAATTTTACCAACTGTGACCTCGGGTTGGAATTTAAAACATTGCGGACAGTTTGGCTGATACATGTGCAAACTATTTCAGAAGGAAACATTTTTTTGTCGCCCGCCCATTGGAAAACGGTCGATCTTTGGCGCCTTGAAAGTGTACTTGGTCTTCCTGTGCGCTTGCATTCACTATACTTTGAAGGATCAATTAAGAAATTATTGACTACCGATTTAGACCTACCTGGAAATAGTAAAACCACTCATTCCACACGCTTTCATTCCAAGGATTTTCCTGCGTTTTACGTTGGACAATTGATTCGGCCTCGCCATCGATATCAATAGCACAGATGAAGATTAAAGTAAACCTAAATTCATTATTAGGTTGAATTTTTTATTTCATGCTTTCTTGGACCACATAAAATTTACATATCCGACAAAAAAAACTTGCCAACCTTATACTTTATGTGCCTTATCAGTTCACAGAACGCTTGCAGACTAGTGTTACATAATAATAATCCACTACCAAACATAGGAAATTTTATGCAAAAAGTTGAGTAACAAGTTTTGAATTCCTTTTATAGAAAGTTTGAAGGTATACATTTATATCAATTCTCCCTTAGTTAGGCCTAGACTTTAAGGGTTGCTAAGACTGACAAAATCTAGCCAAATGTATACTCTCATTACTGAGTACCTTTTTAAAAATCTTTTTATCAAATTTCACTGAATAAGGTTCGACTGTACATTCCTTTGATATTTCTTTTTAAAGAAGTTTAATCTGAAGGGAGAATGACAGCAGATCTCCAAATCAAAATGCAAACCAATGAAAAAAAATTATATTCTAAGCCACATTTCTTTGGCTGCATTGAATATTTTTACAAACGTTTTTTTTATATTATAAACTAGCAAATTTATACCCGTTCTTTGCACGGAATAAAAAAAATATCAAATAAATTCCAAATATGTGTACCATATACCCTGTTATAGGATACTAAACTTATTATTGTTTCCGCTCGTTATAAATTATAAAATCCCGTTTCATTGCCTTAAAATTCGAAATGAAAAATACGCTATAAAATGCACTCATAAATACATAAAGACCTTTTAGCTCATTTGCCGCGTTTTGGGAAATAATTTGGCGAGAAAATAGATATAGCTACCCACACCCATTATACAGCTCTAACACAATGACCTTCGAACAACCGACCAGCTTATAAATTATTTATAAAAGAAATTGCCTATTGCGAATTTTAATTATAATTGGCGAGTTTGGCAACGTATTTGACGAAAAAATAGACAAAAAACACTAATAGCTCTAGTGCGATGACCTTTATTAACCATCATAGTTTAGTAATAGCTTAACTATACATGTATTGCTTAAATATGCATACATGCAGTCAAAAACAGAAAAATCATCAAATAAACCCACAATAAAATCCGAGAATGAAGACTGGCGGAATTACATCACTTGAAACATGTCAATTATTTTTCAAATAATGAATTTAGTTTCTGAAAGTAATGGCAAAAGAATAAATAAACATTTTGAATTTTAAATGTTTTCGTTAAAAGTTTAATTTAATTTTTTGAGCCGATGGCATCAGGAAAGAGAAAAAATGATCGGATTTGAGCGAAAGTGGTGTATTTTTTTCAGAAAATTCGAATTTTCTCTAAAAATGGAACAAATATGAAAAAACTAAGATTCAGGTGCACACGTTGGTATTAAAGGGAATCTATCTTAAAAATTTCGAATTTCTGAGGGCAGTATAAGTAGCTCTTTTACGATCCGAAGACAAACAGACACACAGACTCTTTCTTTTATTATTATAGATTTAGCTGACTTATATATACAGTGTTTATAATCCCACTTTTTGAAATGGGTTCGAATATTTTTTCTATTTTCAAAACAAATTTTGCTACAAAATATTCGACCCAATTTCAGAAAGTTGTAATATAGAACCCTGTAAGTCAGCTACATTACAGATTTAATACGGTTGGAGAAATGTGACATAGAAAATTGTGTTTTTTTTTTGGTTAACACAGTGGCAATTTGGTTTGAGGACCAACGTCTATTCCACCTTGAGAAGATTTATCTTACTCCTTTTGGAGCTGGAGAGCCCAGTCGATTGAGGCATTCGCCTTGCATGCCAAACGTCCCAGGTTCAGGTCCAGGCATCGCTAAAATAACTACCAACCTATAAACGGCCCGTGCAGCCAAAAATGTCCGACAAATAATACCCCTTGTAGAGGTAGTGCATGTTAAATATGCTCCAAAGTCCTGACGCTGTGTATGATGTCGCTCTTAACAGTTGCGTTGGGTGCCTACTCGGGTGTCGGCTTGTCACTTGACTGTGTGGTTCTAAATTACGATGCCGGCGCTAATAGCCCTTGTGTAGATTTTGACTTACTTGACATGACTTAAGTCTCTTAACCCTCAAGTGGTGCATGAGTCCACAAGCACAGTGTTCCATTCCTTCCGGTCCAGTGCTGCATCTCTTGCAATCCCCCAACTTGGCCGTCCAAAACTGTTTCTTTCCTTTATCGCCATCTGACGCCAGGTTAGTTTGGGTCGACCTCTTTTCATCTTTCCATCAGGTGGCCAAATAAGGGCAATGCTAGTTGGGTCTGATGGGGGCATTTGTAGTATATAATATGTCCTACCCACTTCCCTCTTTTGTGTAGCTCTAGTGCGACGATAATTTAAACTAAATTAAATTTAATCCTTCGAATTACTTCCAGCCCGGAGCAGAAGCCCTTCCCTTTGGAGCCCCAGAGCCCATTCCTGCCCCTGGTTTTCAAGACATCTTTGAAATACTCCAGGCTCCGTCACCTATGTGGCCACAAGATTATGATGGTTCCTTAACAGAGCCCCAATTGGACTGGGTTCAAAGTTTTGAAAACTCTGTACTGCAGGAACAGCACAATCAACCATGGCAGAACATCTTCACCCTTCCTTTTCAGGTGATACAACAAGGTGTGTTTACGTTTGCATCAGGACAACTTTTGAGTGGAGATGTTTCGGAAACATCGTCAGATGAAGAATTTAATAATATTCCGGATCATTTGCCGCAAATTGCGGCGGAGCAATCTCTCCATGCACCGGAGAGTGACCTTACTTCTGAGGAAGAAGAAATGTTGGCACTCTTTCAATAATTGTATATATGTGTGTGGAAAGTCTTTTGAACAATATTTTTTTTTAATTGTAGTCTGTACCCCACTTTGGGGTTTAATGCAAATGTAAAAAACTCAGAGTTATAAATACAGTAGAACCTCGATTATCCGTATTCTTTGTTAACCGACAGACTCCAAGGCAAAATAAAAAAAAATGTCTCCAACAAAGATGCTAGTCTCCGAAATCTAGGGTGGTTCTGAAATTGGAAGCCCAGTGTTTATTAAATCATGCAAGTGCAGTGATTTTAAGATAAACTTCTGCAACTAAATAAGAAAAAAGTTAAGAGTTTTAATGAAATTTCGGGAATTTGCAAAAATTATGAAACTAAAAGCGATATCTACAATAAAAAAAAGCAATTTTCTTAGGACTCCACTCAGAAATTAAAAATAAAGTTTAAGCACTTTGCTACGAAGTCTCTGTTTCAGAGATACATAATACTAAAATACTGCAAAGCCAACGCAGATTTCGGGTATTTGGCAGATTTAAGGTCCGTGAACTTTTGGCGCTCTGTTGTGTAAGTTTTACTATTTTATGAAAATTCTCTATTATCTTTAATTTTTGATTATCCAACCTACCTCCGGTCCCAATTAGATCAGATAACTCGAGGTTCTACTGTATTTTCCAAAATTAAAGAAAATATATATAAAAAAATACTAGTTCAATTTTATGAAAATATTCTTTAAAAACAAGAATGATAAAGCAGTTAGGCAGGGTAAAATATTGAAGCAGCAACAGCTATTTTTTCAGTAAATGGCTACTTTTCTGCTATCTATCCAAGGTGGATAACTAATTACATCTAACATCTAATAAAGTCATATTTTATTTTGTCCATGATTTAATTCTGACACATTTTCCCAGCATTGATACTTTATTAACTATCTTAATGTCATCCAAGCACACTTTAAATAGATGCAATATAAGAGGTTTCATTTATAATTTGGAAGGTGTTTGTTTTTTAAATTTGTTTTGCCACTTATTTAGAAGAGTCTAGTTAATTACTTTTAATATAAGAACTAGAAAAATATCTATTTGCTATCTTTTCTGTGAAATTATGGCGAGGTCAATAGTTCAAAGGCTACAAAATGCATGACTTTTTTGATGAAATTAGAGGTTCAATAATAAATTTAAGTTGAATTTAAATTATAATGTTAATTATTGAAATATTAGATTATTCACCACATACATGTTATAATATTTAAAATGATTAATCAGTTAATATGTGCTAGATAGAACCTATACTGCATTAGTTCCCAAAGTTGTGTTTACTATTAAATTTTTTTTATCTGTAAAAAGTTTAACTAGCTTACCTGTGTTTTATTTTCATTTGAAAGAAGATTTTAAAAACTGGATTTATGGAGCAAACTCCAATGTAATTGACTTTTGCTGGCGGATATATTGTAAATAGTCTTAAGGGGAGAAGCCACCAATTGTTTTGATCCATGTGTCAAAAGTATTATTGCCATCGTGTGAATGTTTAAAGAAGAAAAAAATTATTGATGTTTTGTTATGAAAAACTATTAATTTTGTGAAATTATATGTTGGCCACATTTTACATTTTGGGACTGTTGTGTCTTGTCTTGATGTATGGAGCTTTGTGATATGCAGTTGAGAAAAACCTGCTGTTTCTGTTAATATGTGAATTTTTTTACAAAGTTTAAAATAAATGTTCTTGTGTGTTGTGAACTTTAGCGTGTACTAATGTTAAAAATGTGTGAAGTTGAGAGACATTGCTCTTAATTTTAAATTATTAAAATAGTGAGTGAAAAAAAGTGTTATAAAGCATAGGGTGGTGTTATTAAATGGTTAATAAATATATAAATTAGGATCTTATGCACTAATTTTTATTGTTATTTCACTTCAGGAGATTTGCCTGAATTTGATGTTACTATGCATGTAAATAAATGACACTACAAATGTAAAAAGGTTTTTTATTTACGACCAAGTAACATAAAATAATCTGTATGAAGTGTAAAACAAATCTCTTCTTGGCATTTAGTTTTGTCCAGAATTTCTAAAAACCTTAAAAGTAAATCAGTTTTGTTAACTTGCTATACATATTGCAATAATTAGGAAATTTGTTTTAGGTAATGACAAATCAGGCAAATATACTTAAATTAATAGTTACCAACCTATTTTTAACATCTTGCAATAAATTATTAGCTTTCTGACAATCTTCTTTATATAATTTCTGGAATGAACTCCAAGTTTTTAAGTATCCTAAATACTCTGAAAGGCTAGATTGAGCTTCCATAACAAAGTTTTCCCTGTTAAGATTAATACAAATATATATTATATTGAATATATTTATATAACCAAAGAAATATTCATAGTATAATTTAAATGCAGGGCATTCAAGAAAAAAAGCATGGAAGGGCTCAGTCAGTACTCAAAAGAAATACTATCTGTACAAACACTGTAAAGAATATGCATGATTAGAACGGCAGCAATAAACAAAGTACAATGTATAGAAACTATGTTTCAGGGGTCAAGGAAACCAAATAGAATTGTAGTGGAAGCTATTGGATCTGAAAGCTGTCGTTCTCCAATAATGTCCAGGACAGCGGATTGTGTTGCATCATTTGAGTTGATCTCTTCCCTTGACTGATTCAAAATCATGAGACACATTCATTTGAGCAAAAATGCGAGGTTATACAAGAAACTTATGGTTTGTGGACATCCAAAGAGCTCTGTTATCTAATTAATTTTTCATTACCGACGAATATAGGAACAAAGGCCCAAGCTTTTTTCAAGCCACTAACTTCTCATAAAATGTATGCTTTAAAAATGTGCTTGCCTTTTTTGATTTCAACTCTGCCTTGACCTTATTGTAGTTTGAGACTTGCGTAGTAGATATTCATTACCTGCAAGTATCCTGAAAAGGTAGAGTGATGTCAGCATAAGCCCTTTCAACAACTAAGTTTTCTTTTCGCCAATAATCACCCAACTTTTCTGTATGCAGGTACTACAGGGAAAAACTAGTTGCTTAGATTCATACTTGTTCGACAACAAATATCTATTAGACATTTTGAAACGCATTAACAGTTAAACATGAATGAAGCAATTAATTATCAAAATAATGTAATAGAAAAACCCAAGCTCACTTTTTCAATAAGCTCTTTTAACTTGGCATTTTTTGTTTGGTCGTCTACGCGAGGAATAGGTATGGAATACCCATACACAGCAATCACTCCATTTGGTATTAGAATACGTTCTACTTCTCTGAAGGCTTCCTCTGAATCGAACCAATGGAAGGACTGTGCAAATGTCACCAACTGCACTGATGCTGAAGCAATGGACCAACAGTTGCCACTTGAGACCCTTCAATAAAAAAATTTGTTCAACTAAAAATTGTGTAAGGTCGGTTTTCACATGAAAGGTTCAGGTAACATTCGCTGTACTTTTAATGCCAGATGATCGCAGGGGCATTGTTAATTCAATTGAATTTTTCATGTGCCATGTAAGCAAAAAACATACTTACAGTTATACTGCCGTTATTAAGTAGTGAACATTTTAAGTGCTAACAACATTTAAGTGGATAGCAAAATTTTACACACTTTATATTGACCTAACTTTGGCACTACCTAATCGAAAGCCTTACGTAAGTTTTTTGCTTCTGTTTCCTGTCAAACATCCAATTATCTTACACTTTGCCACTGCTATCCAGTACCGGAAGCTTTTGTGTACAACGACCCTAATACATTTTTTGCATAAGTATAGAGAATTTTAATAAGGGCACCTAAAAAAATAACTGCCAGAATTCAAAACTCGGTTGCAATAAGGTTTGTTTTGGTTTAAATCCACTTATTATTAAAGCTACACATGGGCTATTGGTGTTATATGACTCAGATTTTTTCGTACCGAAGTTAAGTTATGTTAGGCCTATACTTGAGTGGGTTTCCAACGCAAACAACAATATCTAAGATGAATTAGTTAACTAATCTGCATGCATTATACAATTAAAATTGTACCCAATACACAAGATCACACACGTGTCAACAAAACATTTAATATATTTTTAGTTATTTCAACATTTCATGAAGAATTTTTTTTTTTTTTGAAAAAAAATTATACTCACTTATATGTGATGTTTGGGGCAGAATGTTGTTCTTGTGCATACTTTATTTGAGCTTCGCTAACATCAAAACCAGTAATGCTTTCGAAATATGGGGAAAGAACAAAGCTACTTTGTCCACTTCCACATCCTATGTCAACAGCGTTTTTGAATGGAGCTGGGACCTATATATAAGAAAAATAAGTAAGTTGTAATTAGTTCTTGTGCCTATTATTGGTACAAGGACAAGAAAATTATCTTTTTTTTTTTACAACACGTAAAATTTAAAACAAACTTCTCGCTTTAGATGGTTAACTAAAGGCGCCACATAACCTTTTTGAGTCACTATTTTATTCAAAACTTAAAAAATACCTTTTTGCTGAGATAAGTAATAATAGATTTAACGAGTAAATCTGGAGGAAAAGGTCGGAATTTAGCGTACAACTGGGCATGACTTTTAGCTGCAAATAAAGCAGAAGACATTTTATTTACATATTTGTTTTTATCTGTAGTTCTTATCTCCTTATTATCAAAGCCATTAAAACAGCTTTCAAAGTTTAAACCAAATCCAAAAAACGAAACTAACCATTTCTGTTGCCACTTAAGATGTGAAACATACCATTAAACTTCTCCAACACCCAGAGTATTAAAAAATCCCAGTACACTGCAATATATGTGCTTATTAAATGTAAATCTGTGGAGTAGAAAGCCCCAATGGCTTTAGCGTATGAAGTAACTCAAATTTCGTTGGATGCCCGCTCAGGTTTTGCATTTGTCACGTTACTTGGGTTTTAAATTACGAAGCGCATATTTGCTGTTTGAGCTAAAAAAAAAATCGAAAAAACAGGATGACAGATATAAGTTGTCTTTGGCGAAGCAGTAAACCAGCAACCAACTGCTAAAAAAAGCTAAAGTACTAACAAAATCCCGAAACCCAAACAAAATCGAACCGATTTTATAAAGAACAAAACTTCTTATTAAAAAAAAACTATTTATCATGGGAGACATGGATTTAGACGAAATGGAAGCTAACAGTAGGCTGTGGCAATGTCCGCCGATTGTAAATAATATATTCCAGCATTTATGTGCCAGAGATCTTAGCAGTTGTGCTCAAGTTTGTTCTTTGTGGAACACAATGGCCAAAACTGAAACCAATCGTCGCCGATTTGTTGAATGGTTCTTAGAGGTGACCAATATTTTTTTAATTAGTTAAAAATATTTATTTGATTTATTTTTTGATCATATACTTTTCAAAACAAAAGTTTAAACATATATGTAAATCTTATCATCTGCATTAGCTTTTCTTCAAATGTAATAAAGTAAATCCCTATTTAACTGTGTTATTTTTTGACTTGTTGATTGGAGAATTAAAATAAACCATATTAATTAATTTTTATAACAATCTGCCGGTGAGTGGCTATTAAAAAATTGAGAATGCTGGGCATTGCCTGCAGTCATTACATAACATAACACTTTTAAATTTTGGGGAAATAGGAACATTGAAATCTTTTCTCTTGTTTATTTTTGCATATGATTATAAAAATTAGGTATCCAAAAGCTTGTGTGTGTATAAAACTTTTTAAATCTTAGGGAAATCATATTTGACGAATAAGACAAGAGCAACTTTAAAGATTTACCTAAGATTTAAAAAGTTTTATGTACATAATACTCCAGTTTAAAAAAGTTTTACTTTTGCACTTACTGCATACATAACTTTAATTTTTGAGAAGTGACGGATCCTACAGTTCCTAAAAGTTTAGTAAATGTTGCTTAGAATTGCTTCCACACACAAATTTTGCAAATGTAATTCAGTAGATTATACTTATTTTTTATGATAGCAAACCATATTAATTTATGTTTATTAAAAAAATCATCCTATGGGTGATCATTAACTAAAAAAAGGTGGCCATTAACAAATTGAGACTACCGACCACTGGCTATCGACCATATATACTTGCCTTGCTTTGCCTTAAGACTCGTCGCGACTGATAGGCGCATTAGGCCGCAATCGTTGAAACCCAGTGTGGCCTCCCTGGCAACTGCCCAGCTTGGCCAACCAAGATGGTCTCTTTCTTTCAGGATGCTTCGTCGCCATATGTCAACCTGGGTCGGCCTCTCTACTTTTTTCTGTCACAAGACCATGTTAGAGTGATCTGTTCGTTAGAATCGGAGTTCCTTCTTAGCACATGGCCGACCAAATGCCACCTTTTTCTCATTATATTAATATATTTCATTTTTCAAGGGTTTGTCTGCTGTTTTGGCAGTATATAGATTATGGTTTGAAATTTTTCTGGCCAATATATTTTTAGAATCTTTCTTAAACATTTAATGTGGAATGCGTTTATTTTATTTTCCTGTTGCTTTTTAATTTTCCAAGTTTCACTGCCATACAGTAGTGTGGATTTTGCTATTGCATTATAGATTTTTAGATTAAGAGAAATGTTTAAATTTGACGACTTCCAAACCTTGAACATTTCTAAAAGCATTTACCATATATACTAATACAGTAGAACCTCGATTATCCAATCTAATTGGGACCGGAGGTAGGGCGAATAATCGAACATTCCGGATAATGGAGACTTCGTTAAATAATAAAACTTATAGAGCGTCGAAAGTCTGTGGACCTTAAATTCACGAACAGCAGAAATCTGTGCTGGATTTGCAGTTGTAAATATTGATTTGCAGTTGTAAACATTAATTTGCAGTTGTAAACATTGATTTGCAGTTGTAAACATTGAGTTTTAGTGTTAAGTTTATCTATGAAACTAAGACTTCCTGACAAAAATAAAGCTCCAAAACATTACTTTTAATTCATATTATTTTTAAAAAATATCTGAATGGAGTATCAAGCAAAGCGCTATGTTTTGTTAAATAGTAGACATGACATGGAGTCACACACAATTATAGCAGATTCTGGAAGTTTTACGAAAGTTTAGGTGTGCCAGAAAAACATTTTACTCTTTCAAGTTGTTGAAGTTTTGCTATCTTAAAATCACTAATTACCGATTTTATAAAAACCGGAATTTCCTGATTTGATCACTGGAGAATCACGGAAGTTTGCCTGATTTCAATATCTCCCTACCTAGATTCCACACTTTAGAATCGCTGTAGATTGCTGAGACAGTTTTTTTTATGTGGACTTAGGGATGGTCGGTTAACAGAAAGGTCCGGATAAAAGATGGACGGATAATCGAAGTTCTACTGTATTAATATTTACTTAATTATACCTTACAGGTAGACATAGGCCAGACAGTGGATATGGAGGGTAACTGTGTTCCAGTTGAGTCCCCCATCGGCAAACTGCACCCCTTCCAAGAGAAGTTGGCTTCTTTAAGAGCCAGGCCAGGATTTTGCCTGTCTTTTATTACGCTGGACACACTGAAGAGAATTACAGAGGCTTTTTCTTCGTTCTTCATAGCCAGGACAGGACCCCAGAGAGAAGTGAGGCTGTTGAGATATGAAAAGAGGGCCACAAGACTTAAGTTGGGTAAGTTGTGTTGTGCAGTCAAACCTCATTTTAACTTCCACACTATGTTTGTATTGTAAAATGTGTAAACTTTTATAAAGGCTATGTCCGTCCGTCATTCACTTTCATAGCCATTCTACAAATGCTGCAGAGAAAGTGTGACATGTCAAAAAATTCCATCACATTAAAAATAGTTTGTTTAATTCTGACATTTTAAAGCTTAATTTAAAACTCTAAATGCTGTGTGGTGATTTTTTGGTATGCATGGGGATTTTGTGTGGAAGCAAATCTAAGTGATAGTTTCTGTCACAAACCTACTTATGTTTCTAACAGGCTATTTTTAGGATTATGCCTTTTGCAAATTTACCACATTATTTACCAGAACTGTGAGAGTTTAAGGTTTACTGTCTATTCTATCTTCAGAGACATACAGTACAACGATTGGTTCAACTCATTTAATAAAAGACAGGCAAGAGAGCTTAATTCGGGCTGTCCCAGCTCTCGCCACAAGGAGCTTCTTGGACTTAATCGCAATGGTATTCGTAAAGCTATTGGCCTTCTTACTGGCCATTGTACTCTCAGAAGGCATCTTTCCATTTGAGGGTTTCTGATGATCCTTTATGCAGGGGCTGTAGTTTCAAGGAAGAAACTGCTGCTCATATTATTTGCAAGTGTGAAACCTACTCTGCTTATAGATTTGAAACCTTGTCATTTACTTATTTACTTGAACCCTGGGAGCTTCAAGACATTCCAATTCGGTCCTTGCTGAATTTTGCTTCAGCTACAGGCCTCTTTTCATAAAGAGGCAGGGATTTATTCTTATTTCCAGACAACAGTACAATAGACCTCTGGTGGCAGTGCTAGGCTTACTGAGCCCCCTTACAAATGTCATGAGTCATACCAGAACTGAGAGGCATGTTTTGTGGCGCCATTTAAGCAGCTATCGCCACTAAATATGATGCTCAGATTGCAAAATATGTTAGATCTTTGTGGATGTTGCAGTACGTCAAGATTTATTTGCACTGGTACTTATGTTAATTACGTACTTTCAAGGGATCTACTCAAACTTCTTTAATGTGAACTCGAGGAAACCACAGGAAATAAATGTAAAAACATATATAGGAACTGTCAGTTTTTTCATACCTAACAAAAGTTATCTACTTTGAATAAAATCCTAGACTTTAAAATTTCATTTAAATTTTAAAGACATTGAATAGTATGATACGTATTGGTTATTATTACTACAGAAATATAATTGTTTAATTTTTTAAAAACTAAATAATGCAATATATAGCTATTTTTTAAAGAAATAAAAAACCGGAATATTTTGTTTGTTTAACATGAATTAAATTTCAAATATTTTCCCATCCTAAAAACCATTATGTACTTATAACTTTTTATTACAATTCAATCGTCATTTTCTAAACCGTTATTTCCTCAATTTTTTTCAACAGTGAAAGAGATCTTCCTCAACCCCTTGCTCCCTTCACAATGCCAGGTGCACTGCATCTCCTCCCCTGGCATCGTTGGTTGCCATGACAACTGCTCTCCGGCAGAAGTGGAGGACGGTTTTGCTATCTCGGGTATTATCCTACCTGAATTCCCCGGAGTCCGGGTACATCACATTCCCATTGACAAGGAATGCAAGTGGCAGCTCCCGAGCAACTTCTTTCCTGCCAAGGTATTGAAATATTTAAAAGTAATGGCAGCTCCGGAGCAACTACTTTCCTGCCAAGATATTGGATTATTTAGGAGTTAAATAGGGGTCTAATGCAATGGGTTAAGGCTTCATGCCACTGAGGATACCTTCTTGTGTTCTGTCCTCTCCATTGACTTCCTATAAATTTATTATCCTGGGCAAAAAAAACCTCGATAAATTGTGCTATGTATGTTACTGGTGCACGTTAACCCTCTGAGGGATACAGACGCATACTTACTGTCAGGTATTCCAGCAATGCACATAATTTTTAAAAATTTATAAATTTAATAATTTTATTTTATTTTGAAATTTAAAGCATGGGGGAGCCATTTTTAACCATCTACTACAGAAATATAATTGTAAAAATTGTAAGAAATTAAATTTTAAGTTAAATTTTTTTAATTTAAATCTCATGCAATGAAAACAAGTTTACCCTTCAGCCAATTTGCTTATCCCTCAGAGAGCTATTATCTAATTTAGTCTATAGTTAAACTCATAGTTTCCTTGCACAGAATCCACGACCATGGGCGGAGCTATAAAACGCACGGAGCAATCAGATAAAGACAAAATAAAACGGATGAAATTTTCTCTTCATCTGATTGCTCCGCGCGTTTTATAGCTCCGCCCATGGTTGTGGCTTCTGTGCAAGGAAACTATGAGTTTAACTATAAATTCCTGATGACCCTTACTAACTCCTTCTTTATAAAAACAAAGTATCTGCACTCAAAAAATGACATGGTTGAAGTAATTATAAAAGTGAAAAGCAATGCCAAGATATAATTTAACAACTTAAGTAAAGGTTTTAGTTAAGTACATACGGTATTTAAGCAAATAAATAACCGTACTTTGCACGAACTAAAAAAAAAGTTTTAATTGATCCAAGTACATATACAACTTAATCCATTATAGGATAATAAACATGTTATTATTCCTGCTCGTTATAAAATATAAAATACTGTTACTTATATTACCTTAAAAATCCCAAATAAAAATATACGCTATAAAATGTAGGCATAATAGTTATCGTAATTTCCCTCTTAAACATATAAAACCTTTTAGCTCATTTGGTGCCTTTTTGGTAAGAATTTGGCGATAAAAGAGTGATATAGCTACAAACACACTTATTATACAGCTCTAGCACGACGACCTTCGAACAATCTTAACCAACATTATGAATAAAAAAAAAAGGCTCATTTGGTGCGTTTAGGTAAGAATTTGGCGAAATAATGAAACGTCAAACCCTAATATGCAGCAGAATAAAATAAAATTTTTAATTTTAATTATTTTCCTAATAGTTTTATTTAATTTTTTCTGCCGAATGGCATCACGAAAGGAAAAAAATGATTGTATGTGAGCGAAAGTGGTGTATTTTTTTCAGAATATTTAAATTTTCCCTAAAAATAGAAGTATTTGAGCTCTGAAAGTTCAAAATCTGTAACTTAAGTATGAACTACACATTTGGGCCAAGTTACGAGTCAAACAAATGTCTAGTTTATAAGTCTATAAGAGACCTTCACACAAACACACAAAACTTCATTTTTATTATTGTAGATTTGGTCGTAGTAGACTACTCTCACTATGTCACACGTAAATTGGAACTCGTACAGAAACCTTGTTTGTATGTGATGTTGCTTGTACGCTGTTGGCCCGCCCTAGGCCCGGACCTCACGGGCCTAAGCCTATATCCGCCACTGCACTCAAGTGCCAGACTCGTTCGTTGACAGAGATCTAAATTACAAGGTCCGTCAGTAATACCTCTGGTGTAGCTGCTGTGCAATGTTGATTCTGCCGAAGCCAAAAACATTTAATAGTTCCAAAGATAATTGTACATTTTAAATAATTTGATATTTAGTATTTTATATTACATTTACCTTCATCTATGCAAAAAAGTATATATCTATGATCCTTAGATCAAACTTTCTCACCCTTAACTTTGATACGTTAAACATTTCAGTTCCCATTGCTAATTATTTTCTAATAGAACATTTTCGAAATGTTCCTCAATAAGTATATATAGTATCAGATTTATCATTCGATCGTTTTTAAGATAACATAATCTTATCATTCTTAATAGTTTATACCAAAATATTTCTTATAAAGGAGTAATGGCAGTTACAACAGTAACTTTTTTTTACTGGAGAGAGATGTTTGGGAAGTGGGAAGCAACACTTCTAGTTAGTAATAAAATATGCCTGACCATGTATTAAATATTTATAAATGTGCCCTTTAACTTGATTCGAAGTCATACATTATAGTCCTTCTTATTACAATGCTAGCTTCGAAAGCATGTTCTCCCCTATCCCCTTGTGTGGTTTTTGGAAAACTGTGTGAGCGTCACTATTTTCGTTTTCCCCACATCCTACTTTGTTTTTTTTAAAGCAATTGCGACTCTTACAGCAGAGCCTCAAACAAGATAAGTATAGAATAGTGACGCTCACACTGTTTCTTATAAAACGACCTGAGGGGATACGGGAAGAGAATGCTTTTGAAGCTTGAGTTTGCATTTTAATCAGAAGTAGTATAATATACTTTCTTGTGGAATGTACTATAAATGTCCAAGTTGAAAAGAGTGAATAACATTCAGCAATTTTTCTCTTTAATAAGTTTTTTTAACCTTTCCTAAGTATACTATTCCTTTCACCCAACAGGCACTACTAGTGTTCGTCAGCACCAAAGCAATACGAGAAGTACAGGAATTAGTCAACAAGTTTGCTGACATGAACGACAGAGCTGAATTCGCTCTAGGGGGCGCTGTCGTAGCTCCCCTACCCGAAGCTTACGGGTCGTGCTTTGCCTTTTCAGGGGAAAATCTTGAAGCAGCTTCTGTCGTAATAGACAAATCTACAATCGACGTCGCGAAAGAGCTTTCTTTATTTAAAAACACAGGACTTCTGGAGAAGGGTAACTGCTTTGCTGTGATGTTTTCCTGCGTGGGTAAGGGGATTCATAAGTACTCTGTGTCCAATTATGAGAGCAGTATTTTCAGGGGACTGTACCCGGACGTTCCTCTGGCGGGTGTTTTTGGAAATGGGGAGATTGGGGCACATTGTCTGCCAAATGTGGACAAAGAGTGCCCTGAAAATAAGGCCAGGTACATGAAGTTTCCATCTGGAAAGTGTGTGAAGGTGTATAATTCTGTGTTTGTGCTGTTGTGTGTAAAGGCACCCAAGTGATGAAATGTTACGTAGTACAATAGCTGTAAACAAGTGACTTCAAATGTCATTGAGGATTCTGGGACTTTTGGAGAGCAGCAACTGCTTTGCCGTGATGCTTTTCTGTGTGGGTAAGGGGATCCTTACTTTGTGCCAAATTACGAGAGCAGCATTTTCAGAGAGTTGTATCCGGATTTTCCGATGGCAGGTGTTTTCAGAACTGGGGACATCAGGGCATATTGTCGGCCCAGACAGAACAGTATTGAAGACCCAGAAAATAAGGCCAGGTACAAGAAGTTTCTTGTGTGAAGTTGTATAATTCTGTCTTCGTGCTGTTTTCTGTGAAGACACCAAAGGACTTCAAATGTCATTGAGGATCTAGTCTTGGTCGCAACATAAGTTTGGCAGATTCAGACTTGTGTCTCAGTTATGTTTCATGTCTGAAGATCAAGAGTTGGAAATAAAAGACTGCTTTTTCCATACCTTTAAAAGGAAAACCTTTCCATACCTTGAAGAGGACCGTTTGTCTGTGTCGACACTAGAGTTACCTAACACAAGAAGTTGATAATAACGAAATCGGTTTCACTGAGGAACCATATCTTGTTGGAACTTTATCTTTTTAAAGTAGTTTTTTCCAAACACAAAACAATACTACTGCAAACTTTCTACTAAACTGATATTCTACTTATATATATGAAGGTTGTGTTTTCTTTAATCAGAAAAAGCAAAATTTGTTTGAAGAAAGTGTATTAATGTGTGTTACATGTGATTATTAACAAGTAAGTTTGTAACAGAATCTGTCACTTAACCCGCTTCCACACAACAGTTGTGTTTAACAGGTAAAAAGGCGACAAACACAGCATTAATTCTATATTAAACATTTACATGCTAAATTTGGCTAGTTTCATTTATTTTATTTCAAAAATTCAATAATTATTACCTATCGTTTGCAAAATTAAATTTATATTTCAAAGAATAAATGTGTAATATTCCCTCGCTTTTAAATAGAATGAAAATATTTCATATCAACATTCAAAGAATCTCATAGTAAAATATATTTGACGTCATTTCAAACTGATCGATGTCGCAAAAATAAGTTTATTTTAATTTATTGTCTAAAAGAATTAAAGTTTTTCGAGCGATTGTTGCAATGGCAATGGTGAATTAATTCTAATAAAAATGACTTCCTATGCTTTTTAAATGAGCATTAAATTTTGCAGTTTTTTTAATAATTGAAGTACTTCGAATTCGAATTCTTTTCTGAAATTTTCAATGTATTTTAACTTCGATGCGCTGAATTTTTTGATGTATCACACTTGTCTGTAGCATTTGTAGTTTGGTCTATGAAAGGGGGTGACGGACAGACAGACGGACTGAACGATTATAATACCTTCACTTTTTACGTTATAAATGTAGTGTGGAAGCTAAAATACTCTTAGAATATGCCTTTAGTTGGGTGACTTCAGTTGTTGGCCTTGCTTCTTGACAGCAATTTAAAATTACAATGTTTGTTTGTAATAAACAAAGTATCTAGGTCTAGTATGATATTAAATTATTCAAAATCGAAATAAATATAACAGGAAGTACAACTATCTTGACATATACTTCATACTATTTTTCTATTTTAATGACAAATGAAAAATCTTAAACTTTTATTTCAAAGAGAAAAGACAAATGTATGATGAATAATAATGTTTTGTTTCAAGGCAGGATTCTAGGTCTATCCCATATCCAACTTACATTGTGTGTCAATGCATAAGGGCAATAAATTTATTTGTAAAAAAATTTTTTAAACCAAAAGTGGTAAATATCTATCACCATATACATTGTTAATGTTTGTTAAAAGAGCAACAAATATTGTCGGTCAAATGACAAAACCACTAATTTACATATTCTAGGGATTGGCGACTTTTGAAAATGGTAGGCTTAACAATATTGAGTTTTCCATCCCTACGTTTTTACACATTCGTGGTTTTGTCATTTGACAAACTATATGTAACCTTTAGCTGCTGTCTTTAATATTGCTATCCTTACAACAAAAAATTTGTTGAGATCGATCTAAGAAAAGTATAACATCCCATATTCTATATATGGGGGGACTTGTGCACTTTAAAGCTTGTTCTTAAGTCATTACTCCCATTCAGGTTTCATTGAGTTAACTTTTCTGGTAACCTATCCACTTTGACCAGTGTTCCAGACTACTAGTTGGGACGATCTCATACCCTGACATGGTTATCCAAATTCTGAGCCCTATATTTGCCCTGTGATCAGAGGCGAGAAACTAACAGCCAAAAACAGTACCAAATGCTCCTCTTTTTAGATAGTTTATGGAAAAACTTCTTAAAAAAGTTTGTCTTTCCTGGATGACCTAAAACTTTTGTACTCCAAGCAAGCCTGACTGTTGGCAAAAGAAAATGTGTTTGATATGTTTTATATACAATATGTAAAGTATATTTTATATATGTACAGGGAAAAAACCCTTCATTGCATAGGAATCTGTCTGCATCAGGCCTCTTCAACGAGGATAGCGAGTCATCGCCTAAACTGGTGCAAGGAAACGGGTTTCTCATTGGTACTTCTCTTCGGCAAGCTGATTCATGCGAGGCACATGTTCCACGTTTGTAACACAAGAGAAGAACCAACAGAGAAACCAGTTTCCTGTCACCAATGTCCGCCAAGCAGAGCAGAATACAGGAAGATTCCTATTCAATTAAGGGGTTCTTAACCCTTGACTTTTCACTTGCTATTGTTGTGAGACCAACTAATATGGTTCAAGATCTCATAAACTACGAATAATATACTGGAAAATACTTTAAAACGCACCCATAATTTGAATTTGGCAAGTGTATAATGTGTTTTTCTCACTGATGTGTATGAATTAGCAAAAGCAACATTTTGTATGTAATTTTTTTATGTATTTTGGAACATGCTCTATAACTTTGTCGGTTTTCATAATAGTGGGGCACCACTATGCAATATTGAATCACTTTTGGCGACAAATTTTTAACTGTTTGTGCTACTAAAGTAGGCAGCATGAATGTGAAGAACTAGATAATAAATGTATCTTATAGGCACAAAAATATATCATGTGCTCTGTACATATTTATGTTAGCATTGATTTAATAAACTACATTCTTCATCAAATGGATTGGGTTAATTTTATTTTTAATGCAGTTTCTCCTGTATCTACAGTTACTGTTACAAACTATTTGCCAAGTTAGGTGAAACTTTGACAGATCTTATAGGTTTTCAAAAATAATGCAATAGTGTATCAGGATTGTTAATCCTTCTTTAGGGGAGTCAGGTAATTCTATCTCGCCCATGTTAATTTATCTAACTTTAGGAACATTTTTCTCAGGAACTATATGAGATATCATTATGATTTTTTTATATATTTTGTTCCTTACATACAGCTCTTTGATTTAAACTGAAGATATTTCAAAATATTAAAAAATACTTTTACAGTGATTTTTTTAAAAATATGTTTTGAAAAACACAAAAGACATTTTGAGCAGAGATATTTAAAATTCCTCAGTTTATATCAAAGAGCTATTAATGGGGAAGAAATAAAAAACAAAATATGTTGATATCTTTTATAGTTCCTGAGAAAAATGTTCCTAACTGTTGAAAACCCCTATATTTCAGGAAACGCAAAAGAAAAGTAAGGTTTAGGTAAGAACTGATATTAAGAGTTTCTCAAAAATGCTTATAAAAAGAAAACCACTAAACAGAAATTGATAACCTTGGTCTTAAATTAAAGGTAAAGATAAGCAGAATACAAAAAAAAGGATAAACAAAAAATCGACATTTTTGACCTTAAGACCCATCCGACTCCCCTTAAATCAAATGTTACAGAGATAAATACTGCCATGAGTAGGTAAACTGCACTAACTAATACATTGACTTGGAACTTTGTTGCAAGCACTCACTAGCTCTAACCTATAATAAAGTATACTGTGAAGGCTGATTATTTCTGAGCAATAATGGTCCAACTAATTGTTGTGGTAGTTACAGCAGTTTACCTGCCCACGGCAGAATATATGTGTTGCTCAAGTGTGACCACTGACCAGGGTCTGACCAAGACAATTTGTTGCCCGGAGAATTACGGGGGCCCTTTTTTGAATGATTTTTAACTTAATGTATAGATACTAGTAGCGGATTTCTAAATAGGCTAGCTATGCTAGAGCCTACGGCGGCAAATTTTCTTCGACTTCCGCAAAACCTTCCATGCAATGTGGTCGAAAGGGGGTAGATAATCCCTTTGGGGAATTCCTTAAGTTTTGAAGCTGCGTGAATTTGCCCCGTTTCACTTCATTTTGAAAAACAAGCCTATTTATTTTTAGAGACATGTTGAGGCAATTCTTACAAAACGCAACTGAAGTTTAAGTGCTCTAATACATTGGATTATTTGTTTGTATTTCACCTCAAGCCCTATTTTATGTAGCATTAAAGTAAGAGATGAGAAAAATTACATATCTAAATGATGAAAAACATACAGCATTTTTAAACTTAATTAATTTAGTAATTTAAGGGCACGAACTTTCACTGAACAACGGGTTATACAATGAGACAAATCAACCATTGGTGATCAACTTTTGAATAGATTCTTACCCCACCTACCCTATACCGGCAGTGGCGGATCTAGCCATTTGGCACGGGGGGCGCCCCCCCCCCCCCTCAAGTTCTGTTGACCGTCTTTTTTATTTTTGAAAACAAAATTAAGACAAGAATTTTAATTTATCTTCTTTTTCAACCACATTTTTTGATAAAGCGTTAGAGCAAATAACTATTTTTACAGTTTATACGAGAGTTAGTTTTTTTTTCAACCTCTGATGGGCTGTAACAAAAAGACGGGTCAAAATACAAAAAATATTTTTTTACCAAAAGTAAAGTACAATACTGCTTATTTCTCCACATAATCATCTTGGCGATTAAGGCATTTGTTATACCTGTAAATAAGCTTTGAAATACCCTCTTCATAAAAAGTAGCCGCCAATGATTGGGAGGGAGTTGTGACGGTTTCGTTTAAAAAAGTAAATTTGGAAGCTTTACGTCAATTTTTTTCTGTCCTCCAAGCCACTGCTAGTCCATAATCCACACATAGTAAACCTTTGAGTTTCCCTAAACACTTGGTGAACTCGCTGAACAATACCGTCTGTAGCGACAGACTTGCTTCCTCGTTCCCCTTCTTCGTGAACATCAGTATTGTTCAGCGAGTTGACCAAGTGTATAGGGAAACTTGAAGGTTTACCATAAGTGAATTATTGATAAGCAAATTGGCTTGGATTGTAGCGCTTCCAAGTTGACGTGGAGCTCAAAGAAACCGTCACAACTTCCTTCAAATCATTGGCGGCTACATTTTATGAAGAAGGTATTTCAAAGCTTATTTACAGATAGGACAAATGCTTTAATCGTCAAGGTGATTATATGGAGAAATAAGCAGTATTGTTCGTTACTTTTGGTAAAAAAATCTTTTTTGTATCGTGACCCGTCTTTTTGTTACAGCCCATCGGAGGTTGAAAAAAAAACAGCCCTCGTAGAAAGAGTATTTTAACTGTTGGTGCCGATTTATTTTTCATTTGTTTTGTCGTTTTTTTATGAGTTCACAAATCTTTGAAGGTCACAATAAAATGAAGAAAAGGAATAACGAAAACTAGCCAATCATAAAATTCCGCGCGAATAAGATTTGTGATTTTTTTAAATATTTTTATTTATTTGGGTGTTGCCGCCAAATATATTCCAAACGTGCTATCTAACCATGAATATTTTGTGAACGTTTAAGGGTTTTAGTTTGCTTACATTATCCAAGTAAAAAGAAGTGTACTTCAATTCGGGAGTTTTCGCGCTTTTTCCCTACTATCAAATTTCGTAAGAGCAAGATTGGAAAAAAAGAGTTATAAGCTTCTATATTTAATCAATAAGTTCTTCTTTTTTTTTGAAATTGCGTCAATGATATAAAAAAATATATATACGTCAAAATTTTTGAAGTTGCTGACTTATAATATTTGTGAAGGTGGCATTTTAAAGACTATCAGGTGGGTTAGGTTAGTTTGAATTATCGTCGCACTAAAGCTGGGGGTCCCGCTTTAGGTTGACCACCTAACCGGGACATATGCCTAGCACCCCAGAGCCCTTGGTCACGAAAGCTGAATTGGGCACGGCAGGCCTTGGCCCACTAATGGGCTGTTGCAACGAGGAGTTTAGTTTTATAGTTTTTTAGGCACCCAACGTAACTCTTAAGAGTGACATCGTACGCCGCGCTGAGACTTTGGAGTATATTTAACGTGTACTCCCTCTTCACGGGGTATTATTCGTCGGACATTTTTGGCTGCACGGCCGTTTTATAGGTCGGAGTTATTTTGGCGAAGCACGGACCCGAACCCAGGACCTTCCTCGTGCAAGTCGAATGCCTTACTTGACTAAGCTCCCCAGCCCAAAACAAACAGTAGTATGTAAAATAAGAAGTAATGTAAGTTCATAAATAGTAATTAGTAAAATATTTAACAGTAAAAATTTGTATTTACCATGGAAAATTAAATGAAAAAATAATTTCAATTAAATATAATTTCAATTAAAAATAATTCTAATCAAAAATGATTAAAATTAGAATTAATTTTTATCAAAAATATTTTTAAATAATGAAAATATAAAAAAAAAATCCCCCCCCCCCCCCCCACAGAAATTGTTTTTACTTGCGCCCTAGATTCGATGCACTCCCCCTTCAGAAAAATCCTAGACCCGCCACTCATAGGCGGCAATTTTTGGTTCAATAGGCGGCACATTTGGAAATCCGCCACTGATAGATACTGAAAATTATGTTCAAAAGTTATGAGCATTGAAAGTAAAATTCATCATCATATATAAAATACATGTCATTTACGTATTTATTAGTATAGAACGTTTTTCAAAAAATATATGATTCGATTAAATTAAGCTGGTCTACGTTGTTTTATATGTTATATATAATTCTATCTTTACCCGAGGCCAGATATTGTAGCCCTCCCTACGTAAAGATCAGGGTTTGAAAGTATATAATGTGATCAGATGTCCAGTTTTTGGTGGGACAGTCCCGCTTTTTGTCTTAAGATTCCGCGGACAATGTATCAACAAAACGTCCCGCTTTACTGTAACAGTCCCGAAAAACTTGGAAAATATAAAAAGTAGAGTTTACTACAGTTTTAGGAATGCTCCCTAGTAGCAGTGTTTCTCGAAATTTGCTCGATCGATCATCGATCGTTCATCGGATTCAGCGAAAACTCACCGGTGATCGCATCCGTAATCCGAAAGTGCACGAGGCGACATCGGAAATCGGTGAACGAAATTCTATCGATAAAAGTCATCGATTCGATATCGGTCAAAAGTGAAAATTCAATCAATGTACGTTTCATCGGAAAATTATGACGAATCGATATCGCAACGATAAGAAACCGAAAAATGTGGCTTTTTTTATTTTAGTACATACAAATTGCGTTAAATTATTTCGAAAACTTCATATTCGAAAGCTATTATATTCAAACTGGTAATAGTTATTTTTTATTTACTTACACACAACATTTTTAATTGCGTGCGAAGATAAATATTTTTACTGTGTGATAACTAATTTCTTTTATTTACTTGGAAATTAATTTTTAACTTTTTGGCCATGATTAATTTTTGAAAAACTTAACTTAAAGAAAATAGATTTTTGAATAAATATTATGAACAAAACAACTTTTCAATACGTAAGTTACCAAGAGTTATTTTTAAATTTAAGATATTTCTATTAGTATTGTTAACTTAAATTAATATTTAAAAGGAGTTTGCAACTTTCAAAAGAAAAATCAAAATTAAAATGTCTTAATCAATAACATAAAAACTTCTTTAACGATCAACCTTTTGACCTCTTTATTTAAACTCAAATACTGTGCAAGCGTTCATAGCCGTGAGGTCTAACGCACAGTTCCAGTTGCAAGTCAAGAGCACGGAGCCTGAGATTGGGGGTTCTGTCCCCCTGCTGAATTCGAAATATTACCTGACTAACAGAAAAAAAATAGTGGCGCCATCTCGTTTAAAACTGTTGTACTAACATGTCGTAAACTGTTCGGAATTTTATCGCAAAGTGTTCGAAATTCCATCGGCCGATGAGATTTCGATTACTACTCATCGGATTCTTATCGATTTCTTCTTGACTTTTGATCGGAATCTCATCGGAAAAACTCATCCTAGGCTGCTCGATCGAGCGGACATAACCGAGCAGTTATCGAACAATCGGGCAATTTTCAGCGAAAATCCGATATTCGAATTCTCATCGGCTCACCGGTGAACGATGAAAATTCGATTATCGGTCGATGAAAAATTGCTACTAGGGCTCTCCTTCGTTAAAAACAATGTAAATGACCCTAAAATTATTATTAGTTTATTATTTCTGTACTAGCTGTTATACCCGACGTTGCACGGGTAGAGGTGGAAAAATAATTTAACAGTCAATTTAATTATTTTTTTTCTTTCATTTTAGTTACATAAGATATGAAGATTACCCAGTAATTTTCCATTTAATTACCCAACTTGGATATAGTATATTTTTCTAATCATAGTTTCTGATAAAGTATTTTTTTAACGTATGATTTTTTTTGCAACAGATATGCAAATAGGAATGAAAGCCAGTTTAAAAAAGATTTCAAAGAAAAATGTCTACCAGTTTTTTAACTATTAATTTTTAAAAAAAATCCTCATTTTAAGAATCGTGGCGACATCTGTAGGACAAATTGGCTTAAGTGATACAAATCTTTTTTTATAAATCTAAACAATTCACTTATGTATTATCTTTGTATGTTAGGACAGAATTTAAATGATGCTTTTGCATTTCAAGTACTTTTTATGACAAAAACGTTTATTACAAACGAGAAACTATGATTTTATCGGAATTTCAGACAGAAATAAAGGTCGCCAAATCGTAGAAGTAAAACAGCAGCCAACTTGTAAGTCGTTTGAAGTGTAACCCTAAAACCACAAAAACGAAAAAGTGGGAAAAGTGGGCGGAGCTCATGAAAAATCCTGTCAAAGAATTGGCGTGACTTTTAAACTTGATTACTTTAGTTGTAGTCAGGTTTGATACTATAACACAGCGATTTTGATGTGCAACCTGGAAATTGAATATTCATGAATATTGGAGCCCCTTGTTTTGACATTGTTTTTATGAATATTGTAATATTTGCCCTTTTATAAACTCTAAAGTATTCTTCTTATTCTTGACCAGAAAAATTGTTAAACCGATACGTTATATTCGATTAAAATCAT